>OZ010790.1:375256190-375856190 GCA_963932465.1 Maratus speciosus | reverse complement strand
ATCTAAATGTGGCCAGTTGTATAATTTCAGGAAACATGAAAATGCTAAATACCAGTGTAGTTAATACTGTTATGTTTTATTGCAGATTAGTTTAGCTGCATAATATTTTTAGCACTAACAATAAATATTTATTTATTAACAGAAAATATTTACTCAAATATCTATAGCTATAATAAACGTAAAACTAGTTCAATTTAAAAAACTGTAAGTTTTCTATACTGTGCTAAAAATGTAAAGTTTTGAAAGAAAAACATAAAACATTAATGATAACATTAAAAATCTAAAATACTAAATGTTTTTTCCTATGCGTGATAGTTAAGTAAAGATTTCAATTAACTCAAATAATGAAGCTTGGAATCATCATATACTGCTTATCATTATTGTCTGATATATTTGGCATATTTATAGTTATGGCGTTATGAAATCTTTCCCTTGGGATTTCTTAAATGAATATTCTTTCATTTAAGAAATAGTGATATTAAATAAAAAATATTTGAAGTTAGCGTTCATAATAAATGTCATGCTTTACTATTGATGAGAAATATTTTAATACTGAATTTGTGTAGTCCATTTTTATTTTACGCTAAGTTTCGTATTTTTGACCTTGTTTTTGCATTTTTAACCTCCATATTTAGCAATGTTGCACAATCCCGCAGACATTTTGCTGTCAGCATTAATAAGAAGTTTATTTAGGCATTAAAAGAAACTAAATGTACCTTTATTTTTAAAAAAATATCTCATTAGTTATGAAATGATAATTATATTTCCTCAGATTTTCATTTAATATGTTTAGATCTAATATATCATTACATTTTTCCTACATTTGTTTCGAATCATGAAACATATATTCAATGATCTGATATTGCTTACTTAATTAGTAATTTTTTTCTTTTGCATCTGTAAGCCATTATTATAAATCATAATCAAGAGTAAATTTCCATGTACAATTGAGTCAACAATTGCAATTAAAGTAATAATTTTTTTTTAACAGATTCCCAACGAAAAAGATTTTATAATGCGTAAATATTATTATTTCTTTTTTTTTACAACCTTTAAGCGGAAAAAATAAAGAATGAAAACGTGAAAAAATAAAAGGTTTATTGGGACATAAAAAAACAGCACAACGTTTTTAAAAGTTGCTGTGCCTTTTATAAATGTCTTTTGAAGCTTGTATAATGTAATTATAGCTTATTTAACATTATATATATATATATATATATATATATATATAACCAATAATTAAACATAACCTACCACCATCAAAAACCGTAATATTATGAATTAAAGCTGTAAGTATATAAAAAAAAAGATTAAATTATTTATAAGAATTATTATGGAAGAAAAACAAGAAAGTGGACACCGACAAATAATGGAAATGCTTATATATTGAATTACGTTTTCAAGGGCACAGAATTCAATGATATAAGCAAAATGGTTGTTTTCTGTGGGAAAAATAAGCTAAAGCTAAAAGTTATTTTCCCCTATGCCCAAACAACCATTAAAATCAAGTGAATTGATTAAAAATGAAAACAGAATAGAAACAAATAATATGAAATGGAAAAAACAATAAAACCTATTTAAATATTTATAGGATATAAAATGAAATAATAAACACCATACCGATTAATATTTTAGAATAAATCCACGCGCACATGGCACCCATATCGTAAAGATTAAGGTTAATAAAACAGTTAAGAAATCACAGTAATTGATACCATAGGATGCAGTTAATACATATTGAAATAAATGTTAAATAACTTTTAATATAATATAAAATAATATAAATAGAAAGTATTACATAATTAAAATGCACTATTAAATTAATTAAAAACCGTTAAACAATATCGTCAAAATTTAGCTAAAAATTCCCCCTGGTGTAGTAAATTATAACTGAAATGTAGCTGGAATAAGTAAATCTAGAACTTATCGAAAAAAAAACACAAATTGTGGTGCTGCCATCTAGTATTACATTTATGATTTAATTGTCAAAAGACTTGCTTCAGTTGTAAGCAATTGTATGCAACAATTGTTTTATTAACAGCAAAACCAAACATATCCTTATATATAGAAAATTATAAACTGAATATAAACCACACAATGTATTTAAAAAAAACTATTGTTAATAAAATTTAAAAAGCATACAAAATATTCTATTAGCAAATTTATTTAAACTACACTAAGAATTTAAATAATTGTAGAACATCGATAATATATAGCATATAGCTATATGCTAAAAAACAAAATAAATTCATTAATAATTAATATAAATAATTATTAAAAATATAAAAATCTTTAATAAAAACTATTATATATAAGATAATTATAAAATGAACAGGAAATAAAAAACATATGGTAGTATAAAGAAGGTGAACTGATACTTAAATTCCAATTACCTAAAAAGCACAAATATAGTGTGTGGATTATTTTATACATCCATAAATATCCTAAAAGTATGAATGTGGGACATTCAAAAACAATAAACCGATAATAAATTATATAACACTAAGTGAAAATAAATAAATATTAAAATATTAATAAGGATAGAGGAATAATAATAAATATAATTACCCAATTTTAATCCATACAGTATAACTTTATTTATATTAAATATACTTATATGTATATTAATCACTATAAAAATGGCATACTATTAGTAATTAATATGATATTGTCCTTATAAAATTAAAATTTATAACAAATGATTGTAAATAAGATTAAACAATAATAAAGCTAATAATTAATGAAATTCACCAATTACATATAAAATATCAAATCAACATCCTTATAAAATACGTATCAAAAATATAGTAATAATACAAAAGCCCCATTTTTTTAATATAAATTAACCATTGCGTATTATCCAGACAACACCACCCTCCTCCGTACTCTAACATCTACCCACCCATCCAACCTATAATAATTTTTTTATGTTATTTTACAATTTTTATTTTTTTATAGAGATTTTTTTTATTTTATAATTTTTTTGTAATTTTGTTTACGCATGTGTTAATTTGTTTTAAAAGATCATGTAAGAAAAATACTAATTATATATTAATGAATATATGAATTTTTTTGGAAAACCATGATTTAATGCATCATAAATTAGTTTTTTAATATTATTGTTAATTAGAGGAGAAGAACATAAACATTTTATTCTATATAAATGATTAAGTATTATATTTCGAAATACAGAATGATGTAGACAAGATTTAAAATTTGTAAATGTATTAACTTTGAATTTAAATTCTTTACGTTTGTCATATAAATCTGTGATTGTTTTGTTGTCTTTTATTGTAATTTTAAGATCTAAGAAGTTAATTGTATTGTTAGATAAAAGGTTTTCCGTTAATTCCAAATTAGTGGGATAATCTACTGGAAATGGAGTAATTGCAGAATGATCAGTATCAATTAAAATTATGTCATCAATATAACGATATAAATGTAGATTATTATTAGTAAAATTACGTTCATAATGATATAAGTATAAGTCTGAGAGTAAACTGGATGTACAACCGCCTTGTGGTATACCGACATGCTGTAAATATAAAGTGTTATCTTGCAAGATATAATTATTATAGATAATGAAGTTAGTTAAGGATTTAAAATATGCAATATCGATATTAGATGGTAATTCCAGTTTTTTATAATACTTTTTAAATAATGCATTTATAATTTTATGTAAATCTAATAGGTCTATATTATTAAAAAGATCTTTGAAGTCATATGTTGTTATATTATATACACAATGAAGATTTTTTAAAATATTGACAAGTTGATAGCTATTTTTTATACAATGTGTATTATCATTGTTTGTAGTAAGTACATATAATTGATTAAGAATTTTTAAGAGAAGTTTATTGGTTTTATTATTATATGTATTGCAACCAATAGTTACAGTCCTAAATTTAATTGGAGTTTTATGAAATTTGGGAATAAGAACTAAATATGGATAATTAAAGTTAGTAGATAAAATATTTAATAGTTTATAATAACTTCGAATTTTACGATTATTTACAATTACATTTTCATTAGTTTTTTTAAATGACTTATTAGAAGAAATACAATTTGTAAGAAGTTGGTGATAATAAGATTTACAAATAATAGCATAATTATTAGGAGATTTGTCTACATATGTAATAACGTAGTTTTTTTGTAATTTAGTAATTTGTTGGAAAATATGCTGTGTATTAATAGAAACCAAATCAGCCATATTATTTTTTAAAGCCATAGTTAATTTTTCAATTACTAATATTTTCCACTGATTAAAATATTCAATAGGCTTATTATAAGAGATAGAAATTTTATAAATAAAAATATCAATATCATGTGTAAACTGTTTGATAATAGATTTAACATTAAATTTAGATGGAAGTCTATATTTAGTACCATAACCCATTAGTTGTTTCAATTTAAAATCATTAACAATATCAAGATTTCCAGTGATTATATGTCCATGATCATTGTTTATGTATTTTTTTAGAGTGGGGTCATTGCATTTACACGGAAAATTACTTGCAGCAGATGTATTTTTTGAAAATGTATTGTAGTTAAAAATCTTTCTACCAATTGTATTAGGATATTTAAAGGTTTTTGAGATATGAAGATTATTAATAGGAAAAAAACAATTTTTATCATTAATTATAGAATTGATATTAATTTTATTAAATATGTGATTTGAAAAAGTAATTAACATTTGAGTATTCATGTTTTGAATTTTATGTTTTTTTTGTAAATTAATATTTAAAAGATTAACCCTAGACATAATGAGGTCAAAATAAATATCTGAGAAATGTTTAGAGAAAGATTTACTTAGAAATACATTTAAATGTTGTACAATCTGTTTCTTTTTAATAGTAAAGATGTGTTTTCGAATTAACAACCAGTTATAATTCTCTAAATATTTTCTTTGAAGATCATTTATATGTTTAGTGATAGATTTTTTGGAAACTACAACTGATGATGAACCCTTTCCTCGTTTATTACGTGTTGTTTTACTATTTAAATTATGATTAAGAGTACAAAAATTGGAGAATAATCAATATTGTTATTTATAGATGTGAAGACTTTGACAGGTCTGTTAAATACTTCACTGTTAAGTCCATAAGGATAAATTGTGTTGTAATATTTCATAAATGATGATTCCATATAAAGACGTTCTGATTTATTTTTTAGAATTTGAAGAATTTCCATTGTCGTATTTTTAAATTGATGTATATGAAAATGTTGAATTTCAGCTGTAGATTGTATATTTTTTGCTTTGTTATTATTAGAGTCTGAACGATGATGATTGATACGTTTATGAATTGGACCTGATGTTTCACCAATATATTTCATATTACATAAGTTGCACTTTATACTATAAATCACATTAAATGCTTTACAAAAGCTTGAATAATTAGGATCTGAGATAATTTGTGTCTGAGAAGCGTATGGACATGTCTTGCACCGAGCATCATAACACTTACGAAAAAATAAAGGACGAGGGGGAGAGTATAAATGGTTGCTGGATGACGATCCAGGAACAACCCAATTATTGTTCCTGTACCGGGCACTACACTGCATAGATGCTAAGTGTATCTTGCCAGGATCGAGATGTTTACTAAGAACTGCCATATAAAAATAATGTTTGGAAAATGCAATAATTGCCATAAAAAAGAAAATTTAATAATATAAAAATTAATTATTTAATTAAATTAGTCTTGAATAAATAATAAATCTTGAGTAAGAATAATATATACAATATTTACAATAATAGAAGCAGAACATATATATATATATATATATCTGTGTGTGGGTGTGTGTAAGATTAAACATATCTCGCCCATCCATGCTGTAGTAATTAAGTATTAATTGTAAAAAAATAATAATAAGTCTCTCTTTCTTACAGTTCAACAATATGCATAATATACTTAATTAGCATACTTATAAGATTTTAAAATTTGTAATGGTATTTGTATTATGCTATGAAAAGAACTATAGTACGAAAATTATTAATAAAAAGTATTTACTTCTTTATATTGTGATAAAGTAAAAATATTCATAAAAATTTAATATACAAGTTTGAATTAATTAATGTTTTTTAATTAATTTGATTATTTAGAAATTTCTTATTTCATTACTTACTTATTTTTTATTTATTTATTTTTTTGTGAAATACAAACATTTAAAAACTAAAATAATTTTAAACGCTGAGCGTAATATATGTATATATATAGACAAGGGAGTCGTGATTCGTTAATTAAAAAGCAGCCGACACTTTTAGAATTAGCTAAATGTGTATTAAAACATGTACGTACATTATTATTAATATTTACAATAAAGAACTTATTTAAAGGATAAAATGAAACACTCTTCGAAATATACACGAGTTTTTTCATAATTATATACCATTGTTCTGTTACTACAGTCAAAACAAAGTTGATTTCAATCAGCTAAAATCTTCCTCTCTGGCGCAGAAAACACCTTCCTAGATCGAGTCGTCGTTAACCATTTTATTCCAGTTTGCACTTGTTCTGCTACCAAAAACAAACATCTGCAGCTCAGACTCTCACATGATGTAGATCGTGATGCAACCGCCACCCCGACTAATAGGAGAACCGGCAGTTCGTGGGCGTGTACTCTCCATTGACTCGGATATTAGCAAGTACTTAAAAAAGTGGCGCTTTTCTTAATAGGCGCTTTGGATGCTAAATGCATCTCCATATACACTGGTAGACAAAACTTAACGACAAGTCACAAAATGCCAATTTTCAAGCGATAATTTTCACGTGAATACTCAAAAGGAAGTAATATATTTCAAATAATTACTATCCCTGCGGTACAGCTAGTCCATATAACATCTCATTTAGGTCACACATGGACACAAGAATCACAGTCACTACGGCGAAAAAAAATAGGAAATTCCATACGTCTCTTTTATGAGTCTGAAATGACTACTATAGGTAACTCCACTGACAGGTCACTGTGACTGCTGCTTTGTGGCGAGTCACCAGGTGACTTTACAATGTCGTTTCTTTGAGACTCTCGTGTGACTGTCATTTGGAGACTCAATTTCAAAATCGTTGTGAACGTTGCATTATGATAAATCACCAAATAATGTCACATTAAAGTCACTTGGTGACTTTCTGTCACATGACTTTGTCAAATGGTGTCAGAGACCCTACTGTGAAATCACCACTGTGAAAAGTGGTGAGAAGTTACCATGTTTATTTGGTGATTTTTCATAATGCAGCGTCCACAATGACTTTTAAATTGAGTCTCCAGATGAGAGTCACACTAGAGTCTCAATGAAACAACACTGTAAAGTCACCTGGTACTCTTACCTCAAATCAGCATTCACAGTGACCTGTCAGTGGAGTCACATATAGTAGTCATTTGAGTCTCATAAAATAAACGTATGGCATTTCCTATTTCTTTTTCGCCGTAGTGACTGTGACACTTGTGTCCATGTGTGACCTGAATGAGATGTTATATGGACTAGCTGTTCTACAGGGATAGTAATTATTCGAATTATAATAATTGTTTTGAGTATTCGTGTGAAAATTTTCGCTTGAAAATGGCTTGAAAATTGGCATTTTGTGACTCGTCCTTACGTTTTGTCCACCAGTGTATATATATATTTAGAGAGAGAGAGAGAGAGAGAGAGAGAATCACTTCTAACGTAAGACTTCTTTTACTACCGAAGCATGAGTAGAGTTGAGGCTTATTGTGAAGACTCTATCATATTTTCATATCTGATATTCTTTAAACTGAGCTGCGGTTATAATTAGCTGGCACTGAATATATTTCATATAACAAGAAATCATGCAGATCATTGAACACTTTAGCAATCGTTGTCAACAGGACAGCATACAGGATTCTCACATTTAAAAAACAAATAACATTTCAGCGTGTCTCATTTCATGTTGTTTGTGAACGTTCAAATGCGAGTCATTTGAAAACAAGTATAGGTCTATAAATCGAGAATCAATCTAAATATAATCTTTTCTTTTTACCTTCAATCAAATGAACAAAAGAATTGGTATCAATAATTTTCTCACTATGTGCACTTGATTCAGTTTAGCTTTATGGGAAATCTCTACTAAGAAAATGAAAAAGATACGCAATTAATACAGAACGATTTACGCCACCTACAGAAATATTTTTCTCATCTTTATTCAATGTACAAACCATGCTATTAGTAAATCTTGGGTTATGGTTATTTTGTTAAAGCATCACAGCTGAACTTTACTTTATCACGCTAGATTACCTATAATTATTCAAAAATTATTTAGACAATTATTCAGAATTTCTTGTTATACTTATGTATACATAACAAGAAATTTGTATGTAGGGAATTCACCGCTTTAGCAATCGTTGTCAATAGGACAAGCCGCGTTTCGCAAATTTAAAAAACAAACAATACTTTAGAGTTTCCGATTTATTCTCTGTTTATGAAGATACAAATACGATTCATTTGAAAGCGAGTATAGATCATTAATCCAAGTATCATTATATATGTATATATATATATGTGTGTGTGTGTGTGTGTGTGGATGCGAAGAGAGGAGTAACTGTGGCTTTGACTGTTCAGGGATTGCGTGCACGATTGTTTGAGGTTTCATGTTCAGTTGTTGGATTTCGATGGGTCTAGGCAGCTCAATCGATTTGTTAGTTTTTTTCCATTTGGTCTTGACAGGTTGTTGGGGGAGCGTTTTGCACATAAAAACTGGTTTTAACACCGCAGATGCATGTCGCAAATGCATGCCGCCTGTATCCATTGATTCAATTTCTTCTGGTTTTAGTTTGAAGGATTTTAAAGTTTGACGTTTTTAAAGTATGTTGTTTTTGAAGTTAGTTGTTTTTAGTTATTTAGTTGTCGTCATTTGGTTTAGTTTATTTATCGTTGGATGAGTTCCGTGGTTTCGAATTTTTGGATATATATATATATATATATATATATATATATTACCTTCATTCAAATGAACATGTCGCTATATGTTCTTGATTCAATTTGGCTTTCTGCAAAATCCCTCATAAGGAAAAGGAGAATAGTTTCATAATTAATAGAAAACGATCCACGTCACCTACAAACCCTTTCGTTCACCTTAAACAATATGCAAATGAAGCTATTAATAAATCGTACTTTAAAGATATTTTGATAAAGAATCACATCTGACATTTACTTAATCAGTATAGAGTACATATTAATCATTAGAATACATCAGAACAGGTTCAAAAATTAAAGATCATTCACTTAAATTTCTGATTACTACAGAATAAAAAAAAGAACATACTAATGTTTCTAGAGAAACATAATATTACCAAATACACAATAAACTCTTTTGTGTTTTTCACATTCCGAAAAGAGTTCTTTATGTTTAGAAACCACAAAAATCTTATATACTTCAAGATTTAAAGCAATATTTACAAAAACCAAATTTATTTTACTGCTACTGATTTCCGGAAACGTTCTTGCCTATTTTTTATAGAATATTAATCAATTTTCTCAATCCCAAATATGGGGGGTTTTTTATGCTATCAATACTCAAATAAACATTTTCATGTTCAGCAGACATATTTTACAGAGAAACATGATAAATTTTCAAAATTAACATTAAATTTAAAAGTAATAATTTTGTTACTCTTGCAAAATCCAAGTATTCAGAACAAATTTTTAATTAATATTTAATAGGTTTCTGAAAACCTAGATTTTGGTTTCAGAAGACGGATTATTACACTATAAAAGCTGCTCGTAAACATTTCAGCAAATCCGTGGCATGAAGGGTACAAGGTAAGCAAAATTTGGAAAGAACTCGATTTTTACTTTTTTATATCATTAAATAGTTTAAACTTTTACCTTTCCAACGATGTGTCATAGATGTTCATAAAAAAAAAAGAAAAAAAAAGATAAAAAAAGAAGAGTTGGAATTATTCATTCTTTCTAAGAGTACTTCAAAGCTTAATGGCCATTTAAATCTTTAATTGACTTTTTCTCAAAACTTGGATTTTTCATGTTTGTGTTCCTTTTTTACAATAGCTATTAAACTTAAGGACTCAGTCTTTTTTAATACTTTTATTACGTTATATTGTACACTTTAATACAGGATTTAATGATTTGATGAGAATTGTTTATATTAAGCAGTGAAATCTTACCAAAAATGCTAATTTAAAATTGCCTTTTAATAAATAATTAAAAATTAATCTTGAGGTTCACTTAGAAAGAAAATGGTCTGTTAAAATGCGTAAGGCATGTTACTCTAACTTCTCTAACAATTTTAGACCTCTGTACTTCACCATTTCTGAGAAAAGGGTACTTGAAGCTGGTGTATTTTAGCATGGCGAAAATAGAGCTTACCCGGTCCCCTTAAAAGAAACTTCGTTTTTATAAATGATTCTTTTAATCTCCTTGATATATTGGTTTCAGTTATTTATAATTTTAAAGAACGCTTCTTGCAATCTCTGAAATGCGCTTTGAAATTTGTTCAAAGAACGTTTAAAGGATTGTTTAAACTTGTTTAAATGTGGAAAAAATAGCACAAAGTTATAAAATTAAATATCTGTGTATGTTATTGAAGAAGGAAAAAAACCACACATATGTGTCTCGCTTCGAGTCCCATTTCTCACTCCGCCTTATACAGGGTGATTAAAAAAAAGTTTACTAAATGACGTGGCGAATCAGGCATGCAGCAAGGATGAAAAATAACATAGCAACATAGGGTCGCAAACCACTTATTCAGACACAAATACAGGGTGTTTCATCCTAACTCAATTTGGGTTGACTGTAATAACTTTCAGAAAACTGAAGAATATTATAATAAAAAAATAGCAATTTATCAAATTACAACGACCATTTGGAAAACGATTTTTTTAAAGCCTCAAATTTAAGACATAAAAAATCGCACGGAGTTGATCATACATTACGTACTCCATGAATTAAACATTAATAGTGTTATTACACGTAAAAATTGCAAGCCAAAAATATCGCTTGCGACCCGTCAGATTTCATGAAACTTAAGTATTATCCACCTGAAACTTACGTAAATATCCAAGCATTTCATTGGCTGTTTGGGAAAAGGCTTTTCCATCGTCAGATTTCCAAGAAATCTGGCGGCCAATTTTAAATGAAATTTCATTCTTAAACTTCTAAACATCCGACAATATTACTTTTTACACCGTCGGATAGAAAAAAAAATGTACTTTTAAATGCAATTTGTTTGAAAGCTGTATCTCAATTTGTTTCAGAGTTATTATTATTTTTTTGTAGTTTTTATTATTTTTTTGTCATAGTGGCAACAGAAGGTATTCATCGTTGTTGAAATTAAAGATAAATACAGATTACTGTATAGACCAATCATAAAACGAATAAAATGCGGATTAAACCAATGAAAACCTTCAGATATGAGTTTAATTTCCCATCCTGACGAGAACAATAACCATTTTTCCAAATGGTTAATAAAACATTTAACAGACTTTCATTCTCATCTTTGTTGTAAATGTGATAACACCCGACAAAAGTAGTAGAAGTTTTCACTATACGCGTCAGCAGTATACACTTGACGCCCCGCATTTTGGACTGTAATTATCAATTCATACGCTATCATCGATTGCTTGAGTAACACGTTTTTCCAGATCTTTTCGTGATGTTACCACATTTCACACAGAAAAAGGTACATATTGTTGCATTTTCATTACAATGTTTTTATTTTTCTCAAATTATTACCGTCATCTCGTGTTCAGTTACGATGACACACTCTGTATTTGTGACTCAATAAGTGTCTTACGATCTATGTTCCTATGTGATTTTTTATTATCGCTGTATGTCTTATTTGCCATATCATTTTGTAAACGTTTTTTGAATCACCCTGCGTATTTAGGATATTGCTTATCCTATTAAACATACTGCTTATAAGACTTAACTTACTTATTGACTAATAAACACAAGATATACGGAAAAAGAGTGACACACGATATATGGATTAAGAGTGGAAATTTATTATTTCTGTATTACAAACATAATAATTGCCAAAATGAATTTCAAAATAAAATTTAATATTATATTTTGATCAGAAAAGAGATATTACTACAAAAAATATTTAAAATCTCACCTCTTTTAAAGTTACATCATATATAATTGCATTTATAAGTACTCCATTCTGTGTAGAAATGTAAATTACTAACAGTGTTAATATTAAGCAAAATTAATATTGTTCTACACCTCCTAGCGTTACATACCTCTCTGCTCTCTTTCGCAAATGGAATAGAAAGATAGAAAATTACACAATTTCCAAGCAAGCGTAATGGAACATAAAAATTGCTTACGGAGAAACTTTCCTTATGTTTTTCTTTTTCTTTAGCATCATCCCTTTTAATTAGAAAAGCCTCTCTGGAAGTATCCACAAATGATTCTTTCAAATTATGATGTAAAATTTAAACAAATCCTCTAAAATAAACAATATAGACGTTTGATATAATTAACATCTTAAGCTAATTTTAAATTTATTTTTCTTTTGATGTAGTAACTTCCGATTTAAAAAATAGAAGTAGTTCTTAGTTTGTGTGGATTTTATTTTGCAAAATTAATAATATTTACAATTTCCTTCTTTGTCATTCCTTAAAAGAACGTTTTATGCAATGCATGTCTATTTTCATAAAAAAGTATTTGAAAATGAAAATGGTAAACAACATTTTAGTAATAATAGATAGCAACAAAATACATCCAATGTAATATGAATCATTACAATTGTTATTCTGTTTTTTATTTGATGTAAATATGTATTTTTTGTGCAAAATGAAAGTACTTCTTCCTGAGAAATTTCATATCCATTTAGTATATTAAACGTAGAAAGCATAACTGATTTGCAAAAAGAATTGTAAAAACGGTAGACACGACATCTTAAGTTAACTTTTGAATGTTTCATATCTGAAAAATTAGATAATAGAGCACAATTAAATTACAACACGGAATTACGTTGTACGGTTTTGTATGTTTTAATTCCATATTTTAAATTTTGCAAATAGCTTGTCGAGTGTTGTTAAAATTTCTATTCTAGATATTATAAGCCGTAGTTTTGCTTTACTTTTATGCCGGTAGTTGATTTAATTTATTGAAACACATTTCAACATATGATTTAATGTATGCGATAGCTAACTTTTTTCAGAGATGGCGATATTTCTTGGAATAATATAGTGGTTTGTAAACATTTATGGCCTGGAGAACTTTTGAACAGAACTCATGAATAGACAAATACAAGAAAAAAGGGAGTACATACAAATAAACACAATTTTCATTTAACATTTATGAAAGCTTTACAGAGATGAAGTTTTTTAATATAAAGAGTGCGGTTGCTCACCTTTGTGTATATACATATAGAATGTTTACTGTTAGTTTTTTTTTGAGGTAGGGTCGTAAATCATCTTCAATAGTTGATTTGTTCTATATTTTATTTTCAAAATATCCAATTATGAAAATACAGTTTTTTTAACATATTTAGTTTCGATGCGCCTTACATTGGTTGCCGAACACACTGGTAACATAACTCCAAGTTGAGTCGTGGTAGAATCGGAACATATTCAATCGATCCCGAAAATTTTATTTCAAGTCAACTGGAAAACAGATAAAATACTTTTCTTGAAAACACGATATAAATCAGACACGCTAAACCTCTAACCAGACATAAACACGAAATAATTAAAACAGAATCCAAAGTGAAGAAAATAATCCATATTTTAATACAAGTACGAATAAAAGGTCTATAATTATAACTCGAACATTGATTTTATCGTTTACATTCAAAAATCAGCATATATATATATATATATATATATTCATTATGTATAAATTGTTTACTGTTCAAAGTTTTTCATCTCAAAAAACATTGGAGAATTTTTGAAAAAAATCGTATCAAGTCGAAACCAATAGACAATAGTTAATTCGAAATCCTAACACGAAAAAATTAAAGCAAATTCGACCAGACACGACCCGAGTCAGGAAGATTCGGGTGAAAGCTCGTTTAACTCGATGAGGTAACCAGTTCGCGTATCTCGATGGAGGACTCTACCACTAAGTATTATTTTATGTAAGACCATGGGGGTGCACATGAGCGACTTTGAGAAGACTGGTTTAATGTATAGCATTATAAAAATAAATTTTAAATTAAGTTAAAATATTAAAGCTCGGTAATTTTTCAAATATAATTTAAATTATATAAATTTCATCTGCTTTGAATTAGATTAGCACGATGGTTACAATTCATTTTATTTTTTAATTTGCATACTAGCATTTCCAATATCACTCTACCACATTTAAATGCCGAAATTCTGGATTAAAAAGATAATTATTATTATCATAAAACAGTGATTCCGTTTTTATAGTGTTTTAAATACTCTACTAAGTTATAATTTATATAATGTATAAAACTATCAAATTAAAGTGCAGTTTTATGGCATTAACACAAATTCCGAACAATAACTGTAAAACAATACGAGCTACTTTGTATGATGTAAGTGAATTTTGCTTTGCATTATTAAAAAATATTTAGTATCGTTATGTTTAGTATCGCTTTTAAGCTAATAATAAAACAATTTCTTGAAACATTCTGGTTTTTCATTTGTAAAAAATGTCTGATCGAATTTGGCAACATTAGTATGTGAAAGTCTTTTAAATAACGATGTTTAGTGTCGTTATCTTAATTTATGAAATTGTTAAGTTTAGAGTGACGGCGATATTGTTTAGGATAAAATATTGTCAAAAGATTAAAATAAAGATGCGTAAAAGTGGGTATCTGCTCTATCCAGTTTACATTTCATGTATCTATATGTTTGTAAGAACACTGTGATAGTCCTTTTTTACGGCGATCGCAGAAATTTAGAAACGATGTATCATATAATGTATCATATATATTACTATAAAGTTTCACTAATAAAACATTCACCTGAAGACTTTTAGCTTTCTGTTCAGAAAGGTTTCAGATTGAAGTTCGTAACGTCAGTACCTAACTCCGCAAAATAAAAAGTACATTATACGTCAAACCGAAGGTCATCCACTTTTCACTGCGATAAATATAAAAACATGAAGTTAACTGACAGAATAAATATTGTCAAGAACGACAAACTATGCTGTAATTGTCTTAATCCTTCTTACGTAATTTCCCAGTGTAAGTCAAAGAGTACTTGCTGCGTGTGCAAGTCTAATACTCGTCATACTTCTGTCCATAAGTACTCATCCAGAAATAACAACCCTTTACCAAATGTAAACATTCAATCGGGAAAATTAGTTTATGAAAAAATCGACCAAGAAAAAGTGATTCATAGTTCAAATGCTGTCCATTTTTTCTTTTCATACGGAAATAGTAATAATAAATCTGTCTTAATAAAAACTGCAATAATTCATTTGGCAGATGTGAATGGCATTAAAAGGCCATTAAGAGCAATACTCGATTCAGCTTAGGAGAGTAATTTCATAAGCTTCAGAATAGCTGAAGATTTGCGATTAAAAAACAATCAATTAACATCTCAGTTAGTGGTCTAAATAATTGGACACTATCTCGCATAACATTTCAATTATCGACCGTCACCTATGGGACAAATTGCGCCCCATTTTTTTTTCACCAAGGTCTTCCAACAACTTGCCTTAAATGAACAAAAGGACGTACCGTTAGCTTCCAAAATATCTCTGCACGATTGGATGACTGCTTATCGGCGTCATCCAAATTAGAGGAATTCAAATTAATTGAAACTGAATTAACACAACTCCTTCAAAGTGGAGGGATGCTCTTGCACAAGTGGAGCAGCAATAAGGCTCAATCTACCGACAATCATATATTTCTCCTTGATAAAAATTCAGAAGAAATTACTATTAAAACATTAGGAATGTTCTGGAATAGTTTCAGTAACACGTTTACATATAAGGTCAATATCAGTTACATCATCAATTTCACTAAAAGGGATATTCTTTCGGAAATTGGCCGCGTTTATGGCCCCCTTGGTCTCCTTGAACCAGTGATTCTGAAAGCAAAACATTTTGTGCAGCAATTGTGGTTGCTCAAATTAGATTCGAATGAAACTTTACCTTCGCTTGTTTCCAAACAATGGGAAAACTTCGTCACGACAATGCCAAAACAAGATTCCATTAAAATACCAAGATGCTTCATAACTGTCCACGTCAAATCAGTGCTACTGAATGGATTCGCTGATGCGTGTTCCAAAGCTTATGGTGCAGTCCTGTATATTCAAATGTCCAACACCATTGAAACCTCCAGTCATCCTCTTTGCAGTAAATCTCGTGTGGCGCCAGCAAAAGTGATAACGGTACCCCGTCCTGAGTTTCAGATTGTCTTCCTGCAAGGTCTTAGATACTTTAAACGAACAAGTGACTGATGTACGTTTATTTTCTATCTCAACAATTACTTTAGCTTGGATTGACACTATTCCAAACCTCCTAAAGCCTTTTGTCGGCAACTGCGTAGTGCAAATTAAAGAACTTTCAAGAAACTGACCATAGCATCTTATGCAATCTGAGCCTAATCCAACCGATCTGATATCCAGAAGACTCGATGTGAGAAACCTTGCCTCAAATGAACTGTAGTGGAGTGGTCTTCCACTCTCAATTCTTAACCCCCTGTCCGCCGAGCAAAATGGTAAAATTGTACTGTTGTTTTCTCTAATTTTTTTAAAATTCTATAAAAAGCTGTTTTTTTTATAACATGATAAAATTTCTTTTATTACGTATAGGCATATAAGCCTTGAGAGTATTAATTATAACTTAATTTCTTAAAACTGGATTATATCTGTTGAATTACATTAATTTAAAGAATGGTTCTATTGCAGCGAAACCTGCAGCTTAGTGAACGGATATATCAGTTCGCGGTGGTGAGAAGGTTAATTACTCCATTAACAGAGGGCTGTATGATACAAATTAATATTTGAAAATTATTGTTAAGACTGAAAAAATGTCAGTATTAATAGACAAAGACAATGTGATAGGAGCTTTAAGTTCACTCGAATAATGTTTATTATTAGAGTCAGTAAGATTTGAAGCAGTCTTTGTTAATGTCTCATTAAAAAGAGGGAAAAATTTCGGCTTATTAAGCACATACAGGTAATGTATTTCCCCAATTAAATCTCTGCCTTGAAAGAGGGATCTTCGGTTCATCGTTAAAGTAATTTAAATTTTTTTAATCCCTTTTTAAATTAGGATAGTTTGTTAAGGGTTGGTGGTAGACTCATAAGGTTGAATTTAAACTTCGACCACATATACTCAATAATGCTGCAAACGATCCGCTCAGAGATGCAGCTTAACGAAATTAGTTTTTCATTGTTATCATATTAGAAATTTTCATGTCGGACCCCAGACTCTTTTGAACACTGTGCGTCTAAAATATTGCCCACTTGGTGGCAGAAACATTGCGCGTAAGGTTGTACATGAATATGTGTACAATGCTTTAAAATTAAGCCTATACTGGCTAACCAAATATTTTTATACGTAGGATTACATCTATGTAGGCATTTTAAAATAAAATGTAAGAGCCAGATAAAGGGTATTTTTCAAAAGATCTACTTTACTATATTTGTATGTATGATCTCTAGGGCTGTACGGTTGGATTTTAACTCCGACTTAACGTCTGAGGCTATAATAGCAACTTTAATGAGATTCTTCGCTCTTCATGGAAAAATCTCTGTAATTTTTAGCGATAACGCTGCGAATTTTGTCGGGGCTTCAGCAAAACTGAAGCAAATACGCAAACCTGTAGACAACAATGAGGTTTGGAACTTTTTAGCTTCAGAAGGCATTAACTAGAAATTGCCCCATCCTAGAGCACACAACCTTGATGACATTTGGAAGGCAGGAGTTAAGGCCTTCAAATACCACTTTAAAAGAGTAGTAAGCTCAAGTCGCCTTTGCTAGAAGAATTTTGAATTGTAATTACACAGATCGAAGCAATCTTAAATTTGCGACCACTTCGTCCTTTGTCAATAGATGCTGATGGTCTTCAAGTATTGGCTCCTGGTCACTTCTCATAGGAAGGAATCTTAATTTAATTCACGAACCTAATTTGATTCAGGTAACAGATAACTTGCTTAAAAAGTGGCAAAAAACTCAAAAAGTCGGGACAAGTAATTTGGAAACGCTGGCAGAATAACTATCTCAGTTATTTACAAAAAAGAAATGGATGGCTGTTTAAAAAGCCAAATATTCTGAATATTCTGCTAGGCATGTTATTCTAACTAAAAGACTCATAACTTCACGTTTGCACCAGATCTCTATACTGCATTACTAAGGTAAACCCAGGTGCTAACGGAAAGGTCAGGGTAGTAAGGTCAGGGTAGTAGAACTACACTCCACTAAGGGTATTTTTAAACGGTCCATTTCGAAAGTCAGTATATTACATATAATTGATAACTTATCGAAATCTGAACTCTAATTATGTTTCATTGTGTATTAATTGTGCTTCGTTCTTTGCTTATAATGTGTATTATGTTATTTCTTGTTTATTATTTGTATTGTATTTTATATATATTGAAATATATACTATATTTCATTGCCGGGCGGGATGTTCCGTACCTGTAACGTTTGTAACTTTGGCTTTGGCAACGGAACACCACCCCCGCATCAATGCCATTTAGCAGTTCTTTGTATGTAACACTTTTCGTGTAACCCGGTTCACGGGTTTATTACGCAGTTCACAAACAAGCTCACAGGCAACAAGCCGCTATTTATCTTTCATTAAACTTCTTTATTTTGATGAAGTTTGCTATTTATTTCTATTTTCGTACATCTCTGTAACAGTATCGCTATCTTATGCAATAAATATCTTAAGCTTAGAGTGACGGAGATTTTGTTTAGAATACTGTCAAAGGGTTAACATAAATGACCGTAAAAGTGGGTACCTGCTCTAACCGGTTTGCATTTCATGTATCTATATGTTCATACAGGGTGTTCAAAAAAGGAGTACCTATTTTTAAAATTAAAGAAGAAGTTATTAAAAAAATTCTTGAGGAAACTGACGTGTGAAGTCTGGAATTTTGTTTAGAACACATTATTATGATAGTTCAAAATCTGGCCGACAGATGGCACAACATCACATTTTAGTGGCAATATGAACAAACGGAGCATGCGTGTAGACCAGAAAGAAGTAGACGTGGTCAGTGAAATTTCAGTAGTAACCATTTCAAGGGAAACAGTCGATGAATAAATTCTTCAAAATGGTGCATTCGTTGCAAGAGAGAATTTTCATTGTTTTAGAATATCAACAAGACACACCAACAAGAAGTAGCTTCCAGAAAAGAATTAAGGTAAAGAAAATTACGCAGCCGAAGGCAATAAAGAAGTTACGGGAAAAGTTTCAGCGAACAGCTAGTTTTGAGGATGGATTACGGGAACTGTTGGATGGCATCGGTCATAAAGAAAAACAGCAAATGTTGAGGTTGTTCAGAATATCATTGCACGCACTCTAAAACCCTCTGTCGCAAAACTTCAACTGCTTGTGGGTTAAGTAGAAGAACTATGCACAGAATTCTGCGAATATCCTTGGAAATGTTTCCATACAAATTGCAAACGCAGCTGCTACTACAGGGTAATTCAATTGATGGAAGAATCTATTTTGCAACGAAATGCTGCAAATGATTTATGGTGGCAACATCCAAGCAAGCCAAACGTGTTTATCTGACGAAGCGCATTTTTACATGGATAGCTTCGTCAATAAACAGAATTGGCGAATCTGTGGCTCTGAAAACACTCATGTTTGTATTCCACGATCGTTGTATGCAAACAGAATTACTGTATGGGTAGCCTTATCCAGCACAGGCATTATCGAACACATTTTCCTACAGGAGATAGTGGATTCCACTCGTTATTCTGAAATATTGCATGAATTTGTTGCCATCAATAATGCTTTGGTAGATGTACCCGAAACATCCTGGTTCATGCAAGATGGTGCAAGGCTTCATCGAACATTTGAGGTTTTCACTCTTCTTGCAAAATACTATGACAACCGCATGATTGCCTTAGATTACCCGAAATGAATAGGCAAGGGTATGAATCGGCCACCTTACTCACCAGATTTAAATCCGTGTGATTTTTTTCTTTGGGGCTATGTAAAGGATGTGGTTTACTGTCAAAATCCCACTTCGCTAGCTGAGCTTCAGCATTAATCTCTCAAGAGTGTGCAGCCATTTCTGTATAGACGTTGCAGAAAGTGCGCGGTAATTTCATTCTAAGGCCCCGAAATGTTATTGTAATGAACAGAGGACATATTGAAAATATTGTCTTTTAATTTTCAACTATTGCTGATTAATGCAGTAGCCGCAGCGCCATCTGTCGGTAAGAATTTGAACTAACTTATAAAAGTACTCTAAACAAAATTCGAGACTTTACACGTACGTTTCCTGCTAGAATTTTTTTCATAACTGTATTCGATTGTTTCTTATTCATTTTAAAAAATAGGTCCTCCTTTTTGAGACACCCTGTAAGAACAAATTGATAGTCCTTTTTTACGGTGATCGCAGAGATTTAGAAGCTCTTAAAAATATAATTTATCATATATATTCTACAAAGTTTAACTAATAAAACATTTACCTGAAAATTTTGGATTTCTGTTAAAAAGGTTTCAGATTGAAGTTCGTAGCGTCAGCATCTAAATAAAACACATATTCTATGTAATGATGTCAGACAGAAAACTCCTTTTTAATATAACTCAGAAAATAATATTGTAATACAAACTAGGTCAAATCTAATTCGAATGAGCTATATCGATCAATTTAATTATTCTGTTTAAGTTTTTGTTTACTTGATAAATTTTTTGTCTACACACAAAATTCTGAGTATCATAAACATTTTTAACATTATTACATATTAGCAGATTTTACAATTTTTAACTGTAACAGACAACATTGAAATCCTATCTAGAAGTTTTAACTTAGCACCTTTAACGCACTCTAAAATATGTCACTGCATCTGTCAATAATGTCACATTAAGACAAATGTTTAATATATATACATCTTGGTATTTTATAAATGTTGGCAGTTTGATACTTTCAGAAAACGTGAAAACTCTAAATACCAATGTAGGCAATCCTATTATGTCAGACGGTAGATAAATGTAACTGTACAGCAATTGTAGAAATAATAGAAAGTACTTAAATAATATCATAAAATGTTTACTCAAATGTTTATAACTGTAGTAATAAATGTAAAAATAATACAATTACAAAAAAGTTTATAATTTTCCAGTACTTTGCGATAAAACACTGCTCAAACAAATTAGGGGAGCAAGCAAAAAAAGTGAAGATAACAGTGCAAGACAGCCATGCATGGGCATAAAATTGAGAGAAACATATGTGTCAATGCGCAATACAGAAAAAAAGACGTAAAAAATTTGCAAGAGAGCTTTAATTCTTTAACGATGGATAGAACATTAAAAAACTGTTTAGGGCAACAATTTGGTTACATGTAAATAACAAAAAAAAAACACTGTTTAGGAATTATGACCCGCATGTGGTCCCTTCGAATAGATAAAACTCTCGCATACCTGCTTTCCATGGATTCAATGGCATTATCGATAGGTTTTCGGGGAGTACTGTTCCACTCCTCAAGAATTGCAATCTCTAAATCCCGGACAATAAAACGATGCTTCAGTCTCGCTGCAATGTGTCGTCCGATTGTGTACCAAGCATGCTCAATTGGATTCAGATCAGAAGAGGATGTTGGCTATTCCATATGCTGTATTTTTCCATTTTAAGCATGTTCTCCACAAGACCAGTTGTATGCAGTCTGGAGTTATCATGCATGAAAAAAAAGAATCACCAATTTCTGCAACGTAAAATGCGACTTGAGGTCTCAGAGTCTCATCTGCATAACTTCGAGCCGTCAAAATGTCATTTCAAATGATATGCAGACCCGTACTTCCATCTATGCTGATTCCAGCTCATAGCATCAACCAAACTTGTCTGTAATGTGATCTTACAAGAACGAATGTGGGATTATTTTGAGTGCCCCTTTCTCTCCATGCCAAAACACATCGGATGTTACATCCAAACTGAATCGAGACTCGTCTGTAACCAGGATCTGACTTCAACAACATTGCCTCCAAACTCGGCGTTCAGTTGCCCATTTTCTTTGGGCCGCATGTTGCTTGAGGTCAACGGAATGCAGATCATTAGCTTATTTGCATAGAGACCACCCTGATGAAGCCTTTTTCGGAATGCTTGGCTGGACACCCTTCATCCTGTGGCCAAGAACAACAGTATTTGCAGCTGAGTAGTCCGTCTCGACAAGTTGTTAACAGGATATATCGACCATCCGTCTATGTGGTAGCACGTGGTCAACCTTGACCTTGCCAGTTTCTATCTTTCCATATGTCTTGGAATCAATGCAACAGCCTTGCATTGACACTTCTTGCGACTCCAACACCGTCCACTACACTTCGTTGTATTTCCCCAGATTCAACTATCTCGATAATACGCCAAGCCATGGATTCCGGTGAATCATATTGTTGTGACATTTTCAAGTCACCTTTTCTGAAAACACAAGGTGAACAAATGAATTTTACAAGTGAGACAGTGAAACAGGCGTTTCTGCTAAATCCAGATTTCTGCACATATCTCATTTTTCTAGTTTTTGACGTCATAAAGTTTGATTCGCATGTGAAGTTTTCATCATTTGTTTTCTACTAAGCTTTAAATTATAAATGTTTTATTTTACGTTGCTTATCGGCGTAAATATTTACGTAATTTTGTTAAAACCATATTCTCCCCTAATTGTTTTGAGCAGTTTCGATAACATATAAAATTGCGAAAGAGAAACATCAAATAATAATGATGACCGTTAAAATCTAAAATACGAAATGTTGTTTTCTATGCATGGTAGTTAAGGAAACGATTTGCATTAATTAAAATATTGAAGCTGGAAATTGTCATATTCTTCTTAGCATTATTGTTTGATATGCAGGGTGAGTCTCAAATCAGGGGACAAACTTTATGGGGTGAAAGAGCTTACTATAACAAACGATTATTTTATTGCAATATGTGACAGGAAGTGACGCGCTGAGGTATAAACACCAGGTGGGCAATTTGGCGTTTTTCTTGTTTCAAAATTTCTCATTCATACCACAAAATTCCTATCATATTCTTTTCTTTATTTTAGACGTACATTCCCTGATTACACAAAGAAAAAATTAATCCTTGAAAATTTCCGGTGAAATTTTCAAAGAAGAATTTTTTTAAATGTAATTATGAAATGTATACCTCAAATAAAGAAAATAATAGTATAGGAATATTCTGGTATTACTGAGAAATTTTGAAATAAAAAAGCACCAACTTGCTCCCCTGGTGTTTGTACCTCAACGCTTCTTTTCCGGTCATATATTCCTATTCAATAATTGTTTTTTATAGTGTGCTCTACCACCCCTGAAATTTTGTCCCATGATTTTAGACTCACCCTTTATTTTACATGTTTACAGTGGTAGTGTGATGAGATACTTCTTTTGTGATTTATTAAATGAATTTTCCTTCATGTTAGTCATATTAAATAAATAAAATTAGAAGTTACTGTTCCCAATAAATGTCATATTTTATTATAGAAAATAACTATTTGCACATTGAATTTGTGTCGTTCATTTTTATTTTATACTATATTTCCCATTTTCGTAATTTTTGTTTTTATTTGGAACTCACATATTTAGCAATTTCGCACAGTTCCGCTGTTTATTTTAGAACTTTTTCAGAAGCATGAATAACAAGTTTATTTAGGTATTAAAGAAATGCACAGTTATTTTCAAAAATATCAAATTGATTATGACATGATAATTATATTTTCTCGGATTTTCATTTGATGTGCCAAAATCTAATTATGTCATTACATTTTTCGATGTTTGTTTCGAATTATTAAACATATATTCACTGATCTGATATTCTTTACTTAATTAGCAAATATTTTCTTCTTTTGCTTGAAGTATCCATAATTATAAAACATCCTGCAATATGTGTTACGTTTTTATTTGAATTTTTTTTTTTTTTTTTTTTTTTTTTTTTTTTTTTTTTTTTAGCACGACATTTGCAGTAATTAAATAATATTTGTAATAATCAAAAGGGAATTTTCATTTACCATGGAATGACCAATTTCAGTAAAAGTCAAGTGAATGGTTTTCTTTTAATATACTCGAAAGTAAAAAGATTTCATTACGTGTAAATAAGACTGTTTCTTTAATTACTTTCTATTTAAAACCTTTAAGGTTAAAAAAAATAATGAATAAGTACTTGCGAAAATGAAAGACTGACTGGGATATAAAAAGAAAGTAGAAAAAAAATTAAATTGTGGTGGAGTTTTTAAGGTGTTAAATAGGTTTGAAAATTTTGAAAGATCCATTTCAGTAAATGGTTTTCTTTTAATATATTCGAAACTAAAAAGTTTTCATTACATGTAAATAAGACTGTTTCTTGAATTACTTTCAGATTTAACACCTTTAAGGGTTTAAAAAATAATGAATAAGTACCTGCAAAAATGAAAACTGACTGGGGTATAAAAAAAAGTAGAAAAAAAATATATAAATTGTTGTATCGTTTTAAAGTGTTACATTAGTTTGAAAAATTTGAAAAATCCCTTTTTATTTATGGAATAGCACAGTAAGTCTGGAATATTTTCCCAAAGTTTCAAGCCAATCGGAGTGAAAGTCTAGGAGAGAGAGCCTTTTAAAATTCCACTCATTAGGCTATAGTGGCCGGGAGCAAAGTCATGTAGGATAAAGCATCCGCTTAGCTATTGTTTGTCTCTTTGTCTCGCTCGCTTCTCTTACTTTCTAAGGGTCATTTATCTATCTATACTAATCTATACTAATCTATACTTAATATTATAAAGAGGTAAAAATTGTTTATTTGTAGGAGGTAAGTTCTGGAAGTAGCAAACCGATTCCAAAAGTAATGTCATCAAAATGATGGTGTTAGTTCAAATTAGAACATAGGCTATATCTTATGTCTGTGCCACTGACCAAAAGGGAGTGCAGGAGCAAAAAAAATTCTAAAAATGCGATTTTTGTTTTACTGAAGGGACTAGAAACATGAAATTTGGAATGGTAGTTACTTGTAAAATACTAAAGATCTCCAAGGACATTTCTTATAAAAATCGAAATTAATTTTGGGGTGAAATTGCGCTAAAAGCATTCTATAAAACGTTCTAAATGAAGATTTTTACGCAATCTCAAGAAGAACCAAACCGATTTAAAAAATAATGGTATCAAAATTATGTCGCCAACCCTTGCTCCAACATTGGCTACATTTTATATCGGTTCCACAACCCCTAAAGAGGGTGCAGGAGCAAACAAACTTTCGAAATTGCGATTTTTGTGTTACTGAAGGGCCCGATTACATGGAATTTGGCATGGTAGTTATTTATTAGATATAAATGATCTCTAAGAATATTTCTTAAAAAATTCAAAATTTAAAAGGGGTGAAAATGCGCAAAAAGCGTTCTAAAAACGTTCTAAATGGCGATTTTTATGCAATCTCAAGAAGCACCAAACCGATTTCAAAAATAATGGTGTTAAAACAACAACCCTTGCTCCAACATAGGCTACATTTTATGTCGGTGTCATTACCAACAGAAAGGGGTGCAGGAGCAAAAAAATGTTTGAAAAAGCGATTTTTGTGTAACTGAAGGGCCTAGAAACATGAAATTTGGAATGGTACTTACTTATAAGATATAAATGATCTCTAAGAACATTTCTTAAAAATTTCGAAATTTAAAAGGGGTGAAAATGTGAGAAAGGAGTTAAAAAAAAAAAACGTTCTAAATGGCGATTTCTACACAATCTCAGAAAGTACCCAAACGATTTCAAAAGTAATGGTTGGAAATTGATGATGACAGCCCTGGCTCCGATATTCGGCGTCACTACCACCTTGCGGTTGCATTTTAAAAAAACGTTCTAATTTGTGATGTTTGTGATACTGAAGGGGCTAACAACTTTAAATTTGGCATTGTAATTACTTATGAGATGTAAATCCTCTCTGAGAAGAGTTCCTTAAAAATTTGAAATTTAAATGGGGTGAAAATAAACGAAAAACGTTCTAAATAGCGATGTCTACGCAATCTCAGGAAATATAAACCGGTTTCAGAAGTAATGGTTTCAAATTGATGATGAATTTCCCCGCTCCAACGTAGCCTATATTTTACGTTGTTGTCACCCGGAGATTACAGGAGCAAAACATGTTATAAATTGCTTTTTTGTGTTAAAGTGGGGTCCCAAAATTTTAAATTTGGAATGGTAATTATTTCAAAGATGTAAATGCTTTCCAAGAATTGTCCAAAGAAATTTCCAAATTTAAAAGGATGAAGTGAGCGTAAAGCGTTGCATAAGCGTTCTAAATTACGATTTTTATGCAATCGTATAAAATACGAAACCCATTTCAAACATAATGGATGCAAATTGATGGTGATATAACCTGCTCAATCTACATTTTATGTCGGTGACACAACCCCTAGAGTGTTGCAGGAGCAAAATCTTTCTAAATTGCGATTTCTGCGGTACTGAAAACGCTAGAAACTTTAAATATAGCAGGGTAGTTATAAAATATAAATGTCCTCTAAAAACAGTCGAAAATAAATTCGAAATTAAATAGGGGTGAAGTGAAGGGAAGAAGCGAAAAGCATTCTAAAAGAGTCGATAAGAGTCCTAAATTAAGATTTCTATAGAATCTCTGTAAATAATAAACCGATTACAGAAGTTATTGGTTGCGAATTAAAAGTGATAGTCTCTGATCCTATGGGCTATATTTTATGCCGGTGTCACTACCACTTGGTTGGCAGGGACAACAAGAAAGCCTTTAAAAACATCTAAATCAGTTTTCTATAGAATATTAGGAAATACCAATCGATTTCAAAGCTAATGTTGGCAAATTAATGGTGACAGTCTCTGTTTCAACGTTTTTCGAGACATTCAATTTCAAATCTAGTTCGGTGTTTTATGTTGGTGCCACTAACACCAGAGAGGTGGTAGACTGTAAGACAAGAAGCTTGGAAATTGACATGATGGTTAATTTTAAGATGTAAATGTGTTCAGATGGTTTCTAAAAAATTCAAAACTTCAAATGAATACTGAAATGAGCGTATGAAATGAGCATAAAAGTCTCAAAATACTTTCTAAGTTATCATTTATTTGGAATTAGTTTTTGTTCTTTTTTATTAATTAAAATCTCATTTCTGTATATTGCACTTTTATAATGAAGTTTAGTCAAACTGTGGCTTAATTCGTAATTTTCGAATAATTCCAAAAAGTGTTCTTCTAATAAAAAAAATAGTCATGCAAATATCACTTGGCATATTTCAACTATTATGCGAGCAAAGCAGCGAGGTTTACTTGTTATAAATATTTTAGGTAAAAATATGCCCTGGCAGATTCAGCAGGATCTTTGATTTATGGAGCTGGAATCGACGATTCTATGTAAAAGAAAAGAAGCTTTTTCTTTATTTCCAATCCACATATTTAGCAGTTTTGCCCAATTCCGCGTTTTATTTCAGAGATTTTGCTTTAGCATGAATAAAAATTTTATTTGTGCATTAAAGAAAGTAAATGTTTTTATTTCGTTTTGTAGCTTGACTATCGCATTGATAAATAATATTTTTAATAGTCAACAGTGAATTTTCATTTACATGGAATCACCAGTTGCTATTAAAGACAAGTCAAACCAAAAATATTTCGTTTTCTGTAAATAATACTGTTCCGTAAATTATATTTAGCACCTTTAAGAAGAAAAAAAAATAAGGAATAAGAACAAGCGAAAATAAAAGATTTACTGGATTATAAAAAATAGAGAAAGAAATTTAAAATTTGTTGTGACGTTTTTAAGGTATTTTCATCAAGTTTTATCATATAATTATAGTTTATTTGACTATGTATATATATGTGTATATATATGTGTATATATATATATGTATATATATATATATATATATATATACATATATATATACAGTAAACTCCCGACTATCCGTCCTAATGTGGCGGGAAGGTAGGCCGGATAACGAAAAATCCGGATAGGCCGTAGTTCTACAAATATTTACTAACTTCGTCCCCCCCCCTTCCCGCCATGTTATTAAAAACACATATTAAGTTAAATTTTATATATACAGTACATACAGTTTCAAAATAAGCAAAACATTAACATAAAATGCAATCCTAATTCGTAAAAAATGAGTAAATATTATTTTACTGTTTATTAATAAATGGTTGCACAAATATGAAAAGTTATGCATAAGATAAGAGTCAAAACTTACAGTTTTTAGTTTAAATCCTTAATAGAGGACTATTTTCTCCCTGTTAGGCCTCTTCGGCGACGCAATGTCCCTCCATTTAGGCAAAAAAATTATATCAGTTGGCGTCGGTTCCTGCTGACTAATGTACTACAGTGCTGCCCCAATCGTCTTGAACCCTTACGAATGTGGGAGAAGATTTTTCCTACAATCCTTTTCATCTTTTTCTTCTGATATTTATCCCTCTCTCAACACTTCTACAATATCGTTTTCAATTAATTCATTGACTTCGACGTTTGCCATCCATTCTGTATGTCTTCTGCATTGATATCGTCAGAGTCCGATATATTTTTCAGCAATGGAATAAGCTTATCTTTTTCATCTCCCATTGCAGTTTCCCACAGGGGTTTATGTCTACATTTTTAGTGCAAAAGAATGTTCCAAGACCTTGCAGTTACTATGTTTGGAATTTTTTCCCATGCTTTTGGCACCCAACTGGACGGGAACCTGCCCTCCTTGGCCGCTTTCAACATTCTTACATTTTTTCAATAAGCCGGATAGTATGGAGGGCCGGATAGTCGAGAGCCGGATAGTCGGGAGCTTACTATATATATATATATATATATATATATATATATAGAGAGAGAGAGAGAATACATATTGATATATATATATAGAGAGAGAGAGAGAGAATATATATATATGTAGAGAGAGAGAGAGAGCAAAGATATTATCTTCTAAGGGAATTCATCTTTTACAACTGAAATGTCAGTAGGGGCTTATCCTAGAGATTATATCATATTACCATATGTCTTTCTTTTAACTCTGCTGCTGTTGGTCTAATTAGCTAGCATTGCATACATTTCAAATCTTTCAATAGATGTCAGCACCAAAAATTATTACAGACACTTAGAAATATACAAATAATTTCTAGTTTTAATATTATTATATAAATAATTTCAATATTAGTTTCGATTTCGACTTCGAACACCTTTTTAACCGAGGCCCCTGTGGACAACTCCACACATCCCCGGGATCAGAATTTGTGAGAAATGGCAGGAGAGCAAACTAAGACCTGGATGGTAGCAATAAAATTAAGGGGGGGGGGGAAGCAAAAAATAAAATAAAAAGGGGTAATAAAAACCTGACAAGCGGGATAAATGAGCTACTTAAAGTAAAAAACAAAAATGAATGATAGAAAAAGATAAAACAGAGAGAATATACTAGGAGGAAGTTTAAGTATAGCATTACAACAACTAGATATATTTTTGGATTTTTTAAATTTTTTGTATTTTTTCAAAGTTATTTCTAAGATTTTTATAATATTTTTAAAGATTTTTCAAAATTTTCTAATAAATGAGTAGTAGACTCAAGAAAAATTAAATGTTAGTGGTGAAAGAGGGTAGCCTATATCAGTGTGTGTGAGCATCTTTCGTTACTAGGCCTAACTTCGTGAGAAGTTGCCATTTGGATCCGCTCTGGGATGCCGTCGCAGACTTCACTTCCTGCCGCCCGGGCGTCAAGGCAATGTCGGTAATGACATTAAGCCTAAGCGTAGCTCTGAAAAGAGCCAGTGTTCCCGGAACATCATCACCTGACTGTGGAGGTATAATGTCATGCTGAAATGCTGTGGAATGTCACCGCAGTGCCGGATGCAGCACTTCGGCAAAGCCGTGAGTCCTGATAAGGACCGGACCATCCGCCCTGAACACTGCGTGAGTGCTGGACTCAGACTGACGAGAAAATACTAGTTTATTAACTCATTAACATTTTCATAGATAATCGTTGTATAAAATTTACGGTTTTAATTTTTCTGTTTAAATTTTAAAATATATGTTTTATCTATATTAACTTTTAACAGTTAACAATAATATATGTTCACATGTAAGTTTTATAATGGATTTATTTCCTTACCGAATACTATAATATCTGATATCGTGTAAAATTATTATGCTTTCTTCAACATCGTGTTTTCATAAGATTTTTTTAGGGTAAGTTTAATTTAATTTAATAGTGTTTATGAAATAAACTATTGGGTATTTGAATTTTATGAAAATCTTATTTTTCGTTGTTCTGTGTTTAGATTTATATTTCTTGGTTCACATTCAATTGGGTACAATGAGAATCAATTTTATGATTAATAGCTGGATTCTCAACAGAAATCAACTGTTATGTGCTTATCTTTGTATAAATTTTACACCTGAAGACGTGTTTTACAATATAAGCTTTCTTTTGTGACCATCTACTTGACATTCATCTGTGATTTTTCATAGTTCATTTCATATTACTATATATAATATTTTGTGAATTTGTTTATAGATGGTAATTTCAAAATTTTTGATCAATTTCATCTGTTTAAATGGTTTACTTGTACAAAAAGTTTATATATATATATATATATATATATATATATGCTTAGACGCACTGTTAAAAAAAAATCAGTGAAGTAAGCAAACAAGTGGAGAGAACAGTGCGAGTCAGCTATGCACGGGCATAAAACTGAGAATAACATGTGTATAAATGCGCAATACAGAAAAAAAAGACTCAAAAAAAATTGCAAGCGAGCATTAATTCTTTGAAACGATGGATAAGACGTGAAAAGATTGTTTATGGTAACCGTTTGGTTACATGTAAATAAAAAAAGTACTGTTTAGGAATGATGCTAGGTATTTAATAAGGCGTGTGGTACCTTCAAATACATAAAACTGTCGCATACCTGTTTTCCATAGATTCGATGAAATTATCGATAAGTTTCCGGGAGTAATGTTCCACTCGTCAAGCATTGCAATCTCGAAGTCCCGGACAATAAAAGGAGTCGTCAGTCTCGCTGCAGTGCGTCGTCCGAATGTGCTCGATCTGATTCTGGTCAGGAGAGCATTTCGGTTATTCCATATGCTGTATTGTTTCTACTTCAGGCATGTTAACCACAAGACTAGCAGTATGTGATCTGGCATTATCATGCATGGAAGAAAAGGAATCACCAATTGCTGCAACGTAAAATACGACATGAGGTCTCAGTATCTCGTCTGTATAAATTCAGGCCATAAAAGTGCCATTTCAAATTATATGCAGCCCTGTTCATTCCCTTATGCTGATTCCAGCCCTTTGCATCAACCCACCTCGTCTGTAATATGATCTTTCACGTATTAATATAGGATTATTTTGAGTGCCTCTTTCTCTCCATGCCAAAACGCATTGGATGTCACATCCAGACTGAATTGGGACTAGTCTGTAGAGAGAATCTCACGCCAATAACGTTGCCTCCAAACTCAATGTTCAGTTGCCAACTTTCTTTGGGCCGCACAATTGCTTGCGGTCAACGGAATAAAGACCATTGGTCTACGTGCATAGAGATCACCATGATGAAGTATATTTCGGACTGTTTGGCTGGACACCCTTACTCCTGTGGCCAAAAACAACTGCTAATTTTAGCTGAGAAGCAATCTCCGTTCCGTCTCAACGAGTTGTTAACATGATATATCGGTTAGGGAGATATTATTTACTGTTGTAGCACATGGACGAAATTGCCCTTGTCAATGTCTATCATTCCACTTTCATAACTTTTACCGACCTTCACATGTGAGATATTATTGGAAAGTCCTGTGACCACTTACTCATGTTATGCACATCATGAGCCCTTCCCCTCAGTTTTATCTCCATGGGGCACTTTTCTAAATTTTGCGGACACCATTTATGCCCCCGGGGGAAAATTTGGGAGGAGGGGCTCGGAGGGTGCATAACATGAATAAGTGGTCACAGGTCTTTCCAACAATACGCCGAATGTGGGGGTCGGCAAAAGATAAAAGAATGCTCCCCTTTGGGTATACTACCACGCCTCATATAATACACCCCCCCCCCTCTCTTTTTGAAATACCGTTTAAAGAAATGTGTTACAGTGCACCGTGACTATAAAAAAAGGAATAATACAGTGTAGTAATCTCATAAATTTTACTTAATTATTTCTATGTGAGGTCAAAATCTTATTAATACATCCTCGTACACCTATCATATTAGATACGGAAAAATCTTAACTGTATAAAAAAAGAGTTTTCTAAACAATCTTAAATACTCCTAATTCTCGGAATGAATGGATATGGAATGACATATGCATAAATTAAATGAGACAACTTATAGTAGCAAATACAATAGTAATATTTATGTATATATAAATATTTATTATATGACAGAATAAACAGTGAGTTACACTTAAAACGTCATGATGATATAAATATTAGATTTTCACACCGAGCAAAATTATATCTGCTATTTTTGGTATGGCATGTAAGTCCCGCAAAACACTGAGATTTCGAAACCTTTATTTAAGTATAAGAAGACTTTTTCTCTTTTCTGAGTTTAATCACAAATACTTGCATTAGTATTCTCAATACGTCTAAATAAGCCGTTTCTAAGAATTATCCTACAACTATTCCCTTAGAAGGAAAATTAAATTCGTCTCTTTATACGAATATATTACATACATCCCATTCTGATTCAAATATTCCAATTTTAACATGAAGGATGTTTTATTTACTGACGCAATGTTCGTAAATGCAACTTCCGTAGAAATGTTTGTTTTAGAATGTATATGAGTGCATTCACAGAACATTTAATCTGCCAAAAATGACACTCATATAAGAGTAATTTATTTTACAAAGGACTTTTTATTTTAAGGAAATAGGGATAATTAGAAGTATAATTATATGCTTTTTATTGCAAGAGAGGGAAACGTAAACACATTTCAAATGTTACAGTGTCTCCAAAAGTCATAATAAAATGGTTTCAGAAACATAGTTTAGCCCACCCCCCGCTGGTGTTGCGTTGAAGCAACGGTCAAAATAAATGCACATATTTAAGATATTTATATACCCACCACTATTTTGAATTAAAAAATTTGGTCTTACAAGACATAAAATTTTAAGATCATAGAAGCCGAAAATTATCTTTTAGAGTTTGTGGTGGCGAACAACATTCAGCTAAAAATTTGAAAATTACAAGCTTATAGTTTTGGTAGTTAGTGGGTTAATGTTTTATATTTCGACAAATTCTTTATTTTTTTGCAGAATCTTTTGAAGTTATAAAAGAATTATGCGTTACATTTTTAGCAGATGATTTATAGTTTTCAGTTTCAAACCGTTACCAACAAATGTCAGTTTAGTTCTACATTTACGGTGTTTTTTGATTGAAATGTCAGATTAATTTCGTCAATAAATCCAAAATATTGGGAAAAATATTTTAATTTGCTTCAAAGGTTTATCTTTAAATGAAGCAATATTAACTTTTATACCCAAACACACATACCTATATATGTGTGTGTGTGTGTAAGAATACGCGAGTTTCGAAATTTAGAATTTAAAAAAATTGTGTTATCTCTAACAACCTATTCTATTGGTAAATCTGCATTGACAAAATACAACAGCTGCAAAAAAACAGTAGTTTTGTGCTGAATTCCTGACATTTTAAAATATTGGTTTACAGTGCAAACCAATGGACGCAGTTTGAGGTTTTTGCGATTTCCCAAAAGATAATTCAAATGAATGGATGTGTAATGAAATCTACAAATATTAAATGAGACAAATTATAGAACTAAATGTGATAGTAATATTTATGTCTAAGTAGATATTTATTATCTGACAGAATAGACAGTGATTTAATTATGATAATCATATAAATATTAGATTTTCACATTCTGCAAGTTTATGTATGCTATTTTTGGTATCACATGTAAGTCGTGCATAATGCTGAGTAATATTTCGAACCATGTATTTAAGTACTAAGCAGATTTTTTTTCTCTTTTCTGAGATGAATCACAAATACTTGCATTAGCATTCTCAATGCGTGCAAATAAACAGTTTCTCAGAATTATCCTATAACTTTTCGTTTAAGAGAAACATTAAATACGTCTCTTCATAGGAATATATTACATATACTTTATTCTTATTCAAATAACCCAATATTAACATGAAGAATGTTTTATTTACTGACGCAAAGTTCGTAATTACAATTACCAAAGAAATGTTTTTTTTAGAATATATACGAGTATATTCAACAAAACATTTAGTCTGACGAAAATTACACTCACATAAAATCAGTTTATTTCTATGTTATTTAAAAATAGCCGATATGAAACAATGTATGTACACATATGGAGTTTTAAACCAATTAAATAAGTTTATTAAATTATCTGAAAATTACTTTTACTTACACGGTTCTGAAGAATTTGATAACTAAAAAAAATGATTTTAGATTACATTTTCGAACATTTATTTCCTTTATTAAAAAAGAAATATAGTGTTTTCTTTTCAAGTTTTAGTTATAAAGATGGCACTATAACTTCCATCTTAATAACTGTTTGATACAATTTATTTTCCTCTAAGTTCATTAACGTAATTTATTTTAAAGCATATATAATTCAAATGTTTTTTCCATAAAATGTAAAATGTTTAGCGATAACTTAATTTCTTATCGAAAGAAGGAGTATAATAAAAATGCTATAAAAGTGATAATGATGAGGATTTATTTTTCGTATTGAATATTTATATGCATTTTATTGTAAGGAGAAGAAAAGAAACACGTTCCAAATGTTGCAGTTTTCCGAAAAATCATAATAAAATAGGTACAGAACTTTAGTTTAATGTTTTATGAGGGTATTTCTGCAAATTGTTTATTTTTTACATAATCTTTTGAGCTCAAGGAGAGTCTTCGGTGACCACCAAGCCCGGTTCTTCAGGGGCAACCTAGTGTGCTTCTGTGGGACATAGCATAGCACGATTAAATATTTTGTATATGAGTGCGTCCTGTGGAATTAAAACAGAGCGAATTACTTCCCTCGAAATTTTCGCTCTCGAACGCTTATCGACATTTTCCTAGATCATTACAGCAGGAAAGAGATCGTAGCTATTGTCATGTACCTTTTGACTAGGACTCGAGATCGCGTGGGTGGTCGTAGAGTTACTTGAGCTTCGTCTTGTCAAGTTCGAGTCCTTGAACATTAATTTCGAGATCGTTTGAACGCATTACTCTATGAGAGCAGTTCGCAGCCATGTTTGGCGCATTGCGGACGGACGACTGCGTAAGGTTTTCAGGATTTTCCTTGCGTGTAACGATAATTCGTGTCGCTTACCTGTATGTCTTCCCTGAAGGCAGGGTTTCATGATTTTGCGGTGTGGCTCAGCCGTTGCTCGACGGATGTCATTGATGGTGCCTCCCCTTGCTGGGTGCAACATGCCTGGTTGTGGCCTGTTCTGCGCCTTCGGTTGCTCGTGGCTTGCGGCTGCTGTGGTAGCGACTGGACTTCTTTTGGTGCCTTTGGGACGGGAGATGGCTACGCTATCTCCTTGGAAGGACCGCATGGAGCCTTTCGGCTCTGGATCGGGAAACTTTTGGTTTTACATTTAATTTCCAAAACTATCCTTATCTACAAAATTAGATCTCTTAATATACATGAAATTTTTCATCATCTCATTTCTGGATCTGAAAATCCTAAGAATTCACATTTCATCGGTAAGAAAAAAATTTTTACTTTCAGCATGGTTGCATTTTAAAAGTAAATAGAGTAATTATTTCAAACATTCATAGAAAGCAAGTTCTAACTGTATTTCTTTTATAGACATTTTGCTCGTAATTTTGTTTGGTGGCCAGGAAATGACTAAGATATTGAAGATATTGCACAAAATTGTAGCACCTGGGTAAATAATGATCTTGAATTAGATAGACATAATTGAGAATGGCTTAAAGCTCCATGCAAAGAGTTCATATTTATTATTTTGGTCCCATTATAGGTAAAATGCTTTTCCTTATTGATGTTCACAGAAAATTATAAATTATCTTTTGTTCGTAATACAACTACAGAGCATACGATTACTTGTCTTTTTTCCCTTTTTGCCAGACACATTTATCCTATATCCTTGATACCAGATAATGCTGCTCAATTTACTTTCGCAGAATTTAAAACGTTCTTAAATTATTATGGTGTGAAACATATGTTGAGTTATACCATCAGATACAAATTATCAGGCTGAGAGACATGTGCAAATTCTGAAGCGTTGAGAATTCTGAAAAGACTTAGCTTCAGAATCTGATACTTTACAAATGAAATTAAATAACTCCCTATTGCAATATTAAAAGTTGCCTCATATTACAACGGGGGCGATCCTCCATATCTAGTTCTAAAGCGTCTTATAGGAAAAAATAAAATTGGTAGTTCATAGTGTTAAAACTTTTGTTTTTGATAAGCAAAATCCGTGAAATTTTAATGCTGTAGTATAGGAAATTAAAATAAACCAGAAAGTGGCTGCAAGAAGTTATACTCCAGAATCCCCGTGGAAATTTGGTCGCATTATATCAAGGAAGGGAAACTCACGTTATATAAATCAAGTTGGTTCAAATTTTTCGAAAAGGCATGTTAATCAAATAACAAACGTAGATCAATGATATCTTTAGTCAATGACACAAGTTCTAAAAAAGTGACACAGGAATTGGTAGAAATGAAAATACAGTTGTTAAACAAGATGATTCATTTTTAATATATCCTAGAATCACAGATCCTCAATCAGCTGATTATCATCTGTTAAATTCATATGCTCGAGGTCCTAAATCAGCTGACTTTGATTTGAGACCTTCGGTCGCAAAACCTACTGTTCCCAAAGTACAATTGATGATTCTGTAGAATCCATAAAAGGTAATTCTTTTTACTTTTTTCCCAGAGGTACTTAGAAAAACTATAAGAATTAAAATCCGATGCGTGCAGAACCGTAGTCTTTCCTTGAGTTTGAAAGTTGTAAATAACAGCATCAAACTTAAACATAGATGTTCATACACAATTCATTGAAATGATCTACTTTTTTGTGGTTGCGATCAATTTTCCGCGAGTTTTGATTTGTGTGCTACGTCCTTGTTATTGCTAGAAACAAACCTTTATTAATGTGCCTTACCCAATGCTACACATTTGAATTGTGTGGGTATTTTAAAGGACTAATTCTTAATACAGTATAATTTCTTTTTACGAAAAAATGAATATATGCAGCAATGAATAGAGTGTATATATCTACTATTTTTCTATTTTGTATTGAAAACGATACACAGAATACGCATCGGAAAAAAGTAACAGAATATTTATTATGAAAACTAAACAATTTTTAACATATAAGTCAGAAATCTATAAACTCAAAGTCGAGCAACCTAGTAGTGTTAATTATATAGCCACAAATATTAAAAAAGTATATTATTTACATGTCTTTAAGCAGCGTAGAAGTTAGAGTTAATACATTAACACAGAAAAAAGTTAGTAATCCGAAGTTAGAAAACAGAAAAAGGGTTTAATTAGGTCCCTAATTGTCCTCTAGTCGTCGCTACATTATGTACTTGTATACAGTCCTTTATTTCAGTTACTTAAATTATTAAGACTTTAATTTAAAAAGATTTTACGTTGCCATATCTAAAACATTAAGCTTATTATAATGATTATTAAAAGATGCTTGTGAAAATAAAAATATGCTTAAGAAACCAGTTACAATGTTTTTATCCAAAACTGATATGAATGCTTCATTTTCCATTTTCATTTTAAAAATCATTTAACATCGTATTCTAAAGCAATAAGAGAAACGTTAATTAGAAATTCTGTATACTTAATTAATAACATCAAGGTTTTACCTGGAAGGTTAGATGGATGCGTGGTTACTCAGATTTAATAAAAGCGTAAAAATATTACTTCTTATCACATTGACGATTTCACAGTTGCCCCTGCAATTTTTTTTTATTATTTTTATTAAGAAGAATTATTGTGTAAAATTTACCAAAGAAAATGTTAAAGATTTTTAATAATCGAACTTCTACCTTTTATTAATTTTATATGATGTTTGTTCTTTTAATTTTTCTATTTCAGTTATTTTAAAGAAGTTACACAGCATCTGAAAAGTTTCGTACTGTTAAATTATGAAAGGATATTATGTAGTCCAAAATGTGAAATTAGATTTATGCAGTATGACATTCTTAATATTACATTTTTGAAATGTGCAATATAAATTTAATGTTTTCTGAAAACAAACAAAAAATTATATTTCCATTTAAAATGAAATTTTAGTAAAACGGCCTCCGGCAGCAAATTTTCCGGTTAATGTATTTCTCAGTGACTTACCTAAATAATATAGATTTTGCTAACGTACTGTTTTTTGTGTGTGCTTCGAATCACATAGCTTAGATGCATTGCATTTTAATTGGACAAAAAATTGTGTTTAAATTAACAAAGATTTCCACTAATGACTGCATTTCTGTAAAGAATCATCTTTTTAGCCGCCGCACAGTGCAGTACATAGTGGATTTAGCTAGCTAAAAATATTTCTTACTGAAAAATTGGAGTAATGTTTATTATCACTTTATTGTAATTCCAGGTATATGGAAAACTTTGCAATATGTAAAATGTACTTTAATTGCAATAAAATGTTAATGAATAATCTGATTGAGATAGCATTTGATCGCTTAATACAAATATATCTTTTCATATAGAGTAATTCAAAAACTAAATTTGTAATGTTATATATCAATTTCATTCAAAAAATCGAATATATGTAATATTTTTACCATTTTGTTATCTTGAAACTTTAGATTTTCTAAAATAGGTATCAAGTTATACTATATTTTAATTAAAAAAATTGTTGACATTTACAAATTTACTATTTAAGTATTTATTTTATTTTTTATTTAAGAACACAAATAAAATTTTCTGCTTACGCTTTTACAGTGTAAATTAAAAGGAAATAAAGGAAATAAGATATATATTTATAACTTATATCATTTATTTTATTTAATGAATAGAAAATACTACAAAAAATAAACATAAATCAATATAATATAATGTGCCAGACTAGTGAGGGTTGACCCACTTTTTAAAAAATGATTTTTTATTTTTTAAATATTGAATGTAGAACAAAGTTGTATATAAAATTTTATTCGATATATAATGAGTTATCAAAATAAAATTGTTACATAAATGTAATATATAATAAATTTGATAAATGGTTGATGTTAATCATGAGAAAATAATGGGTCAATACTCCCCACGTATGGGAGTGTTGACCCACTATATGGGAGGCTTGACCCACTTTGTTTTATATTGAAATATTTGTGAAGAGAAACAAGATCAGTTAAAAAAAGCAAAATAACTTCATGTTACATGCATTAATTATTATAAAAATATTTTTGAAAATATGATGCTTAAACAAACCTGCTTAGACGCAATCGCAAGTCAAAGGATACAAATTTTGTTTTAAATAGGATTTTGTCTGATCAGATATAATTGTGCAGCAGGGAAAAGGCAATTTTAACATTTAAGTTAGTATTCCGCTAGAGACCGATTCCGTTTCCATGGGGTTCCCATAGGGTTTCATGTATTATTATGTCCGTATTTAGGAGTCTCTGTACCTTTTTTTTTGGTCTCCTTGAACTATTTTTTGTGACACTCAACCTGACAACTCTATTTGTCACATAGTTTGGCTTCATTTCACTGTATTCACCCTGGTGAAATTTGTCTACATACCTTCCTAAAGTTTTTCGATCGATGCTATGTTCTTTTGCAGCCGCATGAGCACTTAACTTATCATTAACATGATTTAAATCTTTAAGGGGCAAATTAATTTCAGTAATAAAATGTTGGAATAATTGACTGGCATAGGAATTTAAGTACACATTTATTTGGAAATAAGAAAAGGCTATATTTCACATACAAATTAAACAGAAAAGATTTTAGCAAAATTCTGGTGACATTGTGGCGTTTGGGAATTAAAATTAAGTGCTTTCATAAACATACCACTGCCCTTGAAAGATTTAAAACTGCTGCTTTCATACTTTCTTATCCTTTCTAGTCTTTTCCGCTATTTCTATCTACCTATTATAAGTATTATTTAAATGGAAAAAATTCCTATCAACTTTCCCATTTATATTTCATTATTTTTTTTCTTGCAGTGGCTACAATAGCAATATTCCATTTCTTTCTTTAATGAGTTTTAAACATTTTCTTTTCCATCACAACATTTTACTGTAGCTTTACAGGATAAATTTACATTTTTTTTATATATATATAATCATTAATCTTTTATTATATACAGTGTTTTATAAAAATATTTCCAAAACCACTTAATTTAAGGAGCCTTGAGCATCTGGTCAACCCTCCCTCACATTGACTGGGCCAAGCCTCCCCACGAAGGCCTTTTCTAAAGAATAGCACATTGTCATGCTAAGCCTAAGTTACAGTATAATTTTTAAGCCTGTAATGAAAGTTCCGTATTTCTTCATTATTTAAAACCTACTTACTTAAACTTCTATGATATATTTTATCTGGAAAATGCTTACAAAATATTTCTAAAAATCACAACTTTTAAGTTGAAAACGCAACACAGTTGATTTTTTCCTCATTTTGATTATTTGTATGAAACAAAGACTGTTGTTTGAGCATTCCAGTAGTTTTGGTTGACACCTATTGATAAAAATCAGAAATTCATTTAAATATGAAAACTGATGGGTGGGTCAAAGATTTCGTATGGTGAACCCTCCCTAGTCCCCCTTACATATTGGATGACAATATATCAAAGTTATTTATGTGATGATTGGTCTTCGGAACAACTTTCAACATTAATGAGATCTAGGTCACTCTGATGGTCTATATCCAAGCTATGAATTTCAGCAGGGAAAAGTAAAGCTAAAGTCTCATTTAAAAGTGGTTCACTTTTTTTCTTTTTTATACCTCCTATACAAGAAAAGATCCTCTAAGAAGAAATATGAAGACAGCATTAATCGAATTAGAACGTTCATGCTGCACGATTTTCTAAAACACTTTCGAGCAACACTTGCGCGATGTTGCCAAAAACGCTTATTACAAGCATGTGCAGCTTCTTCAGAGAGTTGTGCTGGAAATAGTGCTTTAGCAATAAATACAGCACCATATTTTACAATTTTGTGGACAGTTGGCCTCATGGGATGCTATGGATGCAAATTCATATATAATTTACCCGCGTCTGTTTACATACTCGAATACCCAAACCGGAGCACCAACCAAAAAATGGCATAGTATATAACTGTCCGGCGTAAAATCCCGATTACAATCACAGATACCGCAGACAACGGAACGCAATCAAAACGTCCAGTTGAAAATATTACATAGTCTGACGTACTTATATCAGTAAATAGTAAAAATGTTGCAAAACAGTTGATGTTGCTTTCATCATAGTGATAAAAATATAAAAATATATAACAATAGTGAGGTGCCTTGAATGTACAGCAAAAGTAAAAAATATAGTTCTGTGTTCAAGATAATGCGTGTTAATGTTCATTAAAGTTCACTGTTATACAATGTTCATATAAGTTCAATGTTCGAAAGAATGTTCATAAAAGTTTATTAATGGAAAGACTAACTTGAAAAAATAAAGTGATCGTTAAAAGATATAGAAAGGGTCCCATCTTCCAGGTCCGGGCCGTTCTAGGTGCTTCCGCTCTTGATCTTGGCGGCCCTAAGGCCGCCCTTCACAAAGACTCCGATATCGGCTACGCACTACCCAGTGCAATTCACGCAACATAACAATGGCAGTTGCTTTACGGAGGTCTCTAAAGGTCAACTACTATTTCTGAGCAAAGACATTTATGAGAGACAACCGATAAGAGGGAAGGTGCATCTCGCAGGAAGGCCCGAAAATTCGAGGAAAAGCTCTCCTGACGACATAGTCATTACCTCGCTAGGGGTTTTCATCCGATCTCACTGCTACGACGTACAGTGGATCAAAGTATAGGCGATGTCGAACATAGGATTATCACGATAGTATAAGCGTACATATATGATGTTTTTTTGTAATATTTAGGTTTAAATGAGTAAGATAAATGATACTGAAAGCATCTGCATGATTTTTACGAACAATTTCGCGCTTTTTTCTCGCAAACAGGAAGTTTAGGTAGATGATGAATAACTAAAATAACCTGGAAAAAGAAAGCATGCGGTTTTTACTTATATCCTAATGACACTAGTGGAATATTTAAAACATTTGTTTAATTTTTAATTGGCAACATATAGATAACTCTTTAAAATCATGCTACAAAACTGCCACATTCTACTGCAACGTTTTAGAACTTATTTCAGTGTATATTTGTTATTATTGGGTTTGAGTTTTTTAAAATTATCTTGTAGTAATATTAATTTTAGCATATTTCTTTTTTACTTTAAACAAGATTATTTAATGTTTTCTTACAATGTTTTGAAAATGATAACAAACATAGATTTATTTTTGTTTCTGAAAAATTTAAATAATGGTTTTAAGATATGAAAAATCAATGCTTAGTTTTGTAAGTCAACAGTGTGGACTAATTGCCTCAGAAATTGATGGAGAAAATTTAAAAGAGCGTTTACGTATGTTTTGTGAAAATGCAAAAGATAGCTGGCTTAAATCTGGACGAAAATTAGATCGTTTCAATTATAAAAACTATTCTTTGCTTCAGTGTTCCTTTAACGTTTGTAATGAGCTTAAACCATTTGCAGTTGAAAATTTGCAGAAATCAACATTACGAAAATCTTTTTCAGACATAACCGAAACTCATTAAAGAAGACTAACTCAAAATTTCAGAGAGGATACCTCTGGGGAAGCTAAATTAAGAAGAATCAAAGCGTAAAATTCAAAGCGAATTCACAAAAGAATTAGGTTTGCTAATACATGTTGCTAAACGGGGAAGTGGTTTGACACACGATGGAAACACTACAAGGACATTTTTTGCTGAGTTTGAAAAGACAGCTGAGATTACTGGATTGGTTAAATAACTTATTAAACGTTTTGCAATTATAATGGGGATCGACTGTGATGAAGTAATTAATGCCGAGAATTTTGCCAATTTCGCACTGGGAACAGCTAAACAATGTGACTCAAAGTACAGTGGGTATTATATGCCAGCTTCTGTACATAATTACTAACTCGTGAAAAGGATATGATTTCAAATTTTGCTGTTCCAATTGGATAATTAACGGAAGAAGCTAGCGTAGCTCGAAATAAACAGTTTCGAAGGTACCGGGAGTCGCATAAGAGAAAAGTAAGTAGAAGAGCATGTAACGAAGACTTATTGCACCATTTGCTAATAACATCTGACGGTTTGATTTCCAGTATTAGACACAAAATAAACAACGCTCAAAGGAACAGAAAATTTCTAGAAGCATTGGGATTTTTACTTTAAAATATAACACTTTATTACTGACATAGCAGCGCATCCATTTAAACCTCTGAGCGCCTTTGCGCTTTTCAGCATTTTTATGTAAACATTTATATAACCCGAGAACGAGTATATTAAATTTAATTTCGCGGTTTAATATTAAATTAGTTTTTTACATCATTTCATCCCAGAAATTTCTTACAGTATAATTTTCTTCAAAAAATATTTTTGTGTACAGGCAATTTAACATGTTTTCTGGAAACTGAAAATTACAGAATAGCCGCTTCAAGTCCATTTATTTCGAAAACGCGCAAGTTTGCTCAAAAAATCCTCTGTACTACATTACAATATAGGCTTTCAGAAATAACAGCGTGTGTTTGAAATTTCAAATAACTTTAAACAATTTATGCTACGTAATTTTGAAGTTTATATATCCGTTAATTCTATATGCGTTGTTCAAAATGTAGAATGAGACATAAAATTCAATCAAAATTAGTCCAGGGGAAATGTACATTTTACCTTGCAAAAGGTCGGGTAAAAGATTTTTTTTTACTAAATAGTTTATAATGATGCCAACATGGAAAAACCAAGTTTTCTAACAAAATTTCTTAATGCTAAATTTTCTGTGGACGAAAAAACACAAAATTTCGGGATATTTTTTGACTTTTTGGAAATATCTCGAGACTCGTTGCCGTAGCATATTATTTGTCAATTACAATATTAAAGAAGATAAAATTCTCTACAACTTTCATATTTACAATTTTTTATACACTCAATAGCAAGTGCAGTACGCTAATTAAAAAAGGGGACAATTATTTCATTTTTTTTTTTTTTTAACCGTGAAAAACGTAGTTTTGCCGCAATTATTCAAATGTTCCCCGCAGATTTAATAGTGTATGTCGACTTCTAAATATTATCTATTATTTGCACACTCGCGTCTTTATTTTCATCTCAACAGACATTTTATATGCAATAAATTTATATAAATTTAAAAGTAGAGCAGAGTGTAGATGAATGAGATAATTTTCATATTTAGACAGTAACTTTAAGTGTATACAATGTTAACTTCAAAGCATTGTTTAAGGGATTTTTTCAATCTATAGTAACTTATTGACACTATAGTTTCAATTAAAAAAGATTTCTTGCTTAATTTTAATAAATTTTATAATTTTTATAATGCATACATATTTTTCCAGGTATCAATGGAATAGGTGGGTCATTTTCAAAATCTGTCCATGTTTTGGAATAACAAAATCAAATTTTTAGAAATAATCAGAAAGTTTGAATTGTTTGTAAATAATTACCTTGCCTCATAAACATTAATATACAAGCATCCGCAGAGACCAAATTACTAATTTAACATTTAAAAACTAATTTTTAAATTTTAATGCACTTAGTATAATGACATAAGTGAGCACAGTAATGACAAATTAAGCAAAATATTTTTATTTTTCTCCAGGAAAAAATGGCAGTCATTATATCTTCTGGCCCATATAATGATTTTCTATTTCTCATGTAATGAAAGCAGATTAAGAAATAAAAGTTCATTTAATTATCAATTAGAATTGGGTACGGTAATGACTTACAAAAGAATACTCACCAAAACATTCAAAGTCTTTGCTTGCTTTATTAAAACTAGAAAACTATTTACTCTGTTCACCTAAACCTGATAACAAGTTGACTTTTAAGAAGTACTTTTGCCTTGATAAAAAGGCATGTGCTGTCCTCTAAAAAAATCCGGAGGAGCTTTTTGTCAGAAGCATGGCAATGACACGCATTCTTGATACACGGTTTAAAAAAATTATTAAGAATTAGAGATAAGTTTAATTAATGATAATAAATATTTTTTTAATTACTAGCATCTTAATATAAAAAATGTATAAAAGTTATAACCATCTGTTTCAAATAGAACTTTGTCAAATATTTACCTAATAAATTTCTTGTTGGGACAACCTACCGTAATGATATTTTGACTAAAAAAGAATATATTTCTAATTTTTAAATTTCTTATAAATGCTAATATATCTGTAAATTATCATAAAAAAACATGACAGTTAAAATGCAATAATTAAAATTATGATATTTAAGTATTTTTCTGTGCAAATGTGAAAGGACAGTAAAACATCAGACTTTTTTTGAAAATCACCAAGGTATGAAAATTTGCATAAAACATATTTTATTCCCCACATTGTAGTGGGGAATATTTTATTTACCAATTATTGATAACATATGTTTTAATGTTTTACTGTTTTAAAGATAGCAAATATTGAATTGTAGTTCCATATAAAAGGGGGTGGGGGGACTCAAAAGATAAATGTCTTTTATGAATGGAATACTTTTACCTTATAAAATAGCTACAATAAAAATGACACCAGATTATTTCACTAACTAGTGTTATGCGTTTATAGCTTGTAAATTTATAAATTCTGTTACTAAAATATTTGAGATCACTAGTTTTATGAAAAATATTTAAATATTAGTTTTAAAATATATTGTCAATTTTTTTTTCACTTATATCAATAAATATAACAAGAGATTATATCATTTTAGCATGCAAAAATATGTAAAACTTTAAGATTATCTATTAAATGCTTTAAAGCTCAAACATGATACTTTAAATTTCAGAACGGGCTCCAAACAGTTTTCCAAAAATGAAAGAGTCCGAATATATATAAAAAAGCAACTAAACCCGAAAAAGTACAAAAGCACAACATTAGATATTGATCTCAGGTATCTTATAAAAACAAAATTATTTAAAAGTAACGAAATGCGAGCGAGATATTTCTCAAGAACGCTCCCATAGATTTAATGTTACCTTGCGAATGTCTTCGTGTGACTAATTTAGTCCTATAATTCATATAAGTGTCACTTTAAACGCCTCAATACGACAACTACCGTAAAATCTTTGAAAATGAAATCTGTATATACTGAATTCGGTCTTTAAAGAAACATATATATTTTTTTTTTCCAGAGAAAGAATATGAACAACTATACCTGCTAAGATGGAAACCTGTTTAAAGCGGAGTGTATTTTCAGCATTACGTATTTAATGCTTACAAACTTAAAATTTAAAAAATCTGGCTATTAGAGATTTAATAAAATTCCGGTGGTAAATTTTCTTTTTAAAAGAGGGGAGGGGGGCGCCAAAATCCATGTTTGTCACGGGTGCAAAAAAGGCTAGTTTTAGCCCTGAAACACATAATTTACTGCTACTAATATATAGAAGTTGACATACACCATTAAATCCATGGGAAACATTTAAATAATCGGGGCAGAACTGCGTTTTTCATGGTTTTTAAGAAAATTGAAATAATTGTCCTATTTTTGAAATGACGTACTGCGCTTGCTATTGAGTGTATAAAAAAATTGTAAATATGAAAGTTGTAGAGAATTTTATCTTCTTTAATATTGTAATTGACATATAACATGCTACCGCAACGAGTCTCGAGATATTTAAAAAATATATAAAAAGGTCCCATAATTTTCTTGTATTTTGGCCACTGAAAATTTAGCCTTAAGAAATTTTGTTAGAAAACTTGGTTTTTCCATGTTGGCATCATTATAAACAATTCAGAAAAAAAAAAACTTTTACCCGACCTTTTGCAAGGTAACCCCCATTTTTTGGTACATTTCCCCTGGACTAAATGTAGTCAGTAGTGGTTTAAAATGTGTTTTAAGAAATTAATAAAGATATTTTAAATGGGTTATAAGTAGGGGTTACTTAGGATTTATTTCTGAGCACAGCAAAAAGTGACTAAAATTCGCAGAAAAATTCCTCTACTGAAAGGTGTATATTCCGAGCTATACAAATACGGTATAATTTTATATAATTTAAAAAATAATCATATATTCGTATTTTGTAGCTATTCTTTTAAAATATTTCATTGCAAAAAAAATAGTTATTTAATGATTATTTTTTGGCTCTATGTTCGCATTTTCTTAAGGACTGATGCACTGTGCGACGTGCGGAACCCCTCGCGGCTCGACGCATGGATACATGATAGATCAGACTAGGGGCCATTAGCGACCCCGGGAGTACACGGAAAGCCCGTACCTGACTAATAGTCTCCGCTTTGCTAGGGAGTAGGGGGTCGGAGTCCCGCCGGTCCTCCAAAACTCGACCCCACTCTTAGAGGGAAAAGCCGCGCGAGATCGGCAATAGCGCGGCCCCCGCTACCTTACCTCACAGACGTCGTGGTACCTAGGCACGAGTGCTCTGTGGCGACCGCTACCTGTTAGTTGATCAAAGTTAGATTTGAGACACAGCTATGTCCACATCACTGAGCACAGTAAACTCCAGTAGCGCACAGGCACGCATTACTGGGTCAGACCGAGAGGCCGTCCGAGAGACGAAGAGCCGCCGCACATTCTAAGATTTTGCAAATCTAGCGGGGGAAAAGTCCAAAAATCGACTTGCAGTAATTTCACTTTTAGATATTTAAAATAACATCTAACACATTGGAGAAAAAAATGTTAAGTGATAGCAGTCTAACTCCACAATAACAACATCAAAAATTGGCTCAAAAACGAAATTTTTTTTTAACATTTTTAGAATGTCGATTCTGTAGTTGTAATTGCCATTGATATTTTTTGGCTAAAAACGTAATTTTTTTGTAAATATTTTTTAATGATAGTATGGAATCTTTACAACAGTGTAGATACTTTGTATTTTACAGTTACAATAGTTAGTTAGAAGTGTTATATATAAAAAAAATTTTTTTTTTAATGAATATAAAAACTATTTGGAAATTTAATAGCATATGCTGAATTTTAAAAAGCAGCTAAAAATTTTGTACACCCCGGTACATTGTAATATATATTTTTTTGTAATTATGTATGCATACACATATAGAATAAATCAATTTCAGCTGCCACTGTTTGCAACTCTTGAATATAAGTAATTTTTTATCAGGTACAGAATTGTAAATTTCGAAAAGATAATTATATGAGATTTAAAAAAAAAAAAATATGTTACTGGACATGAATTATTCCCTGTTAATTCTAAAAATATCTCGACAGACTTTTTATTACACAAATATAATCTTCAACATTGCTCATGTGTTATGTTAGACCATATTAAGAGGATGATTCATTTATTTATAATTGGCAGTAATCAAAGATGAAGAAACTGGCATCGCTTAAAGAACGTTTTTGAAGTAAAATAAGAGATGGTCAAATTCGAATATTAAGAATAAATATATTTACCGGGCAGAAGTAATAATTTCTACCAGAAAAAGGTTAGACAACAAAATAAATTGTTTTATTTAAGTGGACCGAAATCAAAAGATAAAAAGTGCATTCGCTATCTCCGGAACACAAATGAATAACCACGCGCCACGTGTTTAAAACTGAGACAATCTGGAAAAAAAAAAGGATGCTATGGATGTTTTTAAAAATATATCTTAAAGTCCTTAAAGAGCAACGATATTTTAAAAAATCGTTCAAATATCCGGATACTCGTCATATGAAAAAGCTCTGTAATGAAGAAAATCAAAATTTTATAATGGGTAAATCCATAGCCGTCATCTACTTCTTACTCTAGATCCATAAAGTTTAAGTTCATCATGGGAACTGATCAGTCAATAACAAAAGAATTTTAATTGTCAGAAATTAAATCTTTACAGCTCTTGCACTAACTGTAGTACAATTCAATGTTCAGACGTATGATATAGAGCACAAATTTGAAGACACAGTGGTAGATAGCACAATGTGCAGCATTCTATCTTCAAATAAAGCAACTTAAAAATGCAATGTCTTTAACGGAAAATTCAAGGTGCTGATTAAAAAATGATTCAATAATATACGAATAATACTCACAAGTTTTCTTGCGGTTTACTGGCACAATATGCACAATTAAGATTTATAGAATGACTCTTACATATTGGTTATAGATTTGATGTAAAGAAATAGCAGTTCCGAAAACCTTAAGAAAAGCGAAGTATCGCAGAAAGAAAAAAAAATACAATTCAAAGATTAAGACGTAAAAGATACTTATTACTCAAAACTCCAAACCAAGGGCAAGATAATATTAATGCAGGAAATAGAAAAAAAGAAGATTTTTTAAGGATGCTGCAGTGGCCGCTAGCATAACAGGTGTTGGTAAGATCTTTAGCGATTTGATATAATTTTTCCTGACATGTGGATACAAGATAAATATATATGCCTTTAACCATTACAAGTCATGACATTAAAATCTCAATAAAAATATAGAGCGGCTGAAGCACCCTGAAGTATTAACATTTATGCGGTCACCGAATATACAAATAATAAAAAAAATACCTAACAACGAAAAATGACAATGTTTTACTTTATAACACTGGTAACTATAGCTGCATTTAATTAATTAATTACTATTTTTTTAGTACAAGAAAACTCTTCTTGTGGAAAATAAATATGTACTAAATTTTTAAAAATCGGCATTGAATACCACAACACTAGGCAAATGTCAACGAATGAAAATGACAAACATTTATTTATTAGGTTTATGATGATGGAGTAACAATCACGTAAATTGTACAATGTAATGCATAAAGATATACAGTAAAGCCTCCCTAAAGTGACCACGTCTGTTCCAATAAAAATTGGCCGCTCTGAGAGGTGGTCTCTTAATGGAGGTCATGTTTAAATCTAGATTTTAATTGCTGGAAAAAGGTAACAATTAATGTTACTAAAATTTATTTTTCACATTAGGAAAAAATATGAAAATATAAGTATCAAAACAAAAGTTAATTACATAAGTTAAAAAATGAATATATTGACGTAAAAATCACTTTCCGGGAATCTGCGCTTTCCGGAATTACTTTTGTAATAAAACCTTCTTCGAGCGAGTAGAAAAAAAACGGAATTTGTTTCATTTTCTTCAAAGAAATTGGTCTCTCATAAAGGGAGTCCAAATAGGATGGTCTCTGAATGGAGGTAAAATTAATATTGAGCGTATGAGAATATATTTCGCTCCATGAAAATATGGTCGTCAGGAAGGTGGTCGCATAGGGTTGTTTGACTGTATTTTTCCATAATGCATAACCATTTTGTCTCTAGTAAGATCAATTTTATTACTTTAATATCGATAATTTTCATGAATTTAATTTCGACCCGCTAGATTCGCAAAATCCTACACTGTGCGTCGTATTAGCCGGCGAGTCCCAGGCCCAGTTTTCTGCGGTGGCGTATCCTGGAAGCGGACCTGCCGGTCGACCCCATCCTAGGAGAAACAGCTCGAGGTAGGGTAACCAGTACCACACTGGCCTTCCTCTGCTACCGCCCTCTGGTCGACGGGATAACCTCCTGTCACCACCCACCTTGAGGTCGGTTCCCAACCGCCCCAGCTACAAGGGTCTTGGCGGAATGAGCCACCTGATGCAGGGAGACTACAGGTGCTGTTCCAAACCTCTCCCGACGGTAACTGCGGGAGATCCTGCATGGCCATCAAGCGACTACCGTCGACACTAGAGAGCACCAAGTCCTTGCTCTACAGGGTCCACTCTCTCCTCTCAGGCTCCCTCTCAGTCAATTGGAGGATAGGATCCTACCACATTTACTAGCCTTTGCTCAGTGATACCGTCCAGCCCGAAAAGCTGTCACTGAGATCTACCTATGAGAGTGGCTACCCGCTCTGTCCCGAAAACCAGGATGGACAGAGGGACTCCGATGCCCACGCGCCATCCTGGAACATTTCGCAACTCCCGTTATCTGTTACCATCGGACTCAAAGCCTTTCGACTATGAGCCACTGGTGGAGGCTGTAGTTCGTCCCTATCCGTCCCATCGCATTCGTGTACAACGAACTCAGCCTGGCTTAGGGTCTCCTCCCCCACTAAAAGGGTCTCGTTACCCGTGACCGCCAGACTCAATGCCTTTCGACTATGAGCCACTCGTGTAGGCTGTGGTTCCTCCCTATCTGGCACCTTCTCATTCGTGTACAACGAACTCAGGCGGGCTCCGGGTCGCCTCCCCCACTAAAGGTGTCTCGTTACCCGTGACCACCAGACTTAAAGCCTTTCGACTATGAGCCACTCGTGGAGGCTGTGGTTTGTCCCTAACGGCCCCTCGCATTCGTGTACAACGAACTCGGCCGGACAGACGGTCAGACAAAGCGCAGTTACTATACATTCAACAATATTAAGCACGATTGTAATGCAATGTAAAAAAATCCCACAAAATGTTCCGTAGCGAACCACTGATAAATATTAATAGATGTTAGGAAGCAGATAGTTACAAAAGTAAAATTGTTAAAATTTATACTTAGTAAACGAATGTTTTTTATTAAGTGCGTTGTACATAGCCCACAATTTTGTGTAGTTTGAACAGCCGAGGAGTACGTTTCCAAAGTTCCATCTCAGTGTACAATTCCTGTTGAATTTAAATGTACAAGGCATTAACGAACAATGTCCAAACAAATAATGTTGTTTACTTCCGACACTACCACAGTTGCACCTGTTATTTAGGAGCTTTCCTATTTTAAAAAAATACTAGAAAATTACTCTATGTGAAGAAAGAAAATAATCTATCACCCGAGATTAACACAGAAATAAATCATCAATATTGTAATATCGCATGAGTATCTCTTCCTTTTTTTCCGAATTTGGCCGAGAAGTCTGCCATAGATTATGGGTTTCACAATGAAGTTTTAATATAGAGGTTGGTGCAGGAATGCCTAGAACTTTCTCATAACGATTCTTTATAATAACTGATTTTGCCAGCATGTCCGGTCTTTCATTTCCTGATATTCCAAAATGCGATTGTATTCAAATTTACTGTTTACATACTCAGAAAAATCAATTTTACGTCCACTTGCCAATGCTTATAAGATGACCTTAAACCGAAAGAAATTAAAATTTAACACAGTGATTTCTGCAGCGAGTTGTGAATCAGCGAAGAACCATCGGCTGGTGTTTCCGTCTTTGGTATTTCCATATAGAAAATGCTCTCCAATATAATATATGCGTGCATGGAATATAGTCAATCCAATATTCAGGGATCCCTCTCTAATCCCGTTAGTTATGCTCAAATTGTTAAAGTCTTTTGAAGTAGCTCCAAGGATGAAGGAATGCATTGTTGATTTTGTTTCAGTTGCGGCATTGCAAATTTTACCATCAATCATTGTTTGTAACATGGTGTGCTTTACATCAGACAAAATTCCGCTTAAGATTATTTTTGTAACTACTAGTGTGTTGCTCAATGTGCGACATTTTTTCCCTTAGTGCTATATACAGATTCTTTTACAAACTTACTTATGATGGGACGACAGAATCTAGGCGTTGAAGGCGTTGGATTTTGCCAAATGATCCTCTTGTATAATGCCCCACCAGTGGCTGAGAGGTTCTGCTCTCGAAGTTGGTAGACGGGAGGTGATGGGTTCAAACCCATTCGCGCCTGTCGGCCTAATCGTTCGGAGTTTTCGTGGTTTTCATAGAGCCATGGATTTCCATGCATAAATACGGGTTGGGTTCCCTTAGAAAGACACCCACGAAAGGCACTCCTCCTCGGGCCTATATCCCTAGAATATATAATCGGCCGTCAAAAATCAACCAACCAACCAACCAATATTTTGTATAATATTAAAAAAAAATTTCATAAAAAGATATTAAAAAACATTATTGGCCATATATGTAAATTGGAACTTTTTTATGTCGCAAATGATATATTTTGACAATAATTGCAATTTATATATCGTAGAATGCATTTCGAATTGAAAGGGAAAAGAAAACATTATGAATTACAAAAACATACAGTTGTATGTTTGAAAGAAATTCTTCTAAATTCGCTGTTATTTGTCACTGTAGTTTTTAAAGTTATTAACTGCATATCTCGAACTCTCATTTAAAGTAAAAAATGAAATTATACGGTCTTATCCTGATGTATAACAGATGTTTTATAGATTATTGAAGTTAAAAACCAGAATTTCAAAAGTAAACTGTACATTTCATTCCGCTTTATAGCATCTGTTAAATAAGCAAATCTAGCTATATTCATGTGAAATATAAACATACATACATGGGCTTTTACAATTCATAACTATAAGGTATAAGCAAAAGTTTAGGTAGAAAAATTCACAATGAAACAAAACAGGTAGAAAATCGAACTTTAAAGTACAAATAAAAAACTTACTGCTACAAACAAGTGTTACCTACTCTGATGGTCAACTGCTCATGCAACAGAAAAATTTATTAATGGGCGGTGAGTCCTCATCTATTTATCTTCACTGTTAGTCACATTTTTCTCTCTTCAAATGCGTTTCGAAAAACTGACTTTTGTCCTGCTAAATTGAAAAAATATCCCAGTGTGCGGCGTACCACTGTATATATATGTATGTATTATATATATATATATTTGTACATATATATATTATTTCAAATAAATAACTATTTAAATTAACAATATTTTAAACAATTAAGGTGAAATTTTTCTTTTTTTTTCATCATATAAATGTATGTTGCAGAATGTTTTGAAAATTCTTATTGCTTTCGTTTGACTTCTTATGAAAATACTCATATTTATAAATGTTAATCAAACAAGTTAGCTTCAAGCAAATATATATACTTATTATTTAAATTCATATCATTTCAAATATTTAAAAGAATCAAATTTGTCGAAAAATCAAATTACAAAGCAATACCTGCATTGTATTCCGTAAAATCGTAATTCGTTCGTACATTATTTATTAATAGAATTCATAATAGTTAAGCTTAATAAAGATTTTATCACTTTCATTACTTTCAAATGTACTCTTCACCATTTTCTTTAGCAGTAATTGTTTTTAAACTAGTAGCATTTCTTTTTAAATCCGGAAATTATACGTATTTCTTGAAGCCAGGATGATAACTCTAGATGTAATATGATCGATGTAGCTGTTAATCATTTGTTGGGAAGAAGGAAGTTTCCTCTAAACTTAAGTCACTTAGGAGGAATTCTTCTTCTGAATTAAGAAAACGCAAATAATTTTTGCATGTAATTCACTCTGTTTTATTATTACAGTAGAACGCCGATTATCGGAACTCCAATTAACCGAACTGTCAATTATCCGAACAGCCTATTTCTCTAAAAAATTTTTTTTAACCGAACTTCCAATTATCTGACGGCCAATTTCACTTTTTTTTTTAAACCGAACGTACAATTTTCCAAATACCCTGTTTCTCTCATTTTTCCCCCTTCAGATGTAGCGTGCGAAATTTAATCCTGGGTTAGGGTGTCGTTGGAGCAGTAACAGCGAAAAAGAAATTGAAGAAAGTGAAAACAGATGCTCTGAAAATGACACAGGTCCATCACTTAAAGAAGCCTCTGAATGTTTGGAAACAGATATGAAATGACTTGAACGGCAGAAGAATGTTGACCCTATTCAACTAAGGTGTTTAATAGAACAATGCAGCAGTGAAAAGAATGTCATCTTTGAAGCAAACAACAATCACAAACTCTTTTGCTTAAATTAAAATCTCTGGAGATCAAGACATGATAAAAAGAGAAAAAACAAAATTTTTAATGATAAAAAGTTTAAAAAAATTACAGGCAAAAAAAAAAAAAAATAAATAAATAAATACATAAAATAAAAAGAATTTTTAAACACGCCAGCATTAACTGGTGCTGCCAGTCCTAAGTCAGGATAAAGTGTGAATGTTTTAGTATAGTCAGTAACTTCCCTTAAATTGTCTGTCCGTTTATCCGAACTTTTACTTATCCGAAATAGGGTTAGTTACGACTTGTTCGGATAATCGGCGCTCTACTGTATTTTGTTTCATTTAGTTGTTAATTTTGACACTTATTATACCAGACGTGTAAGACATTTCTTGTCATGAGGTTTTATCTTTTAAAATATTATTATGTCGAATTGATAATGCCAATTTAATATTTTATTTAAAAAATAAATTAGAGTTATGTTTATTCACCAAACTCCATTTCGAATTAAAATGCTAAATAGAATAAAAATAATGTATTTTCATTATAAATCCATTAAAAACAAAACTCTGAATGCCTTTCTCTTATAATTCAGGGAATTAATACATTATCCGGGTTTATTGTCAGATTGACAAATTCATATATTTAGAAAAATCAATTCATTTTCATTCAGTATGGCACAATTTTACAATTAAATATAACACAATTTATCATAAATTGCATTCTCTTTGATTTTAAATTGATTTATGAAGTTCAGAAGAAAAGTTTTCTTCCAACTTGAAGACACCCTGCCGCTAGTCTGTCGGAAACTCATGATCGATAGAGCTGACTAGATTTATCTAATTGTTTAGTCAGACTGATTTATGTTCTTTTTTATTGGTGTTATTGCTGTTATTGATGACAATAATTGATGTTTTTTTTTTCACTATTTAAACATTTATTTGTTTTGAAAATATTTTACATCAAGAACCTTTGAATGCGTTTCTACGATATACGGGTTATTTCTCAAATTGACAATGGTAGCTATTTGAATTAATTACTGTGACAAATTTTTAGTTATAGGTTTCCTGATCTATGAATAACTAGCATGACATTAAACGGCGAATTAGAATATATTCGTACGTTTGTGTCTTATCTGAAAATGCAAAGACTGGTTCAATTTTAGAAGGATTCATCTATAAGCAAAAATGAAGTAATGTTCTTTTGGTCTTGAGCTTAAATGCGTACATGTTTATACGGGCACTGATATTTATTTGTGACATTACAGAAGTTTAAAGTATCAGCATACTTTTGAAACGTCATTTTCGATCAAAATATCGAATTTTCATTTTTGCAATAACATTAAAATCTATTCCTTTAGCTGTCTAATTACAGTTAACCCTATCAGAGGCGCCTTTTGCAGTCTGCAAACGCTTATTTTTAATGTCCAAACTGCTAATTGGCACCAGTAATCTTTTAGCACAACTTCGATCTCATAATATACGTGGAGAAAGGCTTTTGATTATTTTCAAACAAGTTTGATTGTAAATTGCGGTGTGAATTAAGTATTTGAACATTTTTGGATCAGAAATGCCTTGCCCCAAAAAGGATTAAATTGTGCCTGTATCTTAATTAGAAACAGAGTTACAGCATTTTAAAGTTACAGCTATTACAAATTTCGAATTGTGCTTAAAAATTATTTTTAGCTTTTTCTCAAAATGAAGATTTTCAAATTCTTACTAAACTCCAAACATCCTGTAGAAAAAAAAATGCTTAAAATGCCTTGAAAAATTGTATACTTCATTTACAAATATTTATTGAGTGTATACACTACAATCAGGGATAATATATTAAGTAGATTTATATCTTCAGAGGTATAGTGACAATGTTGCAAAGGATTTGACCCATTTTTCATTTTTTCCGTCTTCATCTACCACATTATCTGATATATACACTATATGTCCTATGGTGACCGGCCACTTGCAATTTTAGACGTTTGTTAAATGTCTAGAAAATACACGAGGAATTAACCTGAAATATCAGGAGTGTAAACAGTATAGTATAGGTTATATATTTCCATAAAGATTTTTTCCCGAATCCTCATAGGGGACCGTCAGCAAATTGAAAAAATGAAGAATATCTTTTGGATAACACTGTCAAAAATAATATAGCAAAAACGTTCAATCTATAAATTATTATTAAGTGTCTTATTATAATAAATTTGTTCATTTTTATAAGGATAACATGTATATTCGAAGATAAATTCAGGTTTTTATAAAAACAGCCTCAATTTTTGCAAAGTTTCTTCCTTATGATTTGCAGAATTCTTAATATAAAACAAATTTATTTTCAGAAAATATGACAAACAGCATTGTACACAATACCCTGCAATCAGAATTAAAATACAGTAAACGTTGAATGAAAAATGAGCAAGTTTACTAAATAATGTTTTACTGCGCATGCCCGATCGCAATCAAAATATAATGTGCATAATGTGTTAGCTTAATATATAGAAGAACTTCTGTAAATGTCTAAAAAACATAGCTTGAAAGTTCTGAAAATTATCGTTGATAGAATAAGCTCAATATCCGTTGTTCCCAAAATGAAGCAAAAAGATGAGGGGCTGTATCCATAGATCCATTGATTAGTGCCAATATAGCATTCACTATCTTGCACGCACTACTGTATTTGGATACAACCCCTCATCTTTTGACAGCACAAAAAATTAGTAGTTACTAGTTATAAATTAAGAAATAAAAACATATAAATACTCTTATTCATCTTAAAATTTATTTTATAGTTTACTTTCTATTAATTGAGGGCTTCACAACCATAGTCGGCCAAAGCTTTTTTTTTTTTTTTTTTTTTTTTTTTTTTTTTTTTTTTAAGAGATAGTACATTTAAAAGGTGCATAAAATCTGTTTTATCCACTCTCACAGTAAACCTAGTCTGCAAACAGATAACAACATATATGATAAAGTACATGAAAACAGACTTGGTTTACTGTAGGGGAAAATAAAACAGTTTTTTTGTACCTTCTTAATGGACTATCTCTTTTTTTTTTCAAAATGGACTATGTGTGCTTTTGTTGTAAGCTCCTCCATTGTATATTTGAAATTACGAAAAAACGTGCAAGCAGACTGTTTTTAATATTCAAATAACCAAATAGTCATAATAATAATAATAATAATAATAATAATAATAAATACAACAAAAATAATAATAATAACTACAACAACAACATTAATAATAATAATAATAATAATAATAATACATACAACAAAAAAATAATAATAACTACAACAACAACATTAATAATAATAATAATAATAATAATAATAATAATAATAAATACAACGAAAAAAATAGTAATAATAATAACTAATAGACTGCTGTTTTTATTTTCAGAATGAAGAAAATGATATAATCTTTTTTTTTCTCCATCTAAAATTCCAATGATATAATGTAAGTTGCAAAAAAATGCATACATTTTATAAAAATAAAATATGTATAACATTTTCAGAAACTAACATTAATGCAATAGATTAATACATGTTTTTAATAAAATTAAAAACATGTGCGCAGTTTTTGAATGTATATTTAATAAACTTCTTGGATTTGATGGAACTGTTAACTTAACATATTTTCATATGTAAACTATAACATTTATCTGTTAGTTAAAACAATTTAAGTAATTTTTGTCTCATTACAAGTATAGACCGTCATTTTTTTCTCTGATGATCACCCCCCCCCCCCTACCTGCTTTTCTGCGTGCCTAGCTTAGCGAACTGTGTACCTGGCTGCGGAACGAAAAATTCGACTGATTGCCGCATGGTGGTCAAGCACCATATCGATAACACTTATATGAGCCAATTGGATAAGACAGATCTTACTCGTACTAAAAGGCGTGACGGAAAACCTGTAAAAAATAGATTAAGACATTGGGTTAATACACTTTTGAAAGTAATAACCTATAAATTAAGGTTTATTAGCCTACATTTTATATGAAACTATTAAGTCAAAAAAATAATAAACTTATCTTTAAGAGGAAATTTTAGCTTGTTACGCATACATTATATAAAATGTTTTACACCTCACAATACATGGGAAATTCCATAATAACAAACTTACACACATGCATACATACATACATTCATACGTCTAAAATATAATAATGTATCTATACAACACATTTGGGTATTTTACATACACTGCATAAAAATAAAGAAAATCTTTATGGATTTTCGTGCGTTTCAGAAATATTTCAAATAGACAGTGTAAAGTATACACTTTGAATAGCATTTAAATCTTTGTTCAAGCTATATACAATTTCTCATTTTAATTTTTAATATTTGTCTAGAATAACTTAATTTCGAAAAATTACTATTTAGTCCCGCGCAAGGAAAAAAAAACTTTCGATACAAGAACGTTAGATTCGTTACACACTGGTTATAAAAATAAAGATTAGGAATTAAGTTGAGAATTTAAATTTCTACTATATTGAACAGAAAAGAAGTAATGAATATCGAATGAACCAGTTATGGAAGGATTCTAAATGCTTTGTGGTGATTCAGGGAGACATATAAGCTTGGCAGTATAATATGTTCTATTTGCAGATTTGTTCTTTTTTAGCTCACAGGCTAATAAAGCCTGAGAGCTATTGTGCCCGCCGGGTCTGTATGTATGTAGAATGCACGTAACGTGATAACTCTTGATAGAAATATCCGATTTGGTTAAAAAAAATTTCTTGTTTCATTCTGCTAAGGCGCTTCCCTGAATAATTTTCGGGACTCATTGGTTAAGTATAAAGGGGGGTAACAGGGGATAATACCCAGATAAATAGTTTTTTCATGCAGAATTATTCGATTTGCTTCGAATTTTATGTACCGGTTTATTCCGATAAGGAGCTTATCTGGTTAGATTTCTAGGTTCATTGATAATGTATAAAGGGGGGAGGGAACGGGGACTATGCCCCCCTTAATTTAAATAGATGGGTTTTTCATGCAGAATTATTCAATTTGCTTCAAATTTGATATATTGGTTTATTCCGATACCGAGCTTCCTTGGTTTGATTGGGAGGTTCATTGGTTATGTATAAAAGAGGAATATGAGAGCAAGCCCCGCACCCTTAATTTAGATAAATGAGTTTTCATGCACCATTGTCCAATTTGCTTCAAATTATTTTCTAGTTCTTTCTGATAAGGAGCTTTCGTGATTAAAAATGGAAGTTCACTGGTTAAGTATAAAGGGCGACATGGGGGAGCTAATACCCCCCCCCCTTAATTTAGCGAAACAGCTTTTTTCATGCAGAATTATCTGGTTTGCTTCAAATTTGGTATAGGGGAAACTAGGGAGGGTTGACCCACTTTTTACAAAATGATATTATTTTTTTTAAATACTGAACGTAGAATAAAGTTTTATCTATCATTTTATTCGATATACAAACAGTTATGAAAATAAAATTGCTACATAAGTGTAACGTATCAGAAATTTGAAAATTGATTGATTTTAATCATGAAAAAATAATGGGACAAGGCACCTCACATATGGGTGGGTTGACCCACTATGTGGGAGTCTTGACCCACTTTGTTTTATATTGCAATATTTGTGAAGAGAAATAAAATCAATTTAAATAAAGCAAAATAACTTTATGCTAGATGCTTGAATTATTATAAAATATATTTTTTTCAAAGTATGATTCTTAAACAAACTTGTTTAGACGCAATCGCAAGTCAGAGGAGAAAACTTTTGTTTTAAACAAGATTTTGCCTGAGCTGGTATAAGTATACAGAACTGAAAATGAAATTTTAACCTTTAAGGCAGTATTCTGTTAGAGACAGGTTCCGTTTTCACAGTGTTTCATGATATTATGTCCGAATTTAGGAGCCAGTGTGCCGCTTTTTTTGTCTCCTTGAACTATTTTTTGTGACACTCAACCTGACAACTCTAATTGTCACATAGTTTGGCATCATCTCACTGTATTCACCTTGGTGAAATTTGTCTACATACCTTCCTAAAGTTTTTCGATGGATGCTATGTTATTTTGCAGCCGCATGAGCACTTAACTTATCATTAACATGATTTAAATCTTTAAGGGGCAAATTAATTTCAGTACTAAAATGTTGAAATAATTAACTGGCACCAGAATTTACGAACAGATTCATTTGGGAATAAGAAAAAGGCTACATTTCACATACATATAAATGGAAAAAAATTTAGAAAATTTCTGGTGCCATTGTGACATTTCGGAATTAAATGGTTTTATAAACACACCACTGCCCCTGAGAGGATTAAAACTGCTCTTTCATCCTTTCTAGTCCTGTCTAGTGTTTTCCACTGTTTCTATTTACCTATTGTAAGCAAAATTTAAATGGAAAAAAGTTCCTATCAACTTACCCATTTTCTAGCAATATTTCAGATCTTTCTTTAGTCAGTTTTAAACATTTTCTTTTCCATCACTCCATTTTACTGTAGCTTTACAGAATAAATTTACATTCTTTTATATATATAACCATTAATTTTCATTATGCACATTGTATAATAAAAAGATTTCCAAAACTACTTAATTAAGGGAGCCTTGAGCATCTGGTCAATCCTCTCTTACATTGACTGGGTCAAGCCTACCTACAGAGACCTTTTCTAAAGAATAGCATATTGTTATGTCAAGCCTAACTTATTGTACAATCTCCATGCCTGGAATGAAAGCTCGGTATTTCTGCATTACTTTAAACCTACATACTTAAATTTCTATGATATAATTTATCCGAAAAAAGCTTACAAAATATTTCTAAAAAACACCACTTTTAGGTTGAAAACGCCTCACAATTGATTTTTTCCACATCTATTTCGATTATCTCTATGAAATTAAAACTGTTGTTTGAGCATTCCAGTAGCTTTTGTTCACACCTATTGATAAAATTCTGAAATTCTTTCAAATATGAAAATTGATGGGTGGGTTAAGCCTCCCCTATGGCCAACCGTCCCTAGTCCCACCTAATAGAAGAACAAAATAGAAATGCCAAATTTCCAGAAAACGTCATTTCTTTGATGACAGAAATTTCTACTGTAAATATGACAATTGAAGAGCTTAGTGGAAGGGCATGTTAAATAACAAAAATTACATTTCAAGAAATTTGAGGTGAAAGTTTTTGCTGTAAATTTTAATGATTTATTTTCTGTTTGACACCAAGTGTTTAAAATATTAACAGGTGCTCAACCGTCTCTAGTCTTCCCTACAGGTTTATTCTGATAATTTGCGTCGCCGATTAGATTTTGAGATTTATTGTATAAGTACAAAGTAGAGAAACTGGAACTAATCCCCTTATTTAATTTTTTTCTGGGGATCATTACTCTTTGAAATAAGAGTATAATATATAATTACTGTGAATAACCTGTGAGCTCAATGCCATCAGTTTAACTGGGCACTTTTCTTTTGATTTTATTTATATTCGCACTACTAGTTATGGTACTTTCCAATGTTATTTATTCTATTTTCATACTACACATCTCATAAAGATTTGTTTGAAAAGAAGATAGTGCGCATAATACGGCAAATTCAACTGTAAATTGGAAAATATAATTATGAAATCGCAGATGAGTGCTATGCACCAAAGCGCTTCTCACGACAGAATATACAGTGAATCTTAATATACATCTTCCCATAATACGAATTTCCTTTAGAGAAATTCTGTTTAACAAGTTTTTAAGTACAATATTTTAAAAAAATATTTAAATTAAAACTGAAATTAAACTAACTAAATATTAAAAATGTGAAACCGTACAAAACTTTTAACTTCATTTTCTAAAAAAAATAAAAAAATAAAAAAAATAAATAAAAATAAAGAAATGAAAAATAAATATAGTTAAATATTAAAATTGCAATTATTTTAACGATCATACATTATATTAGATGTAAATATCCAAGTGGGCGAAAAATGTCCGGACGAAGATTCAAACCAGGGATCACCTGGCTGAAGCCGCCAGTGCTCTGCCATCTCAGCTATCCCGGACGAATATGGTGGAACTTTTTTACCCAGCTAACTTTAATGATTATAGTTAATAGATTATGATTTATTTACCAATTAGAATAATTGTGTTAAAGTTAATCTAGTGATCATACATTATTTTCATAATGTTCGAAGATCGTTCTTTTTATACCACTGAAATATTGCTTTATATTTTTTTTTTACTCTATCAAATTCGTGTAAAACATATTACTTATATAAGGTGAATGCAGTCCTTGGAATATCTTATGAACCTGCCACCGCTATTTTACATTTAAAACTCTATTTAAATCGCAGATTTTACAATCACTTTTTTTATCGTAAAATTTCAAATTTCTATTTGCTATTATATGATCCGAGACATTTTATTAAAACATTGTGGAGGAACTGTACGCTCTCTGCTCATATTTATGTTTATAATTTCACATGATTCATCATTAATGCATTATGCAACATGTCAACAGGCAAAATATTAACTCTGATTCTGATTCTGTACTTAAAGATAACCTCTGTTAAAAAATAAATAAATAAATAAATAAATAATCAGTTATGAATTAGAATTTAAATGAAAATGATACTTTTTGTCAATCAATTAATAAAAAATATATATGAGGCATTCTCATAATCTTTTGACTTTCATATCCCTGAATAATAATTGTTATTTTAATACACTTTTTTGTGTTTTTTTTTTATTTTATATACTGGGGAACATCCCATTGCACGATTGCACAACAATATTAACGCGATAAATAAGATTTGGACGATGTTGGAGGTCCAAACACCTGGAAAAATACTATACCGTCCCGTGTCCCTGATGCTGATTTTTAAGTTTGGAGCTGTCTGGATAAAATCGTTTCAATAAAAATAATTCGATGCAATTTTTCTCTGAAACTGGAACTATTGTTTTATAGAAATATGCTAAAAATTAACCTGCACACATTTTTAGGGTTGTTATTATTTTTTAAACTCTGTCCCTGGGTTTTAGATTCCTTACCATACCTCTTCTAAAATTATACAGAAAATCACTTCAGATGCAGCCACAGAATTTTTTTCAAGTTTTTTCTCATGCAGAAGTATGCCAGAGAAATAATGTTTAAAATTCTTTGACAGGAAATTTACTGTAGAATTTAAATCAGCATTTAAATATCAATTTCAAGCATCATGGCTTTATTGGTAGTCTCGCCGTCCTCAAGGTTTATTCCTGCACTTTTCGAGGTAAATTAAAAAAAAAAAATAATTTAATCCAATGTTAACAACTGTTTCTAAAAATCAATGAACATTGTGGCTATCACTTAGTCTTAACATGATTTACCTAAAAATAGGTGGTAATTTTCCTTACCGTTCCATCCTTACCGTCCCTTTTTTTACCATTTCGTCCTTTTTTTCCAATACCATCCCTTTTTTTTAACCTTACCGTCCTTTCTTTAACACCCCTTTAAGACAATGTTATACAACAATTCTGTATTAAAAGTACTACATTGTTATTATTTCTTATTTGAATGTCCTGTGGGTACTATGCAAATTCATTATAAGTAAAAATTTAGAAGAAAATAAAAAATTATAGGGGTAAAATGGTAAGGAAAATTAAACTCGCAAGTTTAACTTAAACCTTAGTTAAATAAAAAAAATTTCGCTGCTGACCACTTTTTCTTTATTTTGAATCATTAAGGCATTCGTCTATCAGATTAAAATGTTATTTTAGCAAGTTTAGTTTTGTTAGATTTTTTTCCCCAAAAGTCAAAAGATTGTGAAAATGCCCCATATATTGATGGATACATTTTACTACACTTTAAAGTTTATGCATCCATTAAAGTTTCATCGCTGAACTGTGATTAAAAGACTGTTTATAGTCAGGATTAAGAACATGAACATTGATTTCTCTAATTAACAAACTCACAATAGTAAGGATATATTTATCTTTATGTTTTAAATATTGGTATGTTCATGCATTCTGGTGGTCCTTGAAATAAATTTTATGACCGGATAGATGTGATGATGTACAGACTTTAACAATAACACTTTTATATTGTGAAAGTTATATCAAGTTTGCTTCATAACACTTTTAAAAGATATTTCTGGCTGTTGTCAGGGCCTGATATTTATTGCAGACCTCACTGTGAGCAATTTTCGTCCTTATCATAAAGGGAGCTATGTACAAAAATTCAAAATAAAGAAATGAAAAATAAATATAGTTAAATATCAAAATTGCAATTATTTTAACGATCATACATTAAATTAGATGTAAATATCCAACTGGGCGAAAAATGTCCGGACGAGGATTCAAACCAGGGATCACCTGACTGAAGCCGCCAGTGCTCTGCCATCTGAGCTATCCTGGACGAATCTGGTGGAACTTTTTCACCCAGCTAACTTTAACCCTAGAACGCTCCTCGTTCCGTACCTACGAATTAGTCCCTCGGGTCTAAAAAGACCCACGCATGTTTCGCGCTTAAATACGGCAATCTACAAGTAATAAATTTATTATTTTAATAACAGTTGACGAATACTAAAACAAAAAATAAATTATGATAGTACAAAGATGAAATAAAAGTAAAAAGTACTTACAAAATCTTGTTTACAGGTACATCCAAAAAACACAAATGATTCTTTCAAATATTTAAATGTAATTATCCTTTCACGTATATAATTAGTATACTAATCAATGGAAAGCAGCTGACGTAACAAGCTTTGTTATGAAAGCTCTAAACATAACATAGTTTTACAGAATGACATGTTTTTACATGTTAGAAGTTACATGATGAAGAGAAAAAGCTTTTATTTGTGTTTAAGAAATGAATGAAAAAGTTATAGTAAAAATAGCTCTTTCTAACCTCATGCGTTTCGATCTCATGCATAAGAGGTACTGATGACGACTCATAACCCTGAATATAACCACAATTTGCTAACAGGTATTTTAATGTTTCTTATGTATTTTCCTAGTAAATTATGCTTTGTTTAATTATAAACCTCCGCCTGGGATCGATGAAAGGTGCTTGCATTTTTGTTGATATTAATATTACAAGTGGGAAAATATAAAAAATTGCGTGGTGAACTCCTATAAGTGCTACTTTCAAGTAGAAATATGTTCCATCTTTTTTTATTAATTTTTTTCCTTTTAGTGTGTGTAAAATATTTTGCAGTTATGAAAATAATTTTGTGCTTAAATATTTCGAATCCAATTATTTAGAGTCATGTGCATGCTTGATTATGTTTTTATAGTAAATTTTAGGCAAGGATATCGATTTCTTACCAGCAATCAGTCTAGCATAATTGTGAAATTTTCTTGATTTGCTGGACTACCTCATAATGAAAGAATTTTACTAAAATCACAGATCGCGGGTTCTTTTTTATGGAACATTTTATAAAGAACTTAATTATAGTAACATTATGGATAATAATTTAATTACGTTCTATCTCTCTTTCCCAGATTAGATTATTTAAAATAGCCTCTAACGATCTTAAATAATTACATTTCAATAGCTTATCTTGCTATAACGATCTCAAATAATTATATTTCAATAGCTTATCTTGCTATAACGATCTCAAATAATTATATTTCAAAAGCTTATCTTGCTATTTCATCTCCTGGTATTATTTGTGTGTTGCAGAAAAAAAATCAGTTTTTTTTTGTTTTTGTTTTTTACACGAATGCCATTTTTTCCCAACATATATACATAAAAATATTAGGTCGAACGCAAAATGAAATATGCAGATAGTATTTTATATGCAGATTTGTCGTTTTCCAAATCTGCTTAATCTAAGAAGAAAAGGTTCTTTATTCTAATGTTATATTTTTACTTATATTTATAATAGATTATATATTTTTGACATTTTATTTTTATTTATAATACTAAATCATTAAGATAAAGAATTCGCCTGAGAAGTTTAATTCATCTGACACAATATGCAGTTTTGCATAGTGTATGTGACAGTAATAGAGTGTGTAACAGTAATAATAATCTGACAGTAATATACATTCGCGTATTTGCGCAACAGATTATTCATTGTTTTGAATATAGGAATAGTTAAGAATAAATGATATATAGTTTTTCTCCTAAATATCAATAATTAAAGGTTTCATCTTACTTCTCATTTATAAATAAATGGCTTTGAATTTAAATGTCACATGATAGGCAATACAATTTATAAAGTGCACTACGGAATATTGTTAACTATGGGTAAATAAAGTATATTTTTCGAAAGTATTAAAATTTACATTTCTGACAAAGAAGAGTGAAATCGATTTTTGCTTACTTGTTGTTCTTCTTTTTCCTTTTGGTGTATACATAAAAGATAACTATTAAAATTGTTTTATATAAAATTGTTCTAGCGATTTTCAAGAACTTTAGTACGTATTTTCACTTTCCCATAAAATAATAATTAATAGCATATTTTATTCTGAAATGAAAGTACTGATTTAAAACTGTACTTTATACATCACTAGATAAAACCCTAGCTTAAAAACTAGATAAAGATTTGACTGTAATTAACTTCAATATTTTATTAGAAAAATTCTTGAATTTTTAATTAGTTGTTTTAAATTAATCATTGCAATTGTGACAAATTTCTGTATTGCATAATTGTTTCCAATTTCTCGAAGACGATAGATGATGCTGTCAGCCAAACCTATTCAATGAAGTCAAAGAATTTTAAATTTATAATTTGCAAACAATTTCGATTGTGTTTTATCAGAAATTTAACTAAAAATATTGGTTAGAGCATTTATTTTTATATACTACAGTCTCATTTTTTCGAATAAAAAACAATATTTATTTTTTTTTTTAACTACATTACCATTAAAAGCTACAATGCATTTTATTTTTATCAGTCTCAATCTCTAAAACCCTAAATTTGAAACTTGATGCAGCGAACAATGTATAATATATATTTTATTACTTGATTTTTTTCATTTTATACATTTTTTAAATATTAAACCATGGATATCAAGGTAATCTCTTTTATAGATCTTATATGAATATTTTTTCTTTCTTCCCCTTTTATTTTTACGTAAAAGAAAGGCAAACTATTCTTTCTAACACATACACACATCTTTATATTCTTGATAATGGGCGGAAAATATAACAAAAATTGTAGATCACCTCAATTTATTTAATTGATAATTACGTGCAAAATATTTTAGCTAAAATATTTTAAATATTAAATTATAATTATTATTATATTTTTAATATTGTTCAGTAATAAATTTGATTAATTATAAAGCATTCAGATAATACTAATAAATAAATAAATACATATAACTTCTCCTCCTAATAAAATATGTCATTATTGAAATAAATTATCGCCAAAAATATCACAGAGGTACTTTTGCCGTGCGTTGAATTAGAACCTGCCTCCTCTACAAATAATCAGAGCTTTAAACCAGTGCCTTAGAAAGAGTTTTGGCGTATGCGCATACGACCGAAAAATCGATATTTACAGAAATAGCTTTGTGTTTTAATATATATGATTACACATTACCTTATGTTACTAGATGTAACTGGAAATAGCAACTAAATTAACTAGCTATTAATTTTAATAAAAAATTCTAACACACCTATCTAGGTATGTTACCTAGCAACTTTATGTAGGCATTTAATAACGCTTTAATTTTTTTACGAAATACGTGAACAACCTTTCATCTAAACTTCTCGAAAGAGAAGAGTGCGATAATTACAAAGATAGAAAGGCATTGGCAATTAAAATATAGAAAAGTAAAAAGAACTTTACGGGTATTTTTTTTTAACAAACCACAACAAAATCAGCGTTAATGAAATCGAAAATGGCAAAATCCTTTTTTAACACTTTACAGCATACTTGAAACGTGTTTATGAATTCGGTTTGTCTGTCTGTCTATCCATCTCTCCGTCTGTCTTTCTGCTCGTGTTCTAATTCTCCTCAATATACTCGAATTTCATGGAATTTTCATATGTTATTGCGAATACTATGTAAAGTTCGGTATTTAAAATTAACCGCGTAGTATTTATAATTCGTTTACAGGGACACACTAAACCTTTTCATTTAATGATAGTCTATGGGGGAAAATAGTTTATGATGCATTTTATTAATGTTACGATCTTTGAAACATAATGTGATTAATATGTGCCACGAAGATGGACTAAACATGCTTTATCAGGAGTATAAAATAAATAGTAGCATTTATACTTGGCTTACAGGGACACGCAAAATAAACTATTGCATTTTGATACATGGGAAAAATCGCCTGTGGTTTATTTTAATGGTATTAAAATACTTTAAACATAATGAAACCAGAAAGGATTACTAAGGTGCAACACATAATGATTTATGTAAAGTATAGAATACGTAAATGATAGAATCCTTCATTTTAGAGACAGATATAGTTATTCGTGTTGTCAAGACTGACTTTAATCGACAACTACTGAAAGTGAGCTTTCCGCTGTGATATGCATTTGAAACTTATCTAATTTTTAATGTATTTCGGGCTGTGTATAAACTCTATACATTATATACAGGGATGCACTAAAGAATTCAAACATATTGCAGGCCATTTGAAAAGCAAATGCTGAAAATCGATTTATACTGAAATACTTTCAATTCGTTATTTAGATACAATTTCATTGTATAAAAAATAATTTAATAATCTATACTTGAGTATGATATTTCGTTTTTTGAATCATCTCTGTCGAATTTTTCTTCATACTCTTATGACCATTCATAGGAAGTATTTTCCATTTTATGTTACATTCTGATATTATATAAATAGTTTGAGATGCCCATTTATAAATGTATATGAAAACGAAATGCTATTGTAGCCACTCTTCTTAGACTACATCACTGGGAAATTTAATAGCGCAAGAATTATTATCTATAGTTTGAAACGTTTGAATAGCATAAGAAATATTTACTTTTATGTTTTTGGTAATGTGAAATATAGAGCAAATAGTTTTAGAAATATAAGGACTATACACGTTACAAACATTTACTCATATAAGTAAATGAAAAGTTTCGAGAGACTAATGTGACATTGAAAAGGTCGATTAGGTGGCTCAATAAACTTGGTGCAGTACTTCATATCTTCAACGAGAATTTATGCTACATCTTGCCTCAAAAATTAAAATGCCGATTCAGAAGTTTGACCAGAATTTCTTAACATAATGGATTATTAATTGTTGTTTCTTTTAAAATATATGTTTAGACACCGAAGTATTGTCGTGCTCTAAGCTGATATATGTCAAAAATGTAGCACTGACACAAATTTCCATGATTAACATGAATACAATAGATAAGCTATTTCTATTGCAATTATTGAATTTGCTTTGCTTTATTTTAACAAACGTTTAGTATCATTATCGTTGCGTTTTATATAGCTTCTATACTAATAATAAAACAATTTTCAGTAAAATTCTAATTTTGTTATCTTAAAAAACTCCTGATCAAATTCCAAAATATCAGTATGTGAATCAGACACGTCTTGTGTAAAACGAAATTTAATATCGGTATCTTAATAGACTGGGTGGCGGATGCACAAGCCATCAACTCATCGATAGAAATTCCAGACAGACCTCGATTAGCATATTAAAAAGCAACTGCTTTGCAATGTCATATCTTGGAGTAAAACACTTGCAAAACTGATTTTTGTGGTCGTTTGTTAGGTTTACCATTGTGTTATCCTGCTCCCATTTATAAATGTTTCCATACCTTTGGGTGCAGGAAAATACAATGATAAACCTACCGATCAATCAATAAAATCTGGTTTGTAGATGTTTTCCACCAAGATATGACTTGGCCTACCAGTTGCATTTTGATATGCTAATCGAGTTATGTGTAATCCTTAAATTTCAGTCGTCAACTCGATGACCTGATGAGTTCGCGCAGCCACCTCCCAATCTATATACTATGAATATCTTAAGCTTAGTATGACGGCGATTTGGTTTAGGATAAAGATATTGTCAAATGTTAATAAAATAATTAAATTTAAAAAATCAAAAATCCTGACTGCGTAAAGAGAGAAATAATTACTTATTTTTTATCATTTTGGAACTATTTTTTATATTACTTACCTATTTTTTTATTTACTTGTATTCATGAGTTTTAAGTTGTGTTTAATTGTTAATTCATATCTATAAACACTGTTTTGATGAGGCCTATATATGTCTATGAAGGTTAGAATTGCAGTAAAGCTAGAGATCCTACCTACACAACTTCCAGGTTGTGTAATATTTAAATGGAGCTTCTGACTGTAAAATAGTCAATGAAACATCGTCTTCATTTTGAAAGATTTATCCAATGATATGCCGCTCAATAGGGTGCGTAATTTTTTTTCGTCTCTACCACCATATTGTATTTTACGGCCGTCATTTTGAATCTATAAAAACAAAACCTGGCCTATAACCATTGAACGGTAAAAATGAATCAATAGAGACCTCATTCATTAAAATCCATCCAGCCGCTGGGATGTTTCGAGGGTATAAAAAAATCCACATACCCAGATACGCGTGAACCACATAACCCTTCTTGGCAGTCGGGTAAAAAAAAAAGGGCGTAGAAGTGGAGACGTTCTCTATACGTTTTGTACTTCATGTATCTATATGTTTACAAGAACACTGTGATGTTCCTTTTTTACGGCGATCATAGAAATTTAGAAAAAAAATTATAACGCACCATATATATTACTAAAACGTTTCACTATCAAAACATTTTCCTGAAAAATTTTGGTTTTCTTTTCTAAAATTTTTAGATTGAAGCTGGTAACATCAGTATTTAAATAAAACACGTCTTCTATATAATGATATTATGCATTCAAATCTTTTTTTTTTCAATCTAAAGTGAAAAATAGTATCTTAATTGATACTGGCATCGAATCTAATTAGAATGAGATTTATTGATCAATTGTTTATTGCGTTTAAGAAGTGCATAAATTTTTAGTGTTATAAAGTGTAGTGTTTAAGTTAAATTTTTAGAGTTGTCTAAATACAAAATTCTGAGTATTAGAAACATTTTTAATATTGTTACTTATTAGCAGATTGTACTTTATCAAACACCATTATCATACCTATGTAGAAGCTTTAACTTATCATTATACGCGAAAATATGTTACTAAATCAGTCAGTATAATATCACATTTAGACAAATGTCCTATGTATCAACATCTGCCAAATCGAATAATACATGTCAAAATCATTTGAAGTCACATCTGTCGAATTTCGCTGTGTTCGCTTATAAGCATTCATAATAAGGACTTGGCATGTTATATTACACTCAGATATTATCTAAATGTTGTCAGTTGTATTATTTCAGAAAACATGAAAACGCTAAATACCAGAGGAGCCAATCCTATTATGTCTGATCACAGATAAGTTTAAGTGTATAATAATTTTAGTACTAATATGAAATAATTATTTATTCTCATAAAATATTTTAGCGGTAAAAATTAAAAAATAATACATTTTCAGAACATATAAGTTTGCTATGCTGTGTGATAATACATAAAAAGTAAAATAATTAATGATAAACATAAAATATTAATAATAACCGTAAAAATCTAAATTACAAAACGTTGTTTTCTATCCATGATAATAGAGTTAATGATTTGCATTAATTGAAATAATGAAGCTAAGAATCAACGTATTCCTCTTAGCATTATTGTCTGGTATATTTTATATATTTATAGTTTTCGTGTTATGAAATATTTCCCTTGGGGTTTCTTAAGTGAATCTTTCCTTCATTTCAGAAATATTGATATTAAATAAATAAAATTAGAAGTTAGCGTTCACAATAAATGTCATGTTTTACTACTGGAAAGAAATATTTTAATATTGAATTTCTGTCGTCCATTTTTATTTTCACCAAGTTTCCCAATTTCGCTCGTATTTTTTTTTTCTAAGCCACATTTTTAGCAATGTTGCACACTCCAGAAGTTATTTTTAGAAATTTTGCTGACGCATTAATAAGAAGTTCATTTAGGCATTAAATGAAAGTAAATGTACCGTTATTTTTAAAAATCTCCCATTGATTACGAAATGATAATTACATATCCTCGTGTTTTCATTTGATGTGTTTAAATCTAATTATATCTTTGCCTTTTTTCTATATTTGTTTCAAATCTTCAAACATATATTCAGTAATCCATTTTTTTTAATTACTTAATAATTTTTCACTTGCTTACGTAAGCAGTAATTATACGTCATACAGAAACATGTTTATTTTTTCTAGAAAAACTTTAATAGTAATTAAATATTGTTTGTAATAATCAAGAGAAAATATTCTTTTACGATGTCCTCACCAATTGCAGTTAAAATCAAGGATTTTTTTAAACATATTCCAAACTCAAACGATTTTATTATGCGTAAATAATATGATTTCTTTTTTTCAGATTTAAGACCCTTAACAAATAAAAAAAGAAAGAAAGAAAACTTACGAAAATAAAAGATTCTTTGGTATATAAAAAAACATCATAACATTTTTTTTAAATTAGTGTGCCTTTTATAAAGGTGTTTTGAAGCTTGTAATAATGTAATTATAGTTTGTTTAACACGTTGAATACCAAGTCTATTTTGTCTGTCTTTCTGTTTGAGCCTCAAAATAATATTCCCTTTAAACAATCTATAATTGGCAGTCATCGATGACTGACGCGGCCTTAACTGAAAGTTCATTGTCCGTCATCGGTGACTGACGTGGCAGTCAACTTATTAACAGTATGTATACATAAGATTAATATATCTCGTGCATGCATGCTGAAGCAATTCAGTATTAATTGTAAAAAATAACAATAATAATTCTTTTTTTGTTACAGTTTGAAAATGCTTACATGTGTACATTCAACGATATGTATAATATACCTAATTAACATACATGTACGATTTTAAATTTCGTAATGGTGTTTTTATTTCTCTATAGAAAGAATTATTAAAAAAAAATAATAAAAAGCCTTTATTTCTTTTTATTGCAATAAAATAAAGATATTCATAAGGAATTAATATACAATTTTGAAGAACTAAATAATTTTTAATTATTTTGATTATTTGGAAAATTATTATTGCATTACACTTTTATTTACAGGGTTATCGAAATTAAACTTTCGCTACTCAAAGGGCCCTGATGGTCGTTCTACTAGTCAGAAGAGAAAAATATATGGAAAACAGACACTTCGGATAATGCGCTCGAGATTTCCGGAAAAAAAAAATAGTTTAATCGCTACCAGATGGCGCAGCGCGGCAGCACATTGTAGAAACACATGCAAATATCACGCACGATAAATGGAAGTTATTCGTGCCACAATCATATGAGCGTTGCAGAATGCCGACGTTGCGGGAGAGAGCTATGCTAGTGAAAGTGTACTACCGCTACGATGAAAATGAAGCGGTAGCCGAGGACGGTTCCACCGTCACAAGAAAGGACGACGTGGCGTGCTCTCAGAGACATGAAATTCCAGTGAACAGGACAGCAAGGGGTTTTGTCGGGAAGAGGAAAAAAAGGGGTCGCCACCGCCATCGTTGAATATATTGCTATAACGGTCGTGGAAGCCAACACTGAATCGCCACATGTATCTATCAGTGTACCAACTATTTCACGTACGCTTGATATGCCCTACTTCACTGTCCGAAATATCATGTGTAGAATTCTGAACTTTTACTCGTGTAAGATTCAAGCGGTTCAGAAAATGGAACGGCACGATCCGGACACTCGCAAAATATTCGCACTACAATTTCTCGCGAGAATGGCGATTGTTGATTCCTGGCCGTGGAACATTCTGTGGATGGAAGAACCTCACTTCCATCTTAATGGATAGGCGAATACGCATAATTGTCTCATCTGGACGAAAGAAAACCCTCAAGAGGTACACACCAAACCCTTGCATGGTACGAAAGTGACCGTACGCTGAGGGATCATTGCTGCATTCATAATCGGACCATATTCTTTTTGACGAAGTGACACCTCAAGGACTTGTTATGTTAATGCGCAACGGTATCATGACATGTAACAGACCTCGGTCATTCATACTCTCCGGCAACGAGATTGTCTACAAGAAACCATATTCATACAAGATGGAGCCCCAGTGCACATCGTAAATCGAGTCCAACAGTTCTTGAGGCGGATATTTACAGACGCATGTGTGATCAGCCGATGTTTCCCAACAGCTTGTACTTCGCGATCCCCGATCGCCTTGCCACTTCTTGTTATGGGGATTTTTGAAAGACAACGTTTACCGGTAATGTTTGTCAAATGTGTCCGATTTCAAGAACAGTATTCACTGCCTTATTCAGGACATCCATGTTGATTCTCTACGACCAGTGGTTGAAAGCGCGATTTTCAGAATGGAGTGCGTTGTCGAACATGATGGTTCCATATTGTATATTTTAAAACTTAGATTTGAATGCTTTGTAAAGTCATTTAGAGAGGTGTTTTTGTTGTAATAATTTGCAAGGCAATATTGTAATTCTATTGCTGACCTTATTGTGTAAGACCACTGGTCCTTCAGTGTTTCAAAATCTCAGTTCGTCTTCTCTTCACACGATAACATGTAGCGCCATCTGGTAACGATTTTTTACACATTTTTTTTCGGAAATTGCTAGATTATCCTTCGAAGTGTCCATTTTCTGAATATTTTTATCTTCGGACTATTAGAACGGCCTCCAGAGTCCTTTGAGTAGCGGAAGTTTAATTTCACTAAACCTGTATTTACTTATTTATTTTTGCAAAATACAAATATTAGTACTACTTGATTATTCCTTCGACTAATTTTGCCAAATTATACAAATTGAGTATATTGCCATTCTAATATTCTAAGATAGGACAATTAATGAATTTAAATTAAAAAGATCCTTAAATAATAATGTTACTTTAATGATGACATTCACTTATTCCGTAGCGACACACCAAATATGTAATTTAATTTATTTAGATGATTTCGGGCAGAAGAATACCAATACTTTACATATTTAAATGAACAATTATTAAATTAAACCATAAACAAGCAGATATTTTAAAAATATTGTATTTGTGAATAAAATACAAGAATTTTAAATATAATAATTGAATTTTTTAAGGGACACAAAAAATATTAATGATAAAGGGAAATTGGAAAGAACCTAATGTTCTTTATTTAGTCAAAAAAAAAGTAAATAGATATAACTATAAAATGTATGTAAACATTAGATATAGGCTTGTAAAAAATAAAAATTTGCAGTAACTTTAAATAACGAAAGAACAAATGAATTAGTAAAAAAAATAATATAAATACATATGAAAGGTCGAATTAACAAGGCTTGATGGTGTAACAAACATGTGTAACATGTTTAATGTCAAGTGAATGTGACATTTACGATCATGCATAATTGGCTATTAATCTAACAGTTTGACGACAGGATAATCAAGTAGTACCCAAATATTTAAAAACGTAAATATTTTAAAACACTGAACGCAATATATATATATATATACGGATTACTGTGAAATAGAGTTATCCTGTGAGTCTGGTTAAAAATATGACGTATAATTATGTAAGAACTTGCGGGAACAGAAGTGAAATGATACCTTTACTCGAAACGTATGGTTTACGGAAAGTAATCGAAACAGATCGCTTTTGAAATTGATTGATTTCAGTCGGTCAGTTTCATTTTGTCTAATCTTGTTTCTTTTGTTTTTTCTATATGGTCTCAACAGGTAAATCTGGGGAATGTTGCATGCATAAAAACAGTTTTAACCCTGCATTAGCGTGTCATAAGCCTCGCAGCCTGCCTCCATGTTTAGTTAGTCTGTTATTTGTCTGGTTTCTTACGGATGATTTTGTTCAAGTTTAAGTTGATTATGTTGTGTTTCATAGAGGTAGTTCATTATGTTATTATTATTTTTTTTAGTATGGTTTTTTTAATATTGTACTTCAATTAAAGTTTGCAGTTTGTGGTAATGTTTGAAATTACTTTTGACATTTTGTAACCATATATGTATATGTGTGTGTGTGTGTTTGTGTTGTAACGGCAGTAGAAGTTGGTGCCATTCATGCTTTTATGGAGTTCCATTTAATTCGCACAAACGTGTTGGAAGATTGGCTAATAATGACGAAAATAAATGAAAATAATCAATGCAAAACAGTAAACCGAGCTAAATTCCACTTTTTTTTATCATATTAAAGAACAGTTTTGGTAGGGAAATGCTCATTTAGATGCTAGACATATGATTTACTGCAGGTAGTAATTGAAATTTATGAAGAAAAAAGGAACTGCACGTCCACTTTCGAACTCTGACCTCCCACATTTATTACCTTAACACTACATCTTTTACATACGTTGATACCGGTACATTCTTCTATCCACTGTCTGCACACCGCACATTGAAAAGCCCGCTGTTCTGCATGGCATACGTATCTGCATTTTCTCGCTGCACTTCGGCGTATTTCGGCGTACTCTCAGCCTATCGGCACTTCATTTCGCTACTCAGCCACTTATATCGCTGCCGCTATCAATATTATACTTCATCGGCGCAAAGTTACAATCAAATCAGCTGATACTTCTTCCCCAATCATATTTAATTTCTGGATGGTTTATTTATACTGCCCGTCGGATTAATTTTGATGTGAACAAGTTTCCTGGTGCCAAAGATTGTTCCAGAATATTCTAAAGCCCGGGAACCAGACACACAAGGTATAAACAAAAATTAGTCTCTGCCGTCGAGTCTGCCTCTGAAAGTAATTTTTTCCACGGCAGACGATAAAAAAGAAAAATGAATTTATTTCTGCATAAGCTTTAAAGAATTGAAATATGTTAGAAGACACCTGGATATTTTTTAATAAAAGAATGAAAATAAATAAATAGGTTTTTTAGACGGGATAAATAATGAGTTATAATATTTTAGCAACTAAATAAAACATTTAGGGGGATTTTATATACCGAGTTCTAATAGAGAATTTTCATAGAAATTTAAATAACAAATGGTTTTATTAAAGAAGTATAATTAGTTAGAATCATTTTTAGACTTACGCACTTTGGAATAAATATAATTAAGAGTCATTCCATATAAGAATCACCCAGAATCTGGGGTCTGTGATTAAATGATAAACCGATTCATGTGATTTTTTTTCTCAGAGAAATGACCATTAGAAATAAATAAATCCAGAATATTAATGCCGTGGGACCATTGGTTTTCATTTGGTGGGGGGACAAAGGCCAGAGCGCCGCTAGAAAAATTGAATTTTTATGTTTTGCATAGTACTTCTCATAATATGCATTGAAATTATCCCACAAAACAAATTGTATTGCTGTATTCTGTAAGGTTGCTATTCAAGAATAAAAATAATGGGATATGTGTAATGTGGTGAGCTAGGAGGCTTCAAAAATTGAATTTTTTTCGAAATTTCCCTATAAATTGACAATTTCACTATAATTTGGCTCTTTACATTGAAATCATCCCATCATTTTAAACTGCTGAATGCTCCCCTATGATGAAATGAAACACAGAAAGGTAGGCCCACCATGGGCAGACTTTAATGCATTCCTAAATTTTATGCCAAATTTCCAAAAAACATATTTTTGCCTATTTTAAGTGAGGTATATTAGACATGTATTAAAGTCAGAAGCTTCTACAATAATAATAGAAATGTAGAATAACTATTCACCTTTCAAAATCACTAAACAGAATCATGGGCACTAAAGCAGTTTTCATTGGGTAATGGAAATTGCGTTGTAATATAATTAGGAAATACGCTACCACGATCATAGACTTCAATCATTTCCAAGAATAAGAACGCTTACAATTATTTCTGAAATGCATATATTTTTTATTCTAACAAGAATTTCCACATGTATAACAATAAATATTTTTAATATGTTTTTGTTACAAGCAGTGAAGATGCTTTGAATGAAGTGAAAAGAAGCATGTAAACTAGATGATGATATAAGCATAAATCAAACACTTTGTGTGAATTTTAATACAAAAGTTAAAATCTTTAACAACGATTTAATGCACAAATACGTACAAACACGACACATAAAATCCCATACCATCGTTTCGATGATTCCCGGATCCCCGTATGGAGGGATCCTGCGCAGTGACTCCTATTTTTCAGTTAGTTCTGGTTCATTATGTCATTTCTTTAGGATATATAAACTCTCGTTTTCACCTTTTCAATCATTCCATAAGCCAGTACACGGGGCTATAACCGAGGGGTTCGTCGAACCCATTTTAATTGTCATTTTTTTTCTTCCCTCACTGGGAATCCCGGAATCCTCGAAACGATCGTATGGGATTTTTTGTGTCGTGTTTGCACGTATTTGTGCGCTGCTACAAGATCAAGTGGATTATTTCCGATTTCTGAACTTATTAGGCCAAACGATTTGGCATGGTACTCGAAAAAAATAAAAACAAACGTACCTCCAGAAAATATTTCTGAAAAAGATTTCATAGAAAATTGAAGTGGAACTAACTTAGAGCTTGAGGATATGATTTTTGCAAAGCACAGATACGAATTTGGAACATTTTGGGCACCACCTCGCTATCGGAAACATCCTGCATAATACTTATCCAATTGCGAAAGAGCCAAATTCTGAGCACAGTGCTTCATTTTTTAAAAATGTACAAGGTCCATGCCCTTTCTTACCCTTGATTTTATGATTAGGATGTTCGCAATAGCGAGGTGGTGTCCAAAATGTTCTAAATCTGTATCTGTGATTTGCACAAATCATATCCTCAAGCTCTAGGGTAGTTCTACTTCGATTTTCTATGAGACCTTTTTCAGAAATATTTTCTGGAGGTACATTTTTTTTTCATTACCATGTTAAATCTTTAAGCCTGGTGAGTTCAGAAACGGGTTTTTGGCTGTGGCAAGCAGGTCCTTCATTAATTTAGAAAAAATCCACCGGTAGGAGACGCTGTAATAGCGATTTTTGTGTGATTTTTGTGGCATTTTTAATAATGTACCACCGAAAAGTGTATGAAGTTATGCATAGAATTAAACCAATTTTTTGTGTATGTTTTTGGCCATACCAAGAAGGTCCTCCCTGAATTTGAAAAAATTCCGCCTGTATGGGGCGCTCTAATAGCGATGTTTCTGTGAGTTTTGTCCATTTTGAACATTTTACCATCGAAAAGTGTATGAAGTTACGGATAGAATTCAACCAAATTTTTTGTGTATGTTTTTAGCCAATGCAAGAAGGTCCTCCCTGAAATCGGAAAAATTCTGCCGGTAGGGGGCGCTGTAATAGAGATTTTTGTGCATTTTGAATATTGTACCATCGAAAAGTGTATGAAGTTATGCATAGAAATGAACCAAAATTTTTGTGTATGTTTTTGGCCATGGCAAGAAGGTCCCCCCCCCTCCGCCGGAACTTGGAAAATTTCCGCCCGAAGGGGTGCTGTAATAGCGACTTTTGGGCCATTTTCAATATTGTACCATCGAAAGGCACACTTGACTTATATACAGCGCATGCGTAACTGTAGAATTTTAATTTAAAATTACGGCTAATTAATAAAATATTTGAAGAAATGAATGGACGATAGCAAATCTGTTGCCAAATATCTTTCATTTAAAAAAACAGATTGATGTAATTTGATGGTAATTTGATGTAATTCTTATGGACTGTCGAAAGAAAACGATTAGCGTTTTAAATATACTATAGATAATATAAATAAAATTAATATAAATAAAACAGAAAATAACTTAATAAAAACAAAAATTACTGATGAAACATTCTACATGAAAAGTGATAAAAGAAATGTGATACGCAACAATTTATATTGGTTGTAAAGTAAAAGTTTAGAAGTACCAAAAATTTTAGCCTATGTATTCGAATTAGCATGAACTAGAAATATTTTATTTTTAAATGTACTTTACTTTTATATCCTATCAGTTTTCTAAATGTCCGAAACATTCATAAACTCGTATGCCAATGGATATAAGGTTTACTAACTACAAAAAATGCTACGAATTTCAAATTAAAAAAAAAATTATTTTACATGCAAAATAAATTTTTATGTTATAATAATAACAATCATCATAAATGTTTATGCCTGGTCAAAAATGCATTAATCAATATAGTTCAATAAGCTGTACTTAAAAAACTCAATTTTACGGTAACAGCTGCTAGCGTTATATTTAACTGGATACATGAAATGTTAGCAGGACCATTAGACTGTGACACTAAATCTATAAACATATGTTTAAGACTAGCAAAGAGATGATTATCTTTAAATGGAATTCTTCAAATTCTAATACATCAGATTTTATCAGTGAAAATAATGTGTGTTTAGCATAGCAATTTAATTTTTTTTATGAAATTCAAACTGGTTCTAAAGCAACAGAAGTGAATATATTTCACCTTCCCAAATCCTTTAAATTCAATAAATATTTAAACCTCAAAAAAGTGATTCTTCTTAAAAATTATTCAAAAGCATTAGGATAATTACTAATTCTATTTTAAAATATGTTAGATGGACAAATGATTCATGGAAATAGCTCAGGCAGAGGGTTATTGAAATCTTCTTATCTTTTGTAACTTATCTCGAACAACTGAATTAATTTTTGCACTATAAATAATTTTTATTTACTGATATTACAATACTAAATTACAGATTCTAAACCAAAATAATGTAAATATTTCGTATCATTAAGCATGTAATTGCATTTTTTCAGCGTTTCCGAAACAAATTATTTCAGTTTACATTTCAAATTTCTTTAAATTTTTAGGTAGCTTTCATTACAAAAATTATTTATTGCAGCCGTTCGGAGGAAAATGATTCCGAAAAAATTTAATATATTTTCACCGATCATGACACCCAGACCCTGAATCCACCCTCCATTCAAATGTGATATACATGTCTACACTATATTGCCATTAATGACCGGCAACATTCAATTTTAGACATTTTGTCGAATGTTTAGAAATATACTTGGCAGGTTCTTCTGGAATTTCAGAATTGAAAAGAACAGGTATGACCTCATATTTATCAATGTCGATTTGGTAAAGGGGTAATTAGGGAGCCAACAAAAAATCAAAGAAAAAAAATAATACTTGGGATCACCCCGTAAAATAAAATGCACGAAATGATCTATCGCTACCGAATGTAAATAAACAGACATTGTGCAATATGTGTATTCTTTTGTGTAAGAATAGCATGTATATTAATAGAGATATAGCGATTTATTTAAAAAAAATAAAAAAATCTAGCATGTTTTCTGCTTATAATATGCAGGGTGTTCAACCAAATTTAACTCCGGTTTCAGAAAAAATTACAAAATATAGTAGAAACAATATAGTGCAATTGGAATATAAATATATTAAATATTTTAGGAAATATGAGCAGTTGTATGAAATAATTTTTATCTGCGCATGCGCGAACGATAACAAGGATCATTTTACATAATTTAATAGTCAACTCTATGGAGCAACTTATTAAAAAATTCTAGTTAAATATCGTAAAAATTCAGAAAGATATCGGCGTTAGAGTGAGCAAATTTTTAGTAGTTCTCTAAAAGCAGCTGAATGATAAGGGATTTTCCACAAATTGTCGTTTTTAATTTTAATTTTTTTTTCATTTTTTATTGATGCTTTAGTTCTTCTCGTATAACCACCAGAACGAGCCCATACCATGATCAAAAGAACTATCAAAATCGAAGCATTTTTTCCAAATCTACCCGTTGATACTCACTAAATACTAACTTTTTTCTGAAAGTGAGTTAATAAAAAATGACAATTAATGATTCATGCGAGCGAAACGCTGACGCAAGAAAGTTTCAGCTGGAACCGGAGGAGAAACACCGGTTTGGCCCGATTTCTCTACCGACCTTCACGTGACATTGGGCATTGATCCCGGCTTCAAGAAAGGGTTGCTATTTCTGAGTCCAGTTACATGAGAAGTCTATGGTCTCGACCGAGTTCGTTGGCCAGTTTCGTCCGCCATCTTGTTTCAAAATGGCGGCCATTTAAAAATTAAAAAAAAATAAAATTTAAAATGAGTTACAAAAAATTTAGAAATTGAAAAAGATTTTTTTCTAATATGTTTGAGCTTGATACAAAGATTTCGGAACATTTTTTATTTCGTCTATATCTTAAAAAATGGTTGAATTATAGCACTTTGAATTTCAAGCATGGCTGACATTTTGAAAAGATCTGATTTTTGTCACGCGATGATACGGGAATTTATGAACCGACTTGGATGTGACAAGGCATGTGCACAGTACATAGCAATGTCTTGACCAAATTCGTTGGCCAATTTCAAACCCCATCTTGTTTCAATATGGCGGCCATTTAATTTTTTTTTCATTTAAAATGAGGTACAAAACATTAGGAATTGAAAAATATGTTTTTCTTTTGTATTTGTGCTTGATACAAAGATTCCGGAGCATTTTCTCTTTCATCTATATCTTAAAAACGGTTGAGTTTTAGCACTTTGCAATTCTATTGCGGCTGACATTTTGAAACGATCTGATTTATGAACGGATCTGGATATAACTTGGTGTGTTCATAGTACATACAAATGTATCGACCATGTACGTTTGCCAACTTCATCCGCCATCTTATTTCAAAATGCGGCCATTTTTTTAAAATTTTTAATTAAAAATGAGGTACAAAAAATTAGAAATTGAAAAAGATTTTTTTCTCTTATGTGTTTGAGCTTGATACAAAGATTCCGGAGCATTTTTTGTTTTGCCTTTATCTTAAAAAAATGTCTAACAAGGAGAGGGCCAACCTTGTTAATCACAGATTTTGATTATTTTAATATATGTTGTAGGGTAGAAAGATGTAGTAGGGAAGGATTTTATCCAACGCTCTTTAGTTCTTGAGAAACCGGGGGGGGGGGGGGGTGTCTAATAATAGCACAGAACTTAAATACGTACTTTGCAACCGCAGTGATGGGTTGGTCGTAGCTCAGTTGGTATGGCGTTTACCGGCTGATCCGTGATTTCGATACCTGAGTGCGCTATATTTGTTTTTCTCATTTTTTGTTTTAAAAATATACTTGTAATTATAAATTAAGAATTTCAATTACAAATTTTAATATCATACATTAATTATAATGTTAACAAACTTAAATTTATCATTTTTTATTTTTAAACTATTATTTCTCATCATTTAAAGAGGTTTAAAACGAAATTGGATCTATTATTGAATGATAAAAATTCCAAAATCGTGACAAAATCTGTTGTGGTGCCATCTAATTATGATAAAATAAAAGAATATTTAAATAAAATAAATATAAAAGCAGAAAGAAGATAAAGGTGAAAGCAAAATAATTGAAAGCGCAAGCATACGTATTACAAATTAAAAAATCTTTAATATGCAAAAAATCGGTTGTAGTTTAATTCTGATGCTAATTCTTAATATAATTATGCTTGTTACTTTAAAAAGAAAATAATAGTATTATCGCATTGACTTCCTTTGTTAAAGCAATGCGTAAATGATGTTTCTTTAAAATCACGAATTGACACAATTGCTCTATATCATTGCATCGATAAAGAATATATGAAATACATTTTTAAAACGATTTAAAAAAAAATAACAGTTTTATGATGTTTTATACAACTATTTAGTTAAAAATAAAAAATTAAATAGGTTAAAATTATAATTGATGTACAATATTATAAATTTTAATTGACAATGAGATTATTAATTATACTTACAAGTATATTTATAAAACAAAAAATGAGAAAACAAATGTAGCGCATTCAGGTATCTAACTGGGGTCCGCGAACCAGCCTGCAAACGCCATACCAACTGAGCTACGACCAATCTATCATTGCGGTTGCAAAGTAACTATTTAAGTTGTGCACTATTATTAGACCCCCCCCCCCCCCGGTTTCTCTTGAACTAAGGAGCGTTGGATAAAATCCGTTGAACCTGATACTAAGGGGTCGCTACCCTACAACATATATTAAAATAATCAAAATCTGTGATTAACAAGGTGGGCCCTCTCCTTGTAAGATATAGCAGTCTGAATTTCTAATGTGGGTGACATTTTGAAAACTCTGATTTTTTGCCTGCGACAACACTCGTTTTAGATGTGAGTGAGCATGTGCACAGGAATTACTAAGTTCTCGACCAAGTTCATTGGTTAGCTTTGTTTCACCGATTATGTTGTTTTAAAATTGCGGGAACTTCAAGATACCGCCAAATTTGACGACCAAATATAAATCACTTTAAATAAAACCAGCTTTCATAACAGTGACTAATTTTGCGAAATTCTCATCCATATTTATTATTGACAAAAATTAGTATTTAATCTTCTATAATCGGGTTCCACTAATTTGAACTCCGTGTGTTTGAATATTATAAGCTGGCTTTTAAAAAATAAGGAAAATGAAAGCTACCTCTTCCTCCCGGTACTGGCCGGAAGGACTTTTAGTATCTAGTCTGTCTTTCAAGCAGTAGTTTAATCTAATTTTGATTGCTAATTATACAACCTATTTTGGATGATTTAAGGTTATTTATCTGAGTTTAATACATGTATCATATCAAATACAGTAAATTTGATCTGTATAAAAAAAGTGTTTTCTAAACAATCTTAAATTATCATAATTCAAATGAATAGAATGGAATGCAATTTAGATACATAAATGAAACAAATTATAGAAGTAAATGTAATAGTAATATTTATTTCTAAATAAATACTTATTACCTGGCAGAATAGACCGTGAGTTACAATTAAGGTATCATGTAAATATAAATATCCGATTTTCACACTCTTCAAATTTCCGTCTGCTATTTTTAGTACGGCGTGTAAATCCCGCAAAACACTGAATAGTGCTTCGAATCCTTTATATAAGTATGAAGCATATTGTCTTACCTTTTTTGAGAATAATCACAAACACTTGTATTAGCATTCTGAATACATCCAAATAAACAGTTTCTCAGAATTACACTATAACTATTTCTTTAGAAGGAAAATTAAATTCGTCTCTTTACTGCATACATCAATTCTTATTCAAATATCCCCATTTATCATGAAGCATGTATTATTTACCAAATCAAAGCTTGTAATTACTATTTTCGTAGAAATGTTTATTTTAGAATGTACATTCACAGGTTATTTAGTCTTACAAAAATGGCACTCACATAAAATAAATTTATTTTACAAAGAAATTTCTAATAGACAGTTGGATATCAAACTCGTCTAAAATGTCGTTTTTAGAGTCACGTACTTAAAAAGTAAAGACGGATTCATTATAAAATCAGTCCTGTTACTGTCTGTCTGACTGTTTGTTCGTCTGTCACAGCCACTTCATTCCCAAACTATGGGACGTCGACAGTTCAAAATGTCTGAAGTGATAAAGGCTATTGATCCGCATATTTATTGATCTTTAACCATTCACAGATAGAATTAGGAAAAATCTAGAGGGGCTACCTAAAATATTTGAAAAAAAAATTCTTTGTATATCGTATGAAACTTTCGTACCGCCGAACAGAAAAAATGAATTCTTTTAATTTTAGGTATTATATTTTCAGAGATATCATCGAAAATGATTATGTATCTTTTGGATCTACTTATTTGATTTGGATAAAATAAGTCTTCATCTAAAACTGCACTATAATGCATTTTCATTAAAAAAAGTAATTTAACTTCGCATTATAATGTTATAAGAAAAGATTTAGTTACAAGTTCTACATGGATTCATGGTTACACAGATTTAACAAAAGCATAAAATTTACTTGTCATTAAGTTTAAATGACGCTTGCGATTTTTTTTTTTTTATTATGAAGAAGAGCTACAGAGAAAGAGTTTTAGAAAGAAAAAGTTAAAGACTTTATGGATTAAAAACTTTTAACTGTTATTAATTTTAAATGGTGTTTGTTTGTTCTATTTTTTATTATTTGAATTATTTTAAAGAAGTTACAGAACTTCTGTAAATATTTTAAATTTTAAATTATAAAAGGGTATTTTATTATAAAGTTTAAAAGGTGAAATTACATTCGTGCAGTACGACATTCGTAATGTTACATTTTTGGATTTATAAATTTAATGTCTTTCGCAAACAAACAAAATAATATTTTTTTTTTTCATTTGAAATGAAATTTTAGTGCAATAGCCTCAACTAAAGAATTTTTCGGTTAACATATTCCTTTTTACTAAGTGAACCGTTTAATGGATATGGATTTTGCTAACGAAGGTATTTTGTGTGTTTGGCTTAAATAACGCAGATGAATTGCATTTTAATTAGACGAAAAAAATGCATTAAGTTAACGAAGACCTCAGGTAATAACTGCAATTCTTTAAAAAATCATCTTTACACAGTACTTTGAACTAAAGAGTATTGTACTCTTTATTAACATTTAAATATATGTTCAGGAGTTTTTTGGAAATTGTTTTTGCTTTCGTTTAACTTCTTATTAAAATATTCAGATCCATAATTATTATTCAAACAAACTTAAAGCAGATACGCTATATGGCGAATGATGATCGGTCACTTGCGATTTTAAACGTTTTGTTAAACATTTAGAAAAATAATCTAGAGGAGTAATTATCCTGAAACTGCCGGTGTTGTAAGTATAGGTCATATAATAGTAACAGAATAGTATAGGTCATATATATCCGCAAGGATATTTTCCCGAAAAAGCATAATGAACCGTCAATAAATAAAAAAGAACAGATATCATTTGGATAACCCTGTAAAAACGAATGTAGCAAAAGCGTTCATACTGTAGAATTGATTAAGAGGCTTATTTTAATACACTGTGTACATTTTTATGCGGATAGCATGTATACTAGTAGAGAAATTAAGGTTTTTATAAAAGCAGTCCCAAATTTCGTAAAGTTTTTTCCATATAGTATGGAGTGTTTTTAATATAAAAAAAAATTCTGATTAGAAACTATGCCAAACAATATTGTACATAATACCCTGCAATCAGAATTAAAAAATAATAAAAATTGAATAAAAAATAAGCCGTTTACTGAATAATGTTTCACTGCGCATGTTCGAATACAATTAAAATATAATGTAGATAATGTATTAGATAAGTGTATAGAGCAACATTTGTGAAAGTTTCAAAAACATAGCTTGAAAATTCTGAAAAGGACCGTTGATAGAGTAAGCTTGAAATCCGTTAGCAAAAAGAGGAGGGATTATATCCAAATATAGTAATGTGTGCAATATTGAGCGCGCTATGTTGGCACTAATTAACGGATATCTGAATCTGTGACGTGTCAACCACAGCTGATTTGCTAATTTTCTATGGAATAGCCCTATTCAAATTTGTCTTAGGCTCAAGCCAATAATTTTTTCACCATAAAATCCTTCGATTTCAGAATGTTATTTTTCTTGATCATAAACATTTTTCGAAGGACGCTTGGATGTCTTCCCTCGCTCTTCGCAGACTTATTGCTTCTTTTTTGCTGCCGCCAAATTGGGCTCTGCTATTTGCTACAATCTTGCGCTTTGATGATTTTTGATTTCCTACCCTCTAATCAATAAATTGTTTTGCGCTGGATCAGAATGGAACTTTTTCTCTTTCCTCTTGTCTCAAAATCCACTGCTACAATTTCATTACTATGTCAGTGCCGTAGTGTAGCTGTTTAATATATTTTTTTTTAGGTTGTGTGCTGGCAAACATTTACGTAACCCGCTGTGTGATGACATATAATATGTTCAGATCTTTACAATTTGCTGTGTCTCAAAAAGATGTATCCCATCTACTATAATTGTCATTTATTTACTGAAATAATGACTTTTGTTGCAACTGATCTTAAATAAACTCTACTGGCTCTTGATTCAATGTCTTCCATAACCACCTGTTACGTGTCGGCTGCCTATATTTAGATACTCCATTCTCATAGTGATATTATCTGCTAATAAGTTCACTCTTCTAACATGTATTACTTCATCTCAACGTCGATGATTGGTGATGCAATTTTTTTAAATTCCCGATACTTTATTAAATTATTCTAAGTTTCCAGCACATACTTGCTGGATTGCTATATTCACTATTTTCCGATCTCTCATTAATATCTTATTTAATATTTCTATTTAAATTCTTTTTCTTTTAAAATTCGTATTTAATATTTATCTTATTCAAATTTCTAATCTAAAAAGCATTTTACCTTCATAAAAATCATTCTAAAAGCTGTTCCGCTTCGCTATGCTAAAACCACGAGACGCCAGTTCATTATATATATATATTTCATATATAATTTCATATATATTTTTCTTGTTTATTGGCATATTAAGCCTAAGTGCTTACAAAAATTTTTATGCATAAATATGTTACGATATATATCTAGATAAAAATTGTGAGATATTATAAATGTACCGCAGTCAACCGCAGTCAACCGCAATATGACAGTCAACCGCAATTTAATGAATATGTTCCTTTTTGTAAATTTAATAATATAGTATATAAAATAGATTGTTTAACTTCACAGCAGAGTTATGTAGGGCAAACAGAAGGAGAATTACATATTAGAATTAATCAGCATAGATCAGATGTTTGTAATGATAATAAGAAATGCCCCACTTTTGAGATTTTAAATTTTAGAATTCATAGTTTCAGTAATATTAATATTCAAATTTTAGATCATGTTGAAGTTACAAGTGATAGATTGGATAGAGAAAATGATTATATGTTACAGTTTAGAACAATATATCCCCATGGTTTGAATACATTGGTTAACAAGATTAATTTATTGAAAGTTCGTAATGCATATGATTTTTTATAATTTTAATGATAAAGTTGTTGTAAAAAGAGGAAAAAGGGGATCTCGTAAATTTGCTAAAGATATTAATTATATAATTACTACTATGTGGATTAAGGATTTGGAATTTATTTTTGATAAAAATTATAGTGTTAAAAATGTTAAAATTGAGGTTTTTAAATTGAAGATTAATATACTTAAGAAAATTAGAAAATGTCTTGATGCTTTCAAATTTAAGAATTTACAGTTTAAAGATTTATTATGTGATTTAATCAATTTTAAGTTATTAAACAGAGATGAAGTTAATAAAGATGTAATTTATTTTAATATAAAATTTCAACAGAAATCATTTGATAATTTGAATTTGAATACAATATACAAAGATATTTACGACCTTTATCCTCTTAAAAATTGTATTATTTCAGTTGCATTTAATTATCTTAAACCACTGAGCAGTAAGATTTTTAATTATAGACAAATTGCTTTTTCAAATACAAATACATCTTTAACTTGCTTTTGTAATAGTGTGGAAAATAAAGTTTTTGTTGACAAATATCATGGCCATATAATTACAGGTAATCTTGATATAATCAAGAATAAAAATGTGAAATATTTAATGAATTTTGGTACAAAATTTAGAATTATTAGTAAAATTAGTAATAGAAAAGCACTAATGATTTTTAAGGATAATGTCAACAATTTTATAAAGAAATATAGTTATAAATTTAGTATGCCTCTGGAGGCATTTTTTGAATGGAGAACGCAAATTTTGGGGCAAATTTTTCAATAATTTTTTGAAAGATTATTTAAATTCAGATAAGTATGAATACCAAATTTTTAATGAAGAAGATAAAGAATTTATTAAAAATTTACATAAGAGTTTTGTCATAGTCCCTGTGGACAAAGCCGCCAACAATTATGCTATAATATGTAAAAAATTTTACATTGAAAAAAATAGAAGGTGGGTTAAGCAATGTAGATTTTTATGCAAGGGTAAATGTTGATAAAAATCCTGTTGTTAAAAAAATTTTTGCATATAAAAAGAAAGTTAAAAATATGTTTTCTTACATTTTTGATGTTTCTAATCATCACTGTTTGCCATTTATTTTTTTAACACCTAAATTTCATAAAGATCCAATTAAATTTAGGTTTATTTGCAGTACTTCACAAAGTGTTAATAGAAATTTTAATGTTGGATTACATAATTTATTAAAAAAGATATATGGTTTTTTAAAGTATAAATTTAAGAAGTATAGCCATTTCTGGTCGATTGGTAACAGTATCGAAATTTTGGACAAACTTCCTTTGACTCCTCTGAAAATGCAGGTATTCGACTTTGAAAATCTGTTCACCAATATACCTATTGATTATCTTTATGATGTTTTAGTAAAAATTTTTGATTTATTTTGTTTAAATGAAGAATTAAATATTAATAGAGATTTATTTTTAAGTTTATGCCATTTCTGTTTTTATAATAATTATGTAACTTTCAACAATAATACATTTAATCAGATTTGTGGAATTGGAATGAGGACTAATTATTCTAGTACAGCAGCTAATTTATTTTTGTTTTATTATGAATTTAAGTATACAATGGAATATAATAAATCTTTAAAAGTCTTTAGGTATATTGATGATATTTGTTTTTAATTTTGATTTTACTAATGAATATGGTAAAGTATATCCAAATTGTTTAAAGTTTAATAGGGCAAACTGTGATTATTATAATGCAGAATTTTTGGATATTTCCTTTGAAATTATTGATAATAAATTAATTTTGGATTTGTATGATAAAAGAAAGAGTTTCCAATTTTTGACAAGATGTATGCCACATTGGTTTTCTAATTTACATAAAAAAATTACATAAATATTATAATTAATCAAATAATTCGTTTCAATAAAATTTGTGGCAAAGATAGTAATTTTTATAAACAGATTTTTAAGTTATTGGCTAATCTTTTTTACAATAATAATTATCGTATAAAGTTTCTGAAATATTATTTAAAGATAGTTTTAAAAAGTGAGTGGCAACATTGTGGATTGGCGGTTTGAGCAACATGTGATGGCATCCTTCCTGAAGATTCTAAATGAAAGTTGCATTCTAAAGTCTTGTTCAAAGAACGAATGTAGGTTAATGGATCGAATCGATGGAGGAATGCAGACTTGGAATTTTTAGTTTTTGAAGTTGGATACGGAAGAAAAATTAATTTTTCATTGTTAACAGGTGGGGAACATTATACAGGTATTGCTGTTTTTCATGTTTTTGAAAAGTTTTTCATTTTGCAGGTATAGGAGGGTGCACGTTCATCTACATTCATACGTGTTAAGTTGTTTACATTTAAATTGTTAATTTTTAAGTACATTTCTAAAAGTTTATTTTATTAAAGATTTTTAAATTATGCTTTATCTACACTACTTATTTATTTATTTTTGCTTAATTTTGGTTTATTTTAGCTTTTTTGAATTTAGTTATTGAAATGACAATAGTTTTTTTTTATGTATTGGGTGCAGATTGGACGTGTGTTCAGAAACCTGCAGATTTTTAACAGTGGGGGTGGAGTTAGTTTAAGTCTGTCCTCCCACTGGAGAAGAACAGACTGTTTTTTGCCTGTGTTTTTGTTTTTTACCTGTCTTTTATTTGTCTTTTTTTTAAGTTTTTTATAGTTGAATATTGCAGATATACACCTTCTTTTCTGAGTTATGGTGCTTTTGCATTTTAAAGTAATGAAATATATATATACATACATATATATATATATACCGGGTGTCGCAAAAATGACTGATGGATTTTAAAATTCAGTAACTTCCAATCGGTGGCAGATATTAAAAGAATTCTTACAGGAGTGTTATGCAATATGTCCGGAGATTTTATGCTACGATTCTCAGCTTTATTTACAAATAGCATAAATAGATGGCGTTGCAAACAGTAACCGCCAAATCCAGGCTCGATTTTCGGCCTCTCTCTTCTTCCATGCGAAAAAAGGACATTAAAATGTACTGAATGGATCCCGAAGTACCAAAAATCGGATCTGGACAGTGCGCCTATTGCCCTCAGCGCCATATATTGTTTGAAATTCGAACTAAAATCAAGAATCACAGTACAAAATCTCCTGACATCATACATAACTCTCCTGCAAGAATTTTTTTAATACCTGTCACCGTTTGGAAGTTATTAAATTTTAAAACCCATCAGTCATTTTTGGGACATACGGTATATACCATATTATTTTTTACTTCTTATTGTATTTTAAAAATTTCGCTTCATGTCCTTTCGCTCGGCACGACGCTTTACTACAAATTTCATTCACTTGTAAGTAAATAGTCCAACGTTCTGATGGGATTCTTATGTTTGTGCAGGCTACTCATTTGTCCGGTACATACACCAATGCGTTGATAACTATCCGCTCCGACCCTCGTTAAATAGGCTTGCATGAGTGCAGAGTGCAGATCTTTTTCGGGATTTTGATTGTTTATATACCATGTAGCTGCTTGGAGATAAATGTCAATGTGCTAGTAATGGAAGGACGGGAATTAACCACCTAAGTTTTATTTTATATCTAGCGTGACCGTACTCCAGAAAAATCCAGTTTTGTGGAGAACAGTCGTGTGTTACGAAATATGTGAATAAACCACTTTTTATCTGCAATGACCTGTTTTTTGAAAATTCTTAGTAGCTTTCTTCATTCTTTTGACATTCGAATGCAACTGATTGCCTGATTAACCCATTAACGCCCAAATTAACAATTTTTGAAAATTTTCTTTGAAATTGACATCTATGGGTAGAAATGCATAAATTAAGAGTATTTCAGAAGTATTTTGAAAAAAAAATTAACTGTAACCATATTTTTTAAGCCGTCCTCATTTGATGACGCTGGGCGTATGTATGTAAAAATCTAAAATTTTTAAAAATGAAAAATGTTTAAATAAAATCATTTAGTTTTAATATTAAGCAAACAAATGGCAAAATAATGTTAAAAATCAAAATTTATTTTTAAATATGTAAGAAAAATTTTTTTTAAATATTTTTAAGATTGATTTTTAGCGTGAAAAAGAGGAAAACATTGTTTGCATAATGTTGGATTGCATTTCATACAATATGTTCTTAGCTTTGAAGAACAGTTATCATATTGGTTAAAACATTTGTTTCTTCTTTTTGCCAATAACGTGGTATATTTTGTCGAATTTTATGTCTGGAAGCACATTGGATCTGGATGTTATCTGCCTTTGTACTGGTCTTCCCAGAATTGCATTTGAATCGGCTCCTTTTTAAATAGGTTACTGCAAGATACCTTCTAAAATCTTTGATTGCCAGCAATTTAGAACCATGGATTTCTTTATAAATGATATAACCGTTTACAACAGCCATATCTATTAGCCTAATAATAAATCAAAAATACCATTTCTTTCCTCGTATTGCTATGGAATGTTTCTCAAGAAGTCAATCATGAAAGTAGATACCCCCCCCCCCCCCACCCAATAAATGAGGTATCGGAACTTATAGCATGAGGCTGATTCACTTTCACCTTTTTCTTCTTTTTCTCTACACTCCATCTTTGTACTGGAGATAGGGGTAATATTGTACCAAATTTTGTGTCGAAAGAAGCACACTTATTATCCTTCCATTTAACAACAAGAATTTCATTTTTTTTTTCTCAAATCTACTATCGCAAAACTCTCTCTCTTTTTAACTCATTTTCTTATTATCCATTATTGGGAATTTTTCAGTAAAATTTTCTCGTATTGTTCCACTAGCTCTGAACTGTATTTCTTTCAGTTTTTTTAGCATCATCTGACTGGTAAGAAGTTATCAAAATAAACACAATGGCTCTTTGGATATTCAACAATAGATAATAAATATTAATGATGTGAATTATCACATTGCTACAAAGCGTAAACCAACTTAGTGAAAAATGTCCAAGCCGGGAATCGAACCCGGGTCCCTGGAATAGATCTCCAGTGCTCTACACTAAACCACAAGGACGATTTCCAGCTTGGCATTTCTCACTTATATAAGTCGGTAAGGCTGTTACTGCAGCACAAGATGGAGAAGTCTTCATGAGCACACATTCTAGCGGCGTAACATGAGACGCAAATAAACCCAGCATCGGTGAATATACAATTTTTAATTAATTTTTCAACTGCATTTCAGCAGTGAAATTACGCTTGAAATTATTGAATATTAATGATGTGAATTATCACATTGCTACAAAGCGTAAACCAACTTAGTGAAAAATGTCCAAGCCGGGAATCGAACCCGGGTCCCTGGAATAGATCTCCAGTGCTCTACCACTAAACCACAAGGACGATGTCCAGCTTGGCATTTCTCACTTATATAAGTCGGTAAGGCTGCTACTGCAGCACAAGATGGAGAATTCTTCATGAGCACACATTCTAGCGGCGTAACATGAGACGCAAATAAACCCAGCATCGGTGAATATACAATTTTTAATTAATTTTTCAACTGCATTTCAGCAGTGAAATTACGCTTGAAATTATTGAATATTAATGATGTGAATTATCACATTGCTACAAAGCGTAAACCAACTTAGTGAAAAATGTCCAAGCCGGGAATCGAACCCGGGTCCCTGGAATAGATCTCCAGTGCTCTACCACTAAACCACAAGGACGATGTCCAGCTTGGCATTTCTCACTTATATAAGTCGGTAAGGCTGCTACTGCAGCACAAGATGGAAAAGTCTTCATGAGCACACATTCTAGCGGCGTAACATGAGACGCAAATAAACCCAGCATCGGTGAATATACAATTTTTAATTAATTTTTCAACTGCATTTCAGCAGTGAAATTACGCTTGAAATTATTGAATATTAATGATGTGAATTATCACATTGCTACAAAGCGTAAACCAACTTAGTGAAAAATGTCCAAGCCGGGAATCGAACCCGAGTCCCTGGAATAGATCTCCAGTTCTCTACCACTAAACCACAAGGACGATGTCCAGCTTGGCATTTCTCACTTATATAAGTCGGTAAGGCTGCTACTGCAGCACAAGATGGAGAAGTCTTCACAATTTTAATTAATTTTTCAACTACATTTCAACTACATCATGTTACGCCGCTAGAATATGTGCTCATGAAGACTTCTCCATCTTGTGCTGCGGTAGCAGCCTTACCGACTAATGCTATTCCAGGGACCCTGGTTCAATTCCCGGCTTGGACATTTTTCACTAAGTTGGTTTACGCTTTGTTAGCAGTGTGGTAATTCACATCATTAATATTCAATAATTTCAAGCGTAATTTCACTGCTGAAATGTAGTTGAAAAATTAATTAAAAATTGTATATTCACCGATGCTGGGTTCATCTGCGTTTCATGTTACGCCGCTAGAATGTGTGCTCATGAAGACTTCTCCATCTTGTGCTGCAGTAGCAGCCTTACCGACTTATATAAGTGAGAAATGCCAAGCTGGACATCGTCCTTGTGGTTTAGTGGTAGAGCACTGGAGATCTATTCCAGGGACCCGGGTTCGATTCCCGGCTTGGACATTTTTCACTAAGTTGGTTTACGCTTTGTAGCAATGTGATAATTCACATCATTAATATTCAATAATTTCAAGCGTAATTTCACTGCTGAAATGCAGTTGAAAAATTAATTAAAAATTGTATATTCACCGATGCTGGGTTTATTTGCGTCTCATGTTACGCCGCTAGAATGTGTGCTCATGAAGACTTCTCCATCTTGTGCTGCAGTAGCAGCCTTACCGACTTATATAAGTGAGAAATGCCAAGCTGGACATCGTCCTTGTGGTTTAGTGGTAGAGCACTGGAGATCTATTCCAGGGACCCGGGTTCGATTCCCGGCTTGGACATTTTTCACTAAGTTGGTTTACGCTTTGTAGCAATGTGATAATTCACATCATTAATATTCAATAATTTCAAGCGTAATTTCACTGCTGAAATGCAGTTGAAAAATTAATTAAAAATTGTATATTCACCGATGCTGGGTTTATTTGCGTCTCATGTTACGCCGCTAGAATGTGTGCTCATGAAGACTTCTCCATCTTGTGCTGCAGTAGCAGCCTTACCGACTTATATAAGTGAGAAATGCCAAGCTGGACATCGTCCTTGTGGTTTAGTGGTAGAGCACTGGAGATCTATTCCAGGGACCCGGGTTCGATTCCCGGCTTGGACATTTTTCACTAAGTTGGTTTACGCTTTGTAGCAATGTGATAATTCACATCATTAATATTCAATAATTTCAAGCGTAATTTCACTGCTGAAATGCAGTTGAAAAATTAATTAAAAATTGTATATTCACCGATTCTGGGTTTATTTGCGTCTCATGTTACGCCGCTAGAATGTGTGCTCATGAAGACTTCTCCATCTTGTGCTGCAGTAGCAGCCTTACCGACTTATATAAGTGAGAAATGCCAAGTTGGACATCGTCCTTGTGGTTTAGTGGTAGAGCACTGGAGATCTATTCCAGGGACCCGGGTTCGATTCCCGGCTTGGACATTTTTCACTAAGTTGGTTTACGCTTTGTAGCAATGTGATAATTCACATCATTAATATTCAATAATTTCAAGCGTAATTTCACTGCTGAAATGCAGTTGAAAAATTAATTAAAAATAGATAATAAATTTAACACCACACTTGTATCTAAAGGAAGTTTATCAGATTCAGAAGTAATTAATTCTTTTCCACAATACTGTGTAAAATTGCAAACGATCGTTGCCACACAGAGCCCAGAGTTTATAGCCAAATCTAATAGGTTTAGATTTTATAAACTGTTTCAGTGTATGACGGCCATAATAACGAACTATCATTCCGTCAACAGGCACATTTTCATGTAAAATTCCGCATTTCTGAAAATTGTTGGAAAGTATTTCTAACAACTGTACGTTAAATGATTTATCATGTTTGTTATACTAATGTATTTTATTAGCTTGGAAATGTAATAATCTCTTGAGCTCTAAGTAGAAATTTCTAGCCATTCCATCCTTCCCTATTGTTACCCTTTAAAAAAAAAAAAAAAAAAAAAAAAAAAAAAAAGCAGATGCATCTTCTAAGCTTTTAAAAACATATATTCTACTCATTTTTCAATTTTCTTTTGTAGATTATCTGCAAAAAAAAAAAAAAAAAAAAACCCGTAAGAAACTCTCAAAAATTTTTTTTGAATAGGAATAAAAACTATATCCAAACGCTCAGCGTCCTCAAACGATGACGGATACATTTTCCTCTTTATTACGGATACATTAATAACAAAAAATATTAAAAACATGCTAATGCCATAAAATGGACTATCTAGATTACATTTATGCCAAATTAAAAGAATTAACATCATAAATCTAGTTCCATACATTAGTATAAAAAATACACAACGTGGTTACCAAAAAACCGGGAAATTATACTGTATCTTTCCTGCGCATTTTTACTTACTTCCAATGAAATCGCATACATTATATTGTATGGTGCTGTCATCTATCATACCAACTTGTAAATAAAAGAATATTTTTAAATTTAATGTAGGAAATAACATTTTTTTACAACGCCATCAAATGAGGACGCTGCGCACTAATGGGTTAATGGTCAACGAATTCATCTTCGTAATGCACGTCATCAACACCACTTAAATAATAATATCTAGTAAAACCAAGTAGGATAGAATGAATGTACGATGAATGAGAGTCAGCAGTGAATGATCGCTTGTTGTGATCTCATAAAATGGGAATGTAACGTTTGTTAATTCGTCATAGCTGTTTACTAATGGAGTAATTACTAATACTCATCGATAATTCAGGCGGCTTGTCTTTCATACTGCAGACACAATATCATGGATTTTGCCTTGTTTGGAATTTTCCAAGTGAACCTTACCAACTAAAGTATATTTATAGGATCTATTCTAAATTTTGTGGATGATATGTGATGTGAAGGCATTCTATGTCTAAGAATTCGTCAGTGTTTCTGGAAAAAAATTATTTATTTAATTGTTATGTTTATTGATTTTTATGTTTTGCATTACAACAACTAGATTTTTTTTTTTTTTGTTGAAATTTTTATTATTCGAGACATGCTATTATTTACAATTGTTAATCAATTTAGAGCTTATTATGTTATTATTAATTATTATTTTCATATTTTAAAACCTTATGCTATTGTGATCGAGGAGTATTAAAAATCTTGGTGTTATAAAAATGAGTGAAATTAGTATAGTTCCTTTTATAGTCAGGAATGAGCATACAATTTTGGTTAGCGTATTTTGAAAATTCTTGCACTGCAGAAACAAAAAGATGAAGTTTGGAAATTAAACAACATTTCTAAATATTTAAAGGGAGAAAAGGTTTATATAAATGACTGTCTCGATTGTACTAATTTTCATAGAAAAATTATGCGTCTCTCACAAGAAATTCATTAGTGTTCATTTCCCTAGATTTTTTTGAAATTGCAGCTTTAAAGATAAATGACCTATATGAATTAGAGAAATACTTTCATAAAAAGTTTGAAAGTGGTAGAAAATTACGCTTGCGTGATATAATCATTGTACAGGGACTCACAGATTGGTTAAAACCCGAATATAAAAAATCTCCAAGTAACACTACAGATTGGTATAGATTATTAAGACAGCTGGTAGCGATTCCAACCACTAATGTTGTCTAATGCTGTTTGGAATAATTCTCAAAATCTTAGATCTTTCCGGTCTTAGAGTAATGCATCCAGACTGGATTCGCCAAGAGAATCCCGATTTAAATACACAAAATATTCGATTTATAAATCCTAGAATGCAAAGTACGCATTTCCAAAGACGTTATCCTACTAGATCTTGCAGGATTTGTTTAAATAAAGGAATTCAAAATTCTTTTCCTTAGGAGAGAAACTATGTATTTAGTGTTAAAGGCTTACTATTTTATGCTCCTCGTAGTTAACCACAAAATTCTAATAAAAACATCTGACAGTCGATAATCTCTGGATATGACAAGAAAAAAGAATTTCCTTGTGTAGTTGACCCAGTATCTACTATTTCAATTTTTCCTATTAAATTTGCAAATTTATAATATGCTAAAGTTAAAAATCATTCTCCTGTTACTATTGGCCAAACTAAAGTTCTTATTCAAGTTAATCAATCGTGTAATTTTATCTTAAATTTTGTAAAATTAAGCAGAAAGTCGATGTTTTATTATGTAATACTGATCTTGAGTATGCAATGTTAGGACTGGCAATTGATTGTGTAAAATGTAATATTGTGCAAGGAAGGACTATAGATTAATGTATATCCAGTAATAAACTAAAATCCCTGCATTTTAATATGTCTAGCAACTATGATGGTTTGAAACCAGATTATGAAAATTTCATAGCTTCTCCAAACATTCACCAATCTTATACTAATGATTCTAAATTAATTGGATAAATAAGTTCAATCCAAAATGTGATTCTGAGGAATAATGTTAAGTAATGTTCGGATATTTTTTTTTTCAAAAAATAAACATGATGTGAGGAAAATAAATATTGAACCGTAACGCATTTTGTTTTTAAATCTTATCTACCAATATCTGTGAGATCATATCGCACTTTGCCTGTAGAAGAAAATAAATTTCAAATCAAATGCAATCTGTATTAGCTGCTGGTTTAATTAAAGAAAGCAACAGTCCTTATTCTTCCAATGGTACTTTAGTTATGAAACTCGATGAAGGTAAAAAAAAAAAATCTATATTATTTGTAGATTATCAAAAACTAAATTTTATAATGAAAAATAATACTGAACCTTAACCACGTATAGATGAAATTCTTCATAAATTAAGTAGTTCTCAGTATTTTTCCACTTTGGATATAGTCTCTGGCTATAGGCACATACCTATACATACAGCAGATACCGAAAAATTGGCTTTTACTAACAACTCTGGACTTTTTGAGTGGGATTGTCCTCCATTCGGTGTCAAAGTTGTTTCCCCAATTTTCATAGAAACCTTAGAAGAATTCTCACTAAATAAAAATCGATTTTGCTTGTTATTATTTTTATGATATTTTTTTTCTTCCTCATTAGAAGAACATGTGCAAAAACTAAGCGCAATTTTTTAACCATGTAGATTAGAAAACATTAAACTTAAATTATTTAAATGTAATTTTGTTCAAAATAAAATTAATTTCTTAGAATATGATATCGAAAAGGGCAACCAAACTCCTGCTAATACTAATATTGAAGTCATCAAAAAATCAAAACCGCCTTCTAAAGTTAAAGAACTTCAGAAATTTTTAGGATGTATTAATGTTTACGATAAATTCATACATAAATATAACATACAGAAATCAGGCAATCTCTCAATAGATACTTAAAAAGAAGGAAATTTGGAAATGGAATTCAAAGTGTCAAAACTCTTTTCAAAAAGTAAAGGATGCCGTGATTGGTACGCCTCTCTTAAAGATTTATGACCCTAATTTACCCTCCACATGCTTGTTGATGCTTAACAGATTGCAGTAGGTACAATTATAAAACAACCAGATCATAATAATTTTTACGTCCTATTGCCTATTATTCTAATACTTTCAGAAATTATGAGAAAACAAATGTTAATACTGAATTAGAATGTCTTGCAATTATTGATACACTTAATAAATTCTATCATTATTTCCATGGTGTCAAATTTGCTATTCTTACAGATTCTTACAGTCTCTGGCATGGTTAAGGAATGTAAAGCGTTTAAGAGGAAGATTGTTTAGATGGTCTTTAAAGATGAGTATCTTTGAATTTGAGATAGTATATCTACAAATACCGAATCTGACATGTTGTCTAGAAACCCATTTTCACGTTTTATTCAGCCACTTAGTTTACTTTTGGATGTTAAAGAAATTATAGAAATGCAGGAAAAAGTTAATGTTTGTGGTAAAGAATCTCAAAATGAAAATAGAATTATGATTGTTAAAAAGAAATTATTTGGAAAAATAGTAGTTCTCATCTCTTTAACCCCTTAATCCTTGCTCTCGTGATATTAGCGGGCTATGTGTTTTATTTAGATTGTTTGATTCCGACCAGGACCACTTTTATAAAATAATGTTTACGATATTATAATATCATTTATTATAATATCATTTTATTATAATATCATTTTACATGTCATTAAATAAGGTAAATATTTCTTTTTTAAAAAAGTGGTGACTACAAGCAATTTAAATTTTTAAACCTTAAAAACACTTATTGTAGCTCATGAAAAATTTGGTAATCCTGGTATTAAAAAATGATAAATTTAATATCACCTAATTATTATTGACCTGATATTACCCAAGATGTCACCAAATTTATTAAATATTGTATTATCTTAAAAAAAAAATAAAAAATCTAGACAACAAAATTTTGGCTTATTATAGCTATGCCAATCACAGATCAACCTTTCGAATGTCTTTCTGCTGATACTCTGGGAGGATTTAACTATTATAACTCTACTATGAAATATAACATAGTAATAGACCATGCTGCTAGGTATGTTTGGGCTTTTCCTTCAAAACTTGTTACCACAGAAACTTACACTAATATTCTAATGCAACTTTATAATATTCAATTATCTCAACAATTGTTTTTTTTAAAGAAAATTCTCAATATACAGTTTCATCAAAAGGTAGTATTTGATAAAAATGCAGACTATACTTCTTCTAGATTAATAAAAATTATTTGTTATTATATAATTAAGCAACGTTTAACGTCAGTACCATCCAAAGACGAATGGTAAGGTCGAGCGTGTGAATCAATAATTACTAGATAGATTAATGTGCAAAGTTAACTCCACCACTTCCACAATTCATTGGACAAAATTTTTAACATCAGTAAATAATAAATAGAACAATACACCCCATTCAATAACAAAATTTCCCACTGCTCATTTCTCTTTTGCCAATTACCCTATGATTCTCCTTTTAAATAATATTACTACCCTCCTGCCTATGAAGCTCTTAAAATTGCTAAAGCGCGTACAGATGAATTTTATTTGAAAAGTAAGAAATATTATGATCGAAAATATGTAGAGACAAAATTTCAGGTAGGGATCTTGCTATTTATGAAGAACTCCATTATACCAATACTAGGAAGCTCTCAAGTTTTTAGTAGTACATATCAAATCCTTAGTAAATTATCTGATGTAAAATTTGTAATTAATAAACTGACCGGGGCTTGAATCGTTCCTAAAATTTTCACACTTTGCTACCAGTATTTTAAATAAGAATACTTCGTAGTAGATTCCTTTAACATCTATAATAGATTTATACAACAAAGACTGTCGTTTTAATTCAGTGGTAGCAAAGTGCGAAACTTTTAGGAACGATGAAATCCCTGGACAAACTCAATGTAAAAATACTGAAATAGTACATGTCTCAAAATCACGCCCTTATTACCCCCCCCCCCCTCCCTGATCAACTCCAACAATAAACAAATGTGATATCCATACTTTCATCTTAATTTATAATAGTCCTAAAGTTAAGAAAAAATAATGAAATAAATTATAGTTAACTAATAATAATTCTTTTCAATATGACAAGTATGATCTTGATCGCGAGGAGAGTATCAACTTGTTGAGATTTTTGTTCAGATTAACAGTTTTATGCAGAAATAATTTGGTTATTTTGAATTGAGATTTTTAATGATGAATTAGATTAAAATTGAATTAAATAAAACTAGATTAAATTAAAATAAAGTAAATTAAACCAAGTTAAACTAAATTAAGTAAATAATATGGTAAATAATTATGACACAAAATAAATTATAGTGAGTTAGTATATCAAAGCTTTCTTAAGAACACATTCAGAAGTCCTAAATTCATTGAACAAATTATGTTTCTCTTGTTCAATTTAAAACAAGATTATTACATACCAACACATGAATTATTGGTTACTGTTCACAAACTTGTATTAATTTAATTTAATGTATTTATTACTTTATTTATTTTCTCTCTCTTGATTGTTTAATTTCATTTCTCATGGAATTAGAGAGAGAATATTTATTAAAATGAGAAATTAAGTATTTCATATGAAAATCAAATTTCAAATTATTTGCTTAAAAAGCGCAAAGGCCAACCTAGCGAAGAAGATTCCATGCCGGAACTCGAACCTGTGACATCAGTATAGCGCACTGACGTTCTACCCTCTAAACCACATTGAACGATACCCAGACTAGAACTTCTCACTATTACAGGTTGGCAAGGCTACAAACGCTGCACAAGATGGAATATTTTGCGTGAGCCACCGACATGGAGCAAACACAGACTCATAGTTAAATCCAGCATCGATTGAATCTATATATTTGGAATTTTTACAGAGAGAGACATTCGCCTTGCATACAATATTTCAAATGAAAATCAAATTTCAAATTATTTGCTTAAAAGGCGCAAAGGCCAAACTAGCGAAAAAGATTCCATGCCTGGACTCGAACCTGGGCCATCAGTATAGATCACTGACGTTCTACCGACTAAACCACATGGAACGATATCCAGCCTGGAACTTCTCACTATTACAGGTTGGCAAGGCTACAAATGCAGCACAAGATGGAATATTTTCCGTGACTTTTCCGCCTTCGCGCCTTTCAAGCGAATAATTTGAAATTTGATTTTCATTTGAAATATTGTATGCAAGGCGAATGTCTCTCGCTGGAAAAATTTCCAAATATATAGATTCAATCGATGCTGGGTTTAATTAAGAGTCTGTGTTTGCCCCATGTCGGTGGCTCACGGAAAATATTCCATCTTGTGCTGCGTTTGTAGTCTTGCCAACCTGTAATAGTGAGAAGGTCCAGACTGGGTATCGTTCCATGTGGTTTAGTCGATAGAACGTCAGTGCGCTATACTGATGGTCCAAGTTCGAGTTCCGGCATGGAATTTTTTTCGCTAGGTAGGCCTTTGCGCCTTTTAAGCAAATAATTTGAAATTTGATTTTCATTTGAAATACTTAAATTCTCATTTTAATAAGTATTTTCTCTCTAATTCCATGAGAAATGAAATATAACAATCAAGAGAAAAATAAATAAATAAATTAAATTAAATTAATACAAGTTTGTGAACAGTAACCAATAATTCATGTGTTGATATGTAATAATCTTGTTTTAAATTGAACAAGAGAAACATAATTTGTTCAATGAATTTAGGACTTCTGAATGTGTTCTTAAGAAATCTTTGATATGCTAACTCAATATAATTTATTTTGTGTCATAATTATTTACCATATTATTTACTTAATTTAGTTTAACTTGGTTTAATTTAATTTATTTTAATTTAATCTAGTTTTATTTAAGTAGGCCTTTGTGCCTTTAACATTCTTCAAGAAGCTTTGGATGATCATAAAGAAATGAGGGTTAATTCTCAAATTGACAATGGACATTGACAAATTGATTTAATTACTATGCAATATTTTTAGTTATAGTTATACTAATATGTTAATAACTACTATGATATTAAACGACAAAGAGGAATATATTTGTAGGTTTATTGTGTAGGATTAACTACAGAAAAGAATCCATAAATACGAGTGAATCAGTTAATGATTCTAAATGTTTGGGGGAATTCTGGTAGAGATGTGCACAGTTAAAGTTCTGCAGCAAACTGGCCAGTCATTCTACCGTTTTTGTAAATATGACTTGTACTTGATCGTAATATGAAGGCATAATGACCCTGTTGCTGACCATATTATGCTCAGGATCTATTAAAATTTCTGTTAAATAACTTTTGTGTATTAAAAAAAGTCGAATCATTGGACTGATTGCTGCATATTTTTTACAATGTTAGCTTGTCATAGAAAAGGGGAAAATGACGAAAGATAAAAATTAAAACCCATTTGTGACTGGCATAATAATTTAGGGACGCATTCTTAAGAAAAATACCATTACAAATGGAATTATGATATCCTTTTAAAACTTTGTAAAATATATCCTTAGTATTTGTTTTCAATATTTATTTATAAATGGCAGGGCATTTTTAAGAATAAAAAGGTGAAATAAATGTTTGTTGTAGCACAAACTTGGATTTTCTGGAAATAAAATGCCGCGTGAGAAAAGGTAAGATATTTCTTTTATTTTTTTATCAGTAGTTTTATAAGAGGCATTATTTATAAGACGAAACATTATTCTAGAATGCGTATTTTCACATTTTTTTTTAGATTTCTACTTCTTTGTTCGAATTTGAAACTTTATATACAGTCCTGTTTTGGGGACGATAGGCAAGACTCCGTTACTGTCTATGCATGGAATCTGTGTTTCATGCGAATTGTTTTTTTACAAAATGGTTACATATATCATTCGAATTATTATTTGGCTCTAGAAATTTCGCTGTTATTAGTAAAGGGGGAGGGGGGGTCTCGGCTCAAGAACAAGGCACCCATCCCTCCTCACTATTGGCTTCGTAAATATATATATCAAAACGTTATGTTTTGTGCTAGTTTAGTATTTGACATCCTGAGGTTACTAACATGTTTAGTAATATATATACCATATGTACTCGCGTATGAGTCGAAGAATTTCTGACAGTTTTCTGCAAGTAAATTGTGTGGTCGACATATACGTGAATCAAATACAAAAACAAAAAAAGATTTAAAAAAACTTCCGAATACTGAAAAGTTCTGTTTTTTATTATATTTTAATCACGACTTTTTCTAATTACATTTTAGTATATCCATTACCATTATTCGTCCATTTATGTGTATAAAAAACAAAATATATATAAAATATAAAATATACAATCAATAATAATTTATTATTTAAAAAAATTCAATGATTTATTTTTGTTTATTTACTACTTTTTTGCATTAGTAAGTGAAATCTTTGGTTTGATTTTGTACAAAATTGAAGTAAAAAGTTATTTACGACTTATATAGAAGTATATACGGTATAAATAGTCTATTAAAAATTCTTCATTAATATAAAATTTTGCTGTATAATTGTTTACTATGCCAATGGCGAAGTGCGCGGAGGGTTCGTGTCGAGCGTTCTTAAGCCGAGCCGAGCCCCGCCCTCATAGTAATAATGAAGAACTTTTTATAGTCAATTAATAATCCGAATGATAAACAGCCATTTTGTACCAAAATAAATGTCATAAAGATTATATTTAATGCTTATACAGTAACGGAGAAAATACGACAAAAACTATTATTATTAATTTATAAATTATTAATTTAAAAATATTATTAATTTATAATTATTAAAATATTTACATGTTAGTAATCAACAATTACTTTTATTATATATATATGTGTGTGTGTTTAACTATATTAGTAACCTCAGGATGTAAAATACTAAATTAGTACAAAACGTAACGGTATGTAATACATTTTTACTATGGCAATGGCTAAGTGTGGGAGGAAGGGGTTCTTGTTCTTGAGCCGAGCTCCATTCTCCCTTATAGTAATAAAGAAAAATTATAGTCAAATAATAACCTGCATGATATATACCCTTTTTGTGACAAAATAAATGACATAAAACATAGATTTAATGCATAAACAGAAACGGAAAAAAAACCCCAACCCTTTCGTGCCTAACGTTCCAAAATTGAGACGTTTAGATTTTTATAAGTTAAATGAATATTTTTTCAAAGAGATTTTTTTTAAATATTTTTTACATTTCTTTGACACCATTTACTATAATTATGCGCAATATTGACTTGAAAAAAAAAAACAGGCCCTATTGGGATAAATATTAATAATAATCGCAAATATATTATAACGTTTCGTATTTTACGAAACGTTATTTTCTATGCATGACAATTAAGAAAAGGATTTGCATTCATTGAAATAATTACACTAAGAATCTTCATATTCTGCTTAGCATTATTCTTCATATATTTTACATATTTATAGTTTTTTTCTTATGAAACATTTTCCTCAGGATTTCTTAAATAATTTTCCTCCACTTAAGAAATATTCATATTAAATAAATAAAATTACAAGCTGGCGTTCGCAATAAATTTCATGTTGAAGTTTTGAAAAGAAATATTTTAATAATGAATTTCTGTCGTCCATTTCTATTTTACACCAAGTTTCCTAGTTTCAAAATAATTTTATAATTTCCAACCCACATATTTAGCAATGTTGTACAACCCCGCAGTTTATTTAAGAAGTTTTGCTGACGCATTAATAGCAAGTTTATTTAAGCATTAATAGAAACGAAATGTACCGTTATTTTTTAAAAATATCTCATTTATAATGAAATGATAATTATATTTCATCGGAGTTTCATTTGATATGTTTTTATCTAATTTATATCATTACCTTTTTGTTACTTTTTCTAGGATGTATTCGTATTAAGTAAATACTGTTTTAAAATAATTTTGTTTGATAAATACTGTTTGTAATAATCAAGGAAAAAATTTCATTTACGATTAAATCAGCAATTGCAATTAAATTCAATGATTTTTTTTTTAAAGATTCCAAGCGAAAAAGATTTTATTATGAGTAAATAATTTTTCTTTTAATTTTTTTTTTCAGATATAAGACCTTAAAGGAAAAAATTAAACAATGAAAATGTGCGAAAATAAAAGATTCATTGGGTTATAAAAAACAGCATGACAATTTAAATAATTGTTATGCATTTTATAAAGGTGTTTTGAAGAGGGTATATTGCAATTATTTTTATTTAACAGTATGTATATATAAGATTGTATGTATATATACACACAGTATGTATATATACACACGCTGTAGTAATTAAGTATTAATTGTAAAAAATAACAAGTTTCTTTTCATTACAGTATGAAAATGCTTGCATTTATCTCTTCAACAATATGATAAATATACTTTTATGATATTAAAATTTGCAATTGGCAAATATTATTTTTGCAAATATTAATTTTATTTCGCTGTGAAAAGAAATAAAAAAATAATAATAAACATTTCTCTTTTTATCGAAATAAAGTAAAAACATTCGCAAACATTAAATATGAAAGTTTTAAGTAATTAATAATTTTTAATTATTGGAATTATTGGAATTATTTGTAAATTTATTGTTTCATTAATTATTCGATTTGCTTCAATATATTTTTTTGAGAAATGCATGCATTTAAAAAAGTAAATAATTTCAAGCTCTGAGCGTAATATATATGTCGTAGGCTAATTGAGAAATCCGGCTCTTTGCAAAGAGCCTAGGATGTTCGCAAAGAACCGGGCTAATTGGAGAATCATCTCCTTTTTTCCAAACAGCCCGATATTTTTCAGGCTTATTGCAAAGAGCTTATCGAGCTTTAGGCTAATTGGAATAAGGTGATTCGTTTCTCAAACAGCCTAAATTTTTTAGGCTCATTGCAAAGAGCATAGATTGCGTTAGGCTAATTGAAAAATTACTACTTGCTTCAATTACATTGAACCATATCCGATCGGAGCAAGACAAAATAATTTCCGTTGAAACGCAACCCGGCTAGAATCTAAAAATTCCATCTGAATTCAACCCGAAACTCTATATATCACCCGAAAAAAATCCATCGAACCGTAACCCGATCCGAGAAAGACAAAATAATTTCCATCTACACGCAATGATCAGAACCTGGAAATTCCAACTGAAGTTGAAGTCTACCCTAAACCCGATCCAAACCAGACAAAAATGAAAATTCAATCTAACCATAACACGATCTTTGCAAGATAAAATATTTTCCGCCGTAAAGAAACCCGACCAGAACCGGAAAATTCCCATTTGAGTTCAACCTGAAACCCGATCCAAACCCGAAAAAAATGACACCGAACCGTAACACGATCCAAAAAGACAAAATAATTTCATTTGACACACACCGGCCAGAACCTGGAAGTCAACCCAAAATCAGATACGAAACAAAAAATAATTCATCAAATCGTAACTCGGTCCGAGAAAGACAAAATAACTTCCTTCGACATGCACCGAGAAAAACCCGAAAATTCCGTTTGAAGTCAAACAGAAAACCGATTCGAACCCAAAAAATATTTTTGGAACCGTATCCCGATCTGAGAAAGACAAAATAATGCCCGTCGACACGCACGTAACAGAATCTCAAAATTCCAATTGAAGTCTATCTTAAACCCGAACCGAACCCGAAAAAAACGATGTGTAAAAACAAAATAATTTCCGTCAAAACGCAACCCGGCAAACCTGAAAATTTCATCTGAAGTCAACCGTAACCCGATCAGAACCCGAAAAAAAATCCATCGAACCGTAACTCGATCCGAGAAAGACAAAATATTTGTCATCCACGCAAGCACTGACCAGAACTTGAAAGTTACAATTGAAGTCTATCTTAAACCCGAACCGAACCAGAAAAAAATGAAATTCTATCCAACCGTAACGCAGACCTGTGCAAGACAAAATAATTTTCGTCGAAACGCAACAGACCTGAAAATTTCATTTGAATTCAACCTCTTTGAAGTTAGATTTAGACTCTTAGTTTTTGTTTTCACTGCACATATCTTTACGGAGGTGAGGGGGTGGAGGGAATCATTTTTTACCATAAGAAAAGTGTTTATTAACCTTAATTATCAACCAGTTGCATAAATCATATCTGCCAATAAAGCGGTTTTCTTTTTTTTTTTTTTTAATCAAATTTATTCAGCAACCAATCGACTATTGGAAAAATATTAAAAATTTTCTTCATCTGCAGCTGTCATTGTTACAGCACCTTTCTTACTTATTTTTATATTATTTTAATTCATCAACCCACCTTTCTAGTACATAAAGGGGAAAACAACAAAAGTCTGCCTCATCTGCAAATGTCATTATTGTAAAAATTTCCTAAAATATGTTTCATAATTTTCGGTAGATACCTATTTTCTCTGCATAATGCTTGGAAAACTTTAAAAATCTGCCTCATCTGCAGATTTCATTATTGCAGAAAACTTCTTATATATATTTCTAATTATTTCCATTAGCAATCAACCTTCAGTCCATAATGGTGAAAAAACATAAAAAATCTGCATCACCTTCATATATTATTATTGTCGAAATTTTCATATACATTTTTATAATTATTTTCATTAGCAACCTATCTTTTCAGCATAATGCTTGGACATTAAAAAAATTTGATTGGTATGAAGAATAAAATTATATACAAATAGGTGCAAATATTTTTCATAACCATGTTCATTAGCAACTTATTTTCTTTACGTAAATCAGGGGAAAATCTAAAAATCTGCCTCATCAGCAGATTTCCTTATTGCAGAAAAGTTCTTATATATTTTTCTAATTATTTCAATTAACAATCGACCTTCTCTCCGTAATGATGAAAAAATATTAAAAATATTTGCCTCATATGAAGATTTAAATAATATACAAAAATTTGCATATATTTTTCATGATCATGTTCATTACCAATTTATTTTGTTTAGGTAAATCAGGGAAAAATCTAAAAATCTTCCTCATCCGTAGATTTCATTATTAGAGAAATTATCTTATATAGTTTTCAAGTTGTTTTCAACAGCAACCTAATTCCTCTCCATAATGCTGGAAAAACCTTATAAAATCTGCCTCATCTGCAGACGTCATTGTTGTAGGAATTTTCATATGCATTTTTTTAAATTATTTTCATTATCAACACATCTTCCCTGCTCAATGCTGCGGAAGCATTAAAAATCTGACTTATCTACAGATTTAAGTAATATAAAAAATTTCATCTGTAGTTTTCATAATCATTATCTTTAGCAAATTATCTTCTCTGCATAATTATATGAAAAAACTAAAATTTTACTCCATCTGGAAGTTTAATTAATATAAAAATTTTCATATATAGTTTTATAATAATTTTTATTAATAACGATCTCCTCAGCGTATAATTCTGGGGAAAAAAAGAAAAATCTGCCTCACTTGCAGATTTTATTCATACTTAAGATATAACATGTATATTTTTAAATATAAAAGAAAAAATAGTATTTGTAATGTAATTGTAGAAATAATTTTCGTACTTGCATTAAAAGATGGTTTAATTTCCTTTCAATTAGTATTTGTAAGTATTGAAGTATTACGGGTTCTGGATGAAATTAGTCGGGTTTAGGATACGCTTCCATTGCAATTTTCAGGTTCTGGCCGATGCGTGTCGAAGGAAATTTTTTTGTCTTTTACGGATCGGGATACGGTTCGGAAGAATTATTTTTCTTGTTTGGATCGGGTTCCAGATGGAATTAAAATAGAATTTTCAGGTTCTGGTCGGGTTACGTTTTGGCGGAAAATATTTTATCTCGCAAAGATCGGGTTACGGTTGGACAGAATTTTCTTTTTTGACTTGTTCGGATCGGGTTTAGGGTAGACTTTAATTGGAATTTTCAGGTTCTGGTCATTGCGTGTAGATGGAAATTATTTTGTCTTTCTCGGATCGAGTTACCTTTTAGATGGATTTTGCTTTCGGATTCACATCAGGTTTCGAGTTAAATTCACATGGAATTTTCAGGTTCTAGCCGTGTTGCGTTTCAACGTAAATTATTTTGTCTTGCTCGATTCGGGTTATGGTTCAGTGGGATTGAAGCAAGTGGCCATTTTTCAATTAGCCTAACGCAATCTATGCTCTTTGCATTGAGCCTAAAGATTTTAGGCTGTTAGTGAAATGAATTGTCTTATTCCAATTAGCCTAACTTTCTTTAGGCTTTTTGCAATACACCTGATTTCTCAATTAGACTACGATATATACATATATATATATATATATATATATATATATATATTAGGGTGGGTAGATGTTTGAGTACGGAGGAGGGTATCGTTGTCTGGATAATACGCAATGGTTAATTTATTTTTGAAAAATGGGGCATTTGATTTATAACTACGTTGCTAATACACATTTTATAATGGATGTTGATTTGATACTTTTATAAGTATAATGGTGTAGTTTTATTTATATATTTATCAATTCATATTAAATTTATTCATATTCATTAATATTTAATAATGTTACCTACTCAGGACAATATTATATTAATTTCAAATACAAAGTATACTATCTTACATGAGAATAAAATGCATGTTTTAATAAATTTATAATTTGTTCTTCCCTTTCCCCTTAAATTATGTGTATTTAATTTTTATGAAAGTTTGTAGACACATTAAATGTAACGTATGAATTTCAAAATTTATTTATTATTAATATTAATTCTTTAGCATCTTAATTTTAATTTTTATATTTAATTATAAATTAATTTAATTTATGATGCAATGTTGTCACAGGAATTTAAATTGTGATATGTTATAGCAAGGTGCAAATATTTATGTGAAACATTAATAATCAGCAATTTCACCATTTTACATATAATTTTCGTTTAATATATCAATTACTATTTTTTTATAATACAACTGTATATATTTATTAACATATTTTTAATTATTATTTAATTATCATATATCTATCTCCAAACAGTATTTGCTTTAAAACATAATCCATTAATAGTTATTAATAGTTTTTATTTTACTAGTACGTCAATAGATGCAGCACCACACTGATTGATTTGAATACATGAGCAGTTCATTCTCAAATCTAAATTATCTATCGAAGGCTCTAGTTATATACAATGGGAGTGTGCTTGGCTAAGCTGTATATTGTTGATCCTTGGTCCTCCATCATATAAAAACTTTTTTGGCATCAAGTGCTGTGATCTCCAATGAGTGTATTTGCTATGCCTAATGCTTAGACAGTGTGGATTTTAATTTGGTAATTTGTTTTTATTTTTCCTCTATCCATTTTAATCTTTTTTTTATTTTGAACTTAATATGTGTTCAAAGGTTTATTTCTCTGTTTTATGTGTGTAGTAGTCCCTAATTCATATTCTTGTGCTAATTTATGGATAATATGAGGATGAAACCACACATTTTATTTGTGGAACTTAAGGCATTTGGGACCCAACGATTCTGTGTAAGTTCTACAAATTTCCATTATTCCATTTCTGTTATTCAATTTCTGCTATTTTTTACTATGTTTTTGAAATCTATGTTAAGTGTGTTGGATAGAACTGTATTTTTGTCAGTTTGTTAATGTCGTATTATTAATAATTTCACAGTTTTTGTTGGTGGTCGGTAATGCTTATTTAATGGTTTTATATATATATATACTAGGGGGGCTCTGCCCCCTGCAAGCTACGCTCGCCAACACCCGTTCAGACACTGCAGAATCTAAAAACACGCTAATATGATCGGTTTTAAAAATATTATAGAAGATGGAATTATACTGAAAAAAGCTGTGCAGATCTTCCTGTAAACGGGTTTCCATTCAATTTCCTTTGATTTAAAAAATTTAAGGCCGAATCAGCTGCTGTTAAGACATCCAATGGTGTTTGTTTTCGTGTTTGATTAAAGAGGATCAGTTAAACATTTGAAAAGTAGCTAAAATAAAATGAATTAAATACATAGAGTCTTTGTCTCCCGGTATTTTAAAACAATTTCTATAACAACAGTCTGAGTCATGTGACTATCATCAACAGTTCCAGGCGAACCACTTCGCTTTTTATATTCCTGGTGCCATTTTGGCACTTTAATGTTAGCCAGGTACAGGTGATAAATCACCAAATATTATTCTATGGCCATCATTTCATCTACATTATAATAGTCCAAGTCATGTAACTGCCATAAATAAATACACTCTGATCCCTTCGCTTTTCATATGAAAGTTCGGTCCAGATATCATATACGGCCCCATATTGGCGCGATTTTTTCCGACGCTAAATTTGGGAAAACATCAACAGCATAAACAACAACATTCGGCTTATCAAATCCAGCAAAATAACGATACTATGCCGCCAGTTAAGTACCCGTTGCGTATATGACATTGGCGTCAGAAAAAAATCGCGCCAATATGGGTCCGTATATGACATCTCTGCCGAAAGTTTTCCCTTTCCATTAAAAAATAAAATTTCTTTTTCGAATAAAACTACATAAAAATTTCAATGGTCGCAAAGAATTCTTTGTACTGTTACGCTAGCCGGGTGCAAATCTCGCCAATAGCTATTTTTTAACTCGCAAGTTAGCATTTTTTTTTCGAGTGGTAAATTAAAACATTGCTTTGAAGTTGAAATTAAATGTCATGGTTTGTTACATCATTTAATATTTGGCCAGATGTCATATACGCACCGGGTTTGGCGTGATTTTTTTAACGAATATTTGGCGAAAACCTCGTTTTCGAATACCAGTTACATATGTATTTTTGGTATTACATAGTTATCCCGTCGACCAAAACTCTCTCACCAAACTATAAGATTAAATGCCAATAATGGTTTGTCGTTACTAAAAACTAATTCGAATTTAAAAATTCTAAGACCAGTTTTGCGATCTGCAGATCAATACGGATTTTTGGTGTTAATTTCATCGCAAAATATTCCGTATTTTAGGAGAAATCGCCGTGAAACATAATCAGTTGTTTAATCACTCGTTTCATAGAATCGTTACATAAATTCGTTTCATAATATCCGTTTCATTAGAATTATATATATATATAGGTTAGATATATACCTACATACATATATATAGATATATATATGTGTATGTGTGTGTACAGAGAGCGAGTGAGAGTGAAGAAATTTAATTCTAAAGGAAGACCTCATTTACTACCGAAATATCAGTTTGAAGACTATCATATTTTCATATCTCTCTTTCTTTTAACTATACTGCGGGTCTAATCAGTTGGCACTGAATATATTTAATATAACAAGGAATTTAAACATGCAAATGATTCACCATTTTAGCAATCTTAGTAAACAGGACTGCACACATGATTGAAACATTTGAAAAGCAAATGACAATTCAGTGCGCTGATTTATTATCCGTACATGAATATTCAAATTCGGGTAATTTGAAAACGAATATAGTTCATTAATTGAAGAATCAACTTTCTGTTTTACCTAACATACTCTTAATCTTAAATTATCTTAATCTTCTTTTTTTTTTAACAACACAATGTGAATCACCACTTATCTTTCTATATACGCTTTATTCAATTTGGCGTCCTGGAAAAAATCTAATAAGAAAATGATAATAGTTTCACAATTAATAGGAATCGGTCCACATCACGTACAAAACTCTTTTGTTTTACTTTTTTCTTCTTGACCAATATACAAAACATGCTATTAACAAATTATACTTTGTGGTTAATTTGATAAAGAATCACATCTGACAAAAAATCATAAAATTAAATCTTTGTGGGTGTTTGCGAAGAAAGAAAAAAGTTTAAAGTGTTAATACATGTGTATCTTTCTCCAAATGCCATTTCTCTGTCCAGCTAGTACATTTAGGATAATGCTCATCTTATAAAACATACTTTTTATAAAGCTTAACTTAATTAATGACTTATAAACTCAAGATATGTAAAAAATAGAGTAACAATTCACTATTTATACATTACAAACTTAATAGTGACAAAAGGAATTTCATTCAAATATAGTTTGAATGAACTATATCGTTCAATTTGATTATTCCTTTTTGAATTTTTATTAACTTGACACTTTATTGTCTAAATACAAAAGTCTGAGCATCAGAAACATTTTTATCAGAATTACCTATTATCAGATTTTACTAGATTTAACTATAAGAGGCAACATTAAAAAACCTGTCTAGAAAATTTTAACACCATTATACGCGAAAATATGCTACTAAATCAGTCAATAATGCCATATTAAGAGAAATGTCCAATATATCAACATCTATCAAATCGAATAATACATGTCAAAATCATTTGAAGTCATCACTGTCGAATTTCGCTGTGTTCGCTTATAAACGTTCATAATAAGGATTTACCATGTTATGTTGCACTCTGATATTATCTAAATTTTCTCAGTTGTATTATTTCAGAAAACATGAAAACGCTAAATACCAGTGTGCTCAAACCTATTATGTGATATGGATGATAAATGTAAGCGTACACGGTACTTTTAGAACTAATAAGAAATATTTAAATATTATCAGAAAATGTTTACTCAAATATTTATTTAAAAAAAAATAAATGTAAAAATAATACAATTTCAAAAAAATATAATTCTACTATTCTCTGCGATATTAAATAAAACATATATTTATGAAAGTTAAGGATGGAATATCTATAATAACCGTAAAAATGAAACATACGAAATATTGTGTTCTATGCATGATAATTTAGAAAAGGATTTGCATTAATTCGATTATTGAAGCTGGAAATTATCATATTCTACGTAGCATTATTGTTTGATATATTTTACATGTTTACAGTTGTAGTGTGGTGAGATATTTCTCTAGAGATTTCTTTAGTGAATTTTACTTAATTTTGTCATATTAAATAAATAAAATTAAAAGTTCTCAATAAATGTTATATTTTATTATTGAAAATAACTAGTTGTACATTGAATACACGTTGTCCATTTTTATTCTATGCTAGGTTTCCTATTTTCGTACTTATTTTTTATTTCCACCAACATATTTATAAATTTTGCGCAATCCCACTGTTTATTTAAGGCATTTTGCTGAAGCATGATTAACAGGTTTATTTAGGCATTAAAGAAAATAAATATACAGTTAATTTTCAGAAATATCTCATTCACTAGGACAAGATAATAATATTTTCTCAGCTTTTCATTTAATGTGCTAAAATCCCATTAATTTTTTCTAGATTTGCTTGGAATCATTAAACATACATTCGCTGATCTGATATTGTTTACTCAATTAGAAAATCTTTTCTTCTTTTGCTTGAATTAGCCATAATTATAAGTCATCATTATATCTAACGGATTTTGTTTAAAATTTTATTTTTATTTTGTTTTTTAGAATGACTTTCGCAGTAATTAAATAATCAAGAGTGAATTTTTATTTACTATGGAATTACCACTTGCAGTTAAAGTTGAGTCAATGATTTTATTTTAATATATTCCAAACTGAAAAGATTTCATTATGTGTAAACAAGAATGTTTCGTTTAACTATACTTTTTATAACACATATACAGAGACGTTTTTTGTATTTTTATGCATGAAAGTAACACTTAATGAACATTATTTACACTAGAGGAAATAGAATTTACAGTAGGTATTCGCGCCATCTGGCAGCGACTGTAGTCTTTAACGAGTCCGAAACTAAGGGATATTGTGAAGGTAGTATAAGGCAGGCAATCGAGTTTGGCCGTGGATTTACATACAAACACAGACACACACACACACATATATATATATCCTTCTATATATAAAAAAAGTAACACTTTATAAATGGACCAATGAAAATCTGCGTAGATACCGCGAAATGCGTCTGATTCGTCAGAGCTTTCTGACGCTATAAGGGACGACACCAAGGGGCGAGACCCGGGCCTGTCACCAAACGTTGCCACATTTGTCGCTAAATGGGGGATATATTGTCAAATTTGGCGATCAAAATTAGCCCCCAAAGTGTGACCAACTTGGCGCTATTTCCAGTATTTCGCCAAATTTCCATAGACCCCAATTAAAAACCAATAGGGTTTTCTTGCTTGCAGAAAATCAACAAACTGAGATATTTCAATGCAAGAAAAACTAATACTAGATTATGAATAGAGCTTAATTGATCTATTTACATTATTTTTAAGAACAAAAACTAACTATTTACAATATACATAACACTATAGATATAATTTTACACGTATATGATGGCGGGGAAATGAAAAGTTCAGATTAGAGGAGATTTATATGATAAGATTATTTACTGTAACTACAAAATAGCGACTTCATTAGAAAAATAGAGGGAAAAATAAAAATAACTTTAAGAAATTTGTTGCTTTTTAAATTTAACATATTTTTTGAATTTACAATATCTTTAATTTTAAATGTAACATCATTAAAAGAATTACCCAATAAAAGGAAAACGATTTACACAGTTTAAGAGAGATCGCCACTGTTTTTTTTTTTTTTAAATTATAATTCAATCTTTTTAAAGGCGATCAAATTAGCGTGCTTTTAGAATCTGGGTTGTCTGAACGGGGGTTGGCGAGCGTAGCTTGTAGGGGGCAGAGCCCCGTAGTATATATATATGTCGTAGGCTAATTGAGAAATCCGGCTCTTTGCAAACAGCCTAGGCTCTTTGCAAAGAGCCAGGCTAATTGGAGAATCCATCTCCCTTTTTCCAATTAGCCTGATATTTTTCAGGCTTATTGCAAAGAGCCTAGAAAGCGTTAGGCTAATTGAAAAGTGACCACTTATTATCCGATCAGGGTGATATTTTTAGCTTACAGGCTATCAAAGCCTGAGACCTTATGTTTCCGCCGATTCCGTATGTACGTGTGTACGTACGTACGTACGTACGTAACGCGATAAATCTTGATAGAAATATCCGATTTGCTTCAAAAAATTTTTTCTAGGTTCATTCTGATGAGGTGCTTCCCTGATTAGTTTTTAGGGTTCATTAGTTAGGGATAAAGGGGGGCTAGTCCCCCCCCCCCTTAATTTATATAAATGGGTTTTTCATGCAGAAAAATTCGATTTGCGCCAAATTTGGTATACCGGTTTATTGTGTTAAGGAGCTTCCCTGATTAGATTTGGAAGCTCATTATTTAAGTATAAAGGGGGGAAAGGGGGTACCCCCCTTAATTTAGATAAATCGGTTTTTCATGATGAATTATTCGATTTGCTCCAAATTTGGTATACCGGTTTATTAAGTTAAGGAGCTGCCTTGATTAGATTTGGAGGTTCATTGGTTACATATAAAGGGAAGAAAGGGGGGCTATCCCCCCGTTGTTTAGATAAATGGGGTTTTCATGCAGAAATATGCGATTTGCAATAAATTTGGTATACCGGTTAATTATGTTAAGCAGCTTCCCTGATTACATTAGGAAGATCATTATTAAGTATAAAGGGGGGAAAGGGGGCAATTGCCTCTGCCCTTAGTTTAGATAAATGCGTTTTTATATAGAATTATTCGATTAGCTCAAATTTGGTATAGTGATTTATTATGTTAAGGAGATGGCTTGATTAGATTTGCAGGTTCTTTAGTTAAGTATAAAGGGAGGAAAGGGGGTGGGGGTAGCCCCTCCCCCCTTAATTTAGGTAAATAGGTTTTTAATGCAAAATTATTCGATTTGCTTCAAATTTGGTATACTGGTTTATTATGTTAAAGAGCTTCCCTGATTAGATTTGGAAGCTCATTAGTTAAGTATGAAGGGAGGAAAGGGGGCTAGACCCCCCCCCTTAATTTAGATAAATGGATTTTTCATGCAGAGTTATTCGATCTGCTCCAAATTTCGTATACCGGTTTTTCATGTTAAGGAGCTTCCCTGATTAGATTTGGAGGTTCATTAGTTAAGTATAAAGGGAAGAAAGGGGGGCTAGACTCCCCCCTTAATTTAGATAAATGCGTTTTTCATGCAGAGTTATTCGATTTCCTCCAAATTTCGTGTACCGGTTTATTATGTTAAGAAGGTGCCTTGATTAGATTTGGAGGTTCATTAGTTACATATAAAGGGAGGAAAAGGGGGCTATCCCCCCCCCGTAATTTAGATAAATGGCTTTTCATGCAGAAATATGCGATTTGCAATAAATTTTGTATACCTGTTAATTATGTTAAGCGGCTTCCCTGATTACATTTGGAAGATCATTATTATGTATAAAGGGGGGGGGGGGGAGGGAGCAATTGCCTCTGCCCTTAATTTAGATAAATGAGTTTTTCATGTAGAATTATTCGATTAGCTCAAATTTGGTATGCTGGTTTATTATGTTAAGGAGATGGTTTGATTAGATTTGGATCTTCATTAGTTAAGTATAAAGGGAGGAAAGAGGGCGATAGCCCCCGCCCCCCTTAATTTAGGTAAATGGGTTTTTAATGCAAAATTATTCGATTTGCTCCAAATTTGGTATACCGGTTTATTATGATAAGGAGCTTCCCTGATTAGATTTGGAAGTTCATTAGTTAAGTATAAAGGGAGGAAAGGGGACTAGACCCCCCCCCCTTAATTTAGATAAATTGGTTTTTCATGCCGAGTTATTCGATTTGCTCCAAATTTCGTATACCGGTTTATTATGTTAAGGAGCTTCCCTGATTAGATTTGGAGGTTCATTAGTTAAGTATAAAGGGAGGAAAGGGGGCTACACCCCTCCGCTTATTTTAGATAAATGTGTTTTTCATGCAGAGTTATTCGATTTCCTCCAAATTTCGTATACGGGTTTATTATATTAAAGAGCTGCCTTGATTGGATTTAGAGATTTATTGGATAAGTATAAAGGAGGGACAGGGGCTAGTGTCCCTTAATTTAGATAAATGGGTTTTTCATACAGAATTATTCCATTTGCTTCAAATTTGATATACCAGTTTATTGCGATATGGCTTCCTTCATTTGATTTGGAGGTTCATTGGTTAAGTATAAAAGGGGGGAAAGGTGTGCAATTGCCCCTCCCCTTAATTTAGATAAATGGGTTTTCATGCAGAATTATCTAATTTAGTTTAATTTTTTTTCAACCGGATCCGAACTTGAAGGTTCCATTTGAAGTCAACCCGAAAACCGACCACAACCAGGTTTCGGATTGAGTTCAATTAGAACTTTCAGGTTCGGATGGGGTTGCCGGTGGACGGAGATTATTTTGTCTGACTTGCATCGGATTATAGTTCTTTGGAATATTTTTGTCGGTTAAGATTTAGTTCGGGCCGGGTTTCAGGTTGACTTCGAATGGAATTTTTAGGTTCTGGTAGCGTTGCGTGTCCACGGAAACTAATTTGTCTTGTTCGGATCCGGTTATGAATCTTTGGAATATTTTTGTCGGTTATCAGATTTGGTTCGGGATTTCGGGTTTTTTCAAATGGAACTCTCAGGTTCGGGTCGGGTTGCATGTAGACTGAAATTATTTTGTCTTGCTCTTATCGAGGTAAGGTCTGTTGTAATTTATTTTTCGGGTTTGGGTAGGGTTATGCGTTAATAAACCTAATAAAAAGAAAATTGCCCAGTTAAACTGATAGCATTGAGCTCAGAGGCTATTCACACTAATTGTATATTATAATCTTATTTCAAAGAATAATGCCCCTCGAAAAATAAATGAAGAGATTAATCCCTTGCCCCCCTTTCTACTTAACCAGGGTTGCCCACCTTTCTACTTAACCTTCAAATCTAATCAGGGAAGCTACTTAACATAATAATCTGGTATACCAAATTTGAAGCAAATCAGATAATTTTGTATGAAAAAACCATTTCACTAAATTAAGGGGGGGTGGGGTATTAGTTCCCCCATTTCTCCCTTTATGCTGAACCAATGAACTTTCAAATCTAATCAGAAAAGATCCTTATTAGAATGAACCTAGAAAAAAAAAATTAAACTAAATTTTATAATTCTGCATGAAAACCCATTTATCTAAATTAAGGGGAGGGGCAATTGCCCCCTTTCCCTCCTTTTATACTTAACCAATGAACCTCCAAATCAAATGAAGGAAGGCATATCGTAATAAACTGGTATATCAAATTTGAAGCAAATCGAATAATTCTGTATGAAAAACCCATTTATCTAAATTAAGGGGACACTAGCCCCCTTTCCTCCCTTATACTTAAATAATGAACTTCCAAATCTAATCAGGGAAGCTCCTTAACACAATAAACCGGTATTCCAAATTTGGAGCAAATCGAATATTTCTGCATGAAAAACCCATTTATATAAATTAAGGGAGGGGACTAGCCCCCCTTTTCCCCCTTTATCATTAACCAATGAACCCCAAAAACTAATCATGGAAGCACCTTATCAGAATGAACGTAGAAAAAAAAATTGAAGCAAATCGGATATTTCTATCAGGAGTTATCGCGTTACGTACATACCTACGTACGTACGTACACACGTACATACAGAATCGGCGGGCACATAAGCTCTCACGCTTTGATAGCCTGTGAGCTAAAAATATCACCCTGATCGGATAATAAGTGGTCATTTTTCAATTAGCCTAACGCTTTCTAGGCTCTTTGCAATAAGCCTGAAAAATATCAGGCTAATTGAAAAAAGGGAGAGGGATTCTCCAATTAGCCTGGCTCTTTGCAAAGAGTCTAGGCTGTTTGCAAAGAGCCGGATTTCTCAATTAGCCTACGACATATATATATATACTGGTGAACGAAACTTAAGGACCACTGTTATTTTCAACGATTAAAGTTAGAAATAGATCTGCAGCAGCACGTGCAAATTTGCATGAATGCGGATGTACTCTGTTTTGTGCAACTTATGCAAATTTTGTACTTCCGCTTTTGTCGATCACGTGACAGCCGAGATAGGAGATTTTATGCAATCGACGGGTGCTGTGAGTTGTCATTAGATGTAAAAATTGAAGGAGATGGAGTGTAGCTTGAACATTGAAAGTTTGAACATGTCTTCGACGCATCATTTAGAAGATATTACTCGTAGTAGAGTAATCGGAAAGTTAGAAGAAGGGCCCAAAATGTGGTATGTTGCTCGTGAATTTAACATCGCACACAGTATTGTTTCTAGGCTATGGGCGGTATTCCAAAAGAGTGGAATATGTACTAGGCGCACGGGATGAAACCGTCCTAGCAGTACGACGTCCCAAGAAGATAGCTATATTGCCATTTCGGCAAAAAAGAACCGACGCAGCACAGCTGGTCAATTAGCACTTCCACTTTGTGCTGCCAAGGGAACTAAAATATCGCAGAAAACTGTTGCAGGATGTTTGAAAAGGGGTGGACTATACGCCTGAAGACCTGTTGTGTGTGTACCACTCTCGAGACGCCAACGTAGCACCCGTTTACAGTACATGCCCATTACATGTATGAGTCGCAATTGGACTGATGACGACTAGTCTACCGTGCTCTTTTCAGGTAGTAGATTTAGTCGATCGTCTGATTGTAGACGTAAACTTATATGGTGCCAGTTTGGTAGTGCTTACTGTTGCAAAAATATGCTAGAAAGTGATCGATATGCGACTTCAAGTATCATGGTGTGGCAGGCATCAAGTTCAATGGCCGCACGTATCTCTATGTGCTTGGCAAAGGGTCCATGACCAGTACACGGTACATTGAAGACGTCCTCTTTCGTCATGTTCGGCTTTTTCGAGGTGCTGATGGCGAAATGTTTCGTTTTATGGACGATAACACACCTTGTCATCGCACACAGTCTGCACAAGATTGTCTTGAGGCCGAAGATATCTATCGCATAAACTGGCCAGCAGGTTCATCTGATCCGAATTCTATTGAAAATGTATGGGATGCCTTGGAGAGATGTAATGCTGCTCGACAATTTCCTCTCACAAACAAGGAAACCCTCACCCGCGCAGTGAATTAGGAATGGGGCAACTTGCCTCAACAGCTATTGAATCATGCGGTTCTGAGTATGCCATGCCGTGTTGAAAATTGTCTCACATTACACGGTCTCCACATCCCTTATTGATATGGCACAGACGATTGTTAATTGTGAATATTTTAGTTTCTTTGTACGGTCATGTTTTCGGACAATATTCACGTTTTAGAAGAAAAACCTCTGGTAATACTTTGTATATATCCTTTCAACAAACTTTTTATATTTAATCCTGTGTAACATTCTGTTAATACACACTGCTTGCTTCTTGACCTACAGTCTCTCGTAGATTCTCATTTACGTGTACATTTCTTCTTGGTCCTTAAGTTTTGTCCACCAGTGTGTATATATTATATATATATATATATACACAGAGAGAGAGAGAGAGGAGGGGGGGAGAGAAAAATAATAACTTCTATGGGAATACATGTTTTTGCAATCGAAACGTCAACTGAGGATTATCACGTAGATTTTATCATATTTTCATGTGTCTTTCTTTTAACTGAGCTGCTGGTCTAACTAGGTAGCATTGTATTAATTTCATATAACAAGAAAATTAAACGTGCTGATATTTCACCACTTTAGCAATCATTATCAGTAGGACAAACTGTGTGTCGCATATTTCAAAAACAAACAACACTTTAGTGTAAGCACTCTGATTTATTCTCAATTCGTGAATATTCAAATATGAATCATCTGAAAGCGAGTAGAGGTGATTAATTCAAATGTCATTATAAGTAATTTTTTTTCTTCATTCAAATGAATAAAAAAAAATTGCATCATCAATTATCTCGCTATAAAGGATTCATTCATTCGGTTTGGATTTCTGGGAAATGCTTAAGAAAGGGATCATATTATTTTCATAATTAATATGAAATGATTCATGTCACTTACACAAAAATTTCTGTTCTCTCGTCTTAATACAGAAACCATGCTATTGCTAAATCGTACTTCATAGTTATTTTGTCAAAGCATCTGATCAGACCTTCATTTAATCATATAGTACCAATGATTTTTCAGAAATAAACGATCCTTCATTTCAATTTTTGATTTGGGTATAAGCTGTCCCGTGTTACTAAATAATTCGAAAAGTGTTCTTTATGTGTTGAAACCTTACGATTTGAGGAATTTTAAGAAGTATTTATTAAAATATAATTTATTTTGCTGCCACGGATTTTCGAAAAACGTTTTTGAGTAGTTTTTATAGTGTATAAATCAGCTTTCTCAATCCGAGATATAGATTTTCCCAGAAATTATCCGTTCTCAAATAAACATTTTCATGTTCCACAAATATTTTTGCACATGCAAACATGATAAATGAAAAAAAATCCGCATTAGAATTACAATTAATAATATTTTGTTAATCTTCTATGTATAAATTAAATTATACAGCTGAAAATGTTTATTTGAGATTTAATAGCTTCCTTAAAATCTGGATTTTGATTTGAGAAAATAAATTATTATACTACAAAAATTACTCGGAAATATTTTAGCAAATGAGTAACAGCAAAAGAACAAAAAACTATTAAATTTAGATTGCATATTGGTTTCTGAGGTTTATTATGATAAAGAATGCTTTTCAGAATTTTGAAAATCTTTTTGAAATGTGTTTTAAAATTTTAGACGATTGTTTAAAAATATTTAAATATTGACAAAACAGCAAATCAGTAAGAGCAAAAGAAAAATGAAACTGTAAATCTGGTTGATGTATTGGTTACTGTGGTGCAAAAGGATAAAATATGCTTTTCAGAATCTATAAAAATCGTTTTGAAATTCATTTAAAAAATTTAGACGACTAAATGTTGAAAAAACAGCAAATCAAAGGCAGAAAAAAAAGAAATTGTAAACTTAGATGGTGTATTGGTGCCTGAGGTTTAAAACGATAAAGAATGTGGACGTATTGTGTATGGGTTTTCATTTGACCACACATGTTAATTGTGGATATTAAAAATACCTTCGCGTGTGAATGTGCATTCGTCCGTGAACAACACATGTGCACAAAAAGCAGGGTCCACAGCCGTTTGTTTGAGCAACCAAACATAAAATTGTCACGTGCTTGGTAATCCGCTGGTTCTAGGCCTTGAACACTCTGCGGATGATACGGATACATTCCTTCATCTCGCAGAACTCGCCACACGGTATTACGGGAAACTTTAACTTCTTCGGACAGTTCCCGCGTGCTAGATTCAGGCCTCTCGCTGATACGATCCAAAATGTTATCCGTAACGCATTGCGTTATTACACTCCTGGTAGTTTTTCCTCTTATTGACAGGTAAAAAAAAAACAACGAAGGAAATGTCCCACATTACAGTTATTGCACAGACATAAAGATCAATAAGTCCATAATCTGATTAAAAAAAATTCAAGCATGCCTTTTTGATTCCTAACGTCACAAAATTGGGTTAAAAAAGGGAATATTAACTATATTCCATGAGCTTTTTTTTTTTTAATTCGCGCGCGTTTCATAAAATATTGCACGATTTCAAGGTGAAAAAATTTAGTGCTGCCATCTATTTTCTGTATGTGGGTTTAGAAATTAATATATAATTTCCTGTTCAATTGAGCTTTATTTTCTACTTTATTTAAAAATCTTCTTGAGGAAAAAATAAACTGAAAGCAAGTATAAAAGTTTTTATATTTAAAATATACACTGTTATCTATAATATTAAAAGAATTAAAAGTTTAAAAAAGCTTTCTTTCACGTCGAAACAAGTGATAGAAATATTGTATTTTATCCTCAACATTTTTTGCTATTTATTTTTTTCTCATTGAGGAATAAAAAAGGCAAGAATCAAAGTTTAAATATTTAATATATATACTTTTAGCTATAACGTCAAGCAAGTTTGATATTGTCAGAGGTGTCCTTCATCTCTATAGAAACGTTGCATTTTTCCCTCAATTTTTTTCAAAATTAATTTTTTTCTCATTAAGGAATAAAAATACAATTACTAACTTACGTCAATCTGTTACTTATCATTCATTCCTAATTATAAATAATTTTTAATATAGTCTTTGCATTCTTAAGGCTAATAACCAAAATTGTAACTTCAAGCATGTAGCCAAAACCACGATTTTGCATCCACTTTTAATATAAATTTTAATATTTAAATAAACAATCCTAAAATCTATTATTTTACATTTACTCATAAATAGATATGATCTACTTACAAAATGATTTTCGTTAAAATCTGTGACATGTCTGCCACAGGTGATTTGCTCATTTTGTATGGAATGACCCATTTTCCTTTATTATACATTTTCATTTAGTCTTTTAGCCGAAAATATTTTTTTGGAATATCTTTTTGCAAGATAAAATTTTGTAGATAGATATACAACATAGTATGATTTCAAGGATATCTAGAGAATATCAAGGTTTATTTTTTTATATTTTTCCCTGCAGAAGTACTGATTTTTAATTTCTGAAACACACAATGTTCAGAAATGAAGAATTTACGAATAGTAAATTTTCAAAATAAGTAAAAATGTATCCAGGTCAGGAACCGAACGCAGAATATTTGACTTTAAATGTTTGTAAGCAACCAGTAACTTTGTTGCAAAGGCTTATGAAGGCGATCATGGTGTAAGACGTAACTCTAATATAGGGATACTCTAATTGTCCGCGCTGCATTTTTAATTAGGGGTTCGCTGTTCCGCGAGTTAGCTGTAACCGTATGCAAATTTATTTGCTCAGTTTGTCAGAGTATAAATAGGGGAGCGAAAATATGTCAAGCGGTTTGTTAGTGAAGTTAGACGTTGGAAAGAGTGTGAGTTCGCAAGTTCGGTGTGGAGAAACGGCCTGTATGGCTGGAGCTTAGCCTGGGAAAAAAACAGATTTAGAGTGAGATGAAATCTAGATGTGGATTTCAAATGAAACCCGCCGTCGCAGCTCAAGCACGCTCCGGAGAAATGAAGTGAGTTAACTTTTAAGTTTATTTTTAATTAAGATTGTTTTATCACGGAGTGAGGGCGAAATTTATGAGACCTCGTCTGCCAACCCAATGCCCGTTGTTGAATAAAAGCTCTATGTTTAAAGGCTATAAGACTCCTCATGAACTCCAACCACAATAAATACGCCACATGTTAATGCTCTTCAAACTGAGTTATTTCGATGACATTTCAAACCCATCAATCGACCCAGACAACAATCCGCTAATAAAATCAGGTCTATCATTTAAATCAGCTCCCCACAATATACCGCTGGTAAAGAAACACTAATAAGCTGGGAAAGCTAACTTTTTATTTTTTAAATAATAATAAAAGTGTAACTGATAATTTCTTTTGTAGTATTTGCAAGTTGACAGATGAAGGAGAGTTATTAGATTTTAAGATCAGCTGTTGATTTCCATTTCATTGCAATCCTCTACAATTTTTTAATTAAGAAAAATAAAAAATGTCTTTATAAACCTTAATTATATCTGTAGATAGGAGCACATTTATAATATTTCTGTACATTATTAATGTTTAAGCACTGAATAAGAGAAATCGTATAATGTTCTATTTGTACTTGCTGAATGTTGCTTAAAAAAAAAAAAAAATCCCAACTCGTAACATTTTTTCTATAATTTGCATAAACATTTTCGACTAATGTAATGTGACACATCGGTTGAGAAAAACTGCTTTAGAATGTAAAATATAAATCTTTACCCGATATATAACGTTTAGCGATAATATATTCATTTCTTTAAAACAGGTAAGTTTTATTTAAAGCATATTTGAAATTCTATAATTTATTGTACGAATTTTGTAAAATTTTACAATACTTATTTACACAATTATTTATTTTATTAATTATTACTCATACTTAATGCTGTAGAATAAATTAAACTTTGAAGTTCAAAATTTAAAAACATATTCGCAAATACTTCAAATTTGATAAAAGTTTCAGAAGAATTTACGAAATCAATAGTTGTTTGAAAATATCTATCTAGTTTTCGTTCTTTTGTCTAGGATAAATAAGTTAAATATATCGTTATTTGATTACATTACATTTTCATTGAGTATTTTATCAAATTTATCCGATAACTGTTACGATTATATTTTGTGAAATTTGTAGATGTTTAAAAATCCAAAATATTGTTTATTTAAAAAGAAATATTCATCTAAGTCTTCGTTACAAGAGTAACCGTTAATTATGTAATACTTTTCTTTATGCGAATAGCTTTAAATGAATTTAAGCATTTAGAGAAATGCCAAATATGCGATTGTAAAATTGAATGTTTTCAAAAATAGATAATTTTTTCAATTATTTTTTAATAAAAATGTTATTAAATAAAATTATTTTAAATATATAGGAGTAAATTTTTTTGCTAAGCTACCTTATAAAGTTCAGAAAAACTCAAATTCCATCATTCACTTATGCACGTAAATATCATACAACTTAAAATTATAGTGGTTTTTACTTTTGTGTATACTATATGTATGTACTACATCAGATAAGCTAACTGCATTGACTTATTTACTAGAATTGCTTAGTTGTTACCTTTGCCTTATTTAATTAACCGGTCAAGTACGAGTATTACTTGCGCTCAAAGGGAACCGAACAATAAATATATGAATTATTAACTGTATTATTAAAAACATCGTTGTTAAAAGAATAATAAGACTTTGTAAAAACTATACAACGTAGGTTTGGGTATACCTGTATGTACTACAAAAGGATGAATGGATATACCATAAAAGTTCTTAGAGATATGAAGCCTAAATAATACCAAATATTGCTATTCAGTATTTCTTTTTTTTAATCTTATCCTAATCTGTTTATTATTAACTTAATTCCGTACTGACAATAAAAATAGTGCATATTTAAACTTCATTTGGCATTTCATAAAACTAAATTCAGCCTAATAATATTCATTTCTTTTTACGGTGTAGCTAAACTAAAACCTTTGTTAAAGTTTAAATTTGGCATTGTGAAAAGCGCGCTGCAAAAGGAGGTCGTAAAGCTGTAACGCCGCACAGTGGGTATTGTTGATGTATGTGGACAAAATTCACTTTTCCGATTATCTCGGAATTTGATATAACCACGTGTACTGGTAGCTGAATGCCTGTATTTCCGAAATCCGTACGAGTTTTTTCGAAAAAAATCAGAGGTGTCGACTAATTATGACAGTAAAGAAGTTATTCGCGCAGTTGGTTTGAGGGAGTTTGAAAAGTAGAACTAGCATCCTCTAAGTTTGAAAGAACGTCGTGACTATTCTGTTTTATTTGAAAGCACGAGTTTGCTGAACATACACTGGTGGACAAAACTTAAGGACCACAGTTATTTTCAACGATTACAGTTAGAAATCGATCCACAGCAGCACGTGTAAATTTGCATGAATGCGGGGTGTACTCTGTTTTGAGAAACTTATGCGAATTTTGTACTTCCGCTTTTGTCGATCACGTGACAGCAGAGATAAGAGACTTTAGACAATCGGCGGGTGCTGTGAGTTCTCATTCAATGTAAATACTGAAGGAGATGGGGAGAAGCTTGAAATTTTGGACATGTCTTCGAGGTATCATTTAGAAGATATTACTCGTAGTAGAGTAATCGGAAAGTTGGAAGAAGGACCCAAAATGTGGTATGTTGCTCGTGAATTTAACATCGCACACAGTATTGTTTCTAGGCTATGGGCGGTATTCCAAAAGAGTGGAATATGTACTAGGCACACGGGATGAAACCGTCCTAGCAGTACGACGTCCCAAGAAGATAGCTATATTGCTATTTCGGCAAAAAAGAACCGACGCAGCACAGCTGGTCAATTAGCACTTCCACTTTGGGCTGCCAAGGGAACTAAAATATCGCAGAAAACTGTTGCAGGATGTTTGAAAAGGGGTGGACTATACGCCTGAAGACCTGTTGTGTGTGTACCACTCTCGAGACGCCAACGTAGCACCCGTTTACAGTACATGCCCATTACATGTATGAGTCGCAATTGGACTGATGACGACTAGTCTACCGTGCTCTTTTCAGGTAGTAGATTTAGTCGATCGTCTGATTGTAGACGTAAACTTATATGGTGCCAGCTTGGTAGTGCTTACTGTTGCAAAAATATGCTAGAAAGTGATCGATATGCGACTTCAAGTATCATGGTGTGGCAGGCATTAAGTTCAATGGCCGCACGTATCTCTATGTGCTTGGCAAAGGGTCCATGACCAGTACACGGTACATTGAAGACGTCCTCTTTCGTCATGTTCGGCTTTTTCGAGGTGCTGATGGCGAAATGTTTCGTTTTATGGACTATAACACACCTTGTCATCGCACACACTCTGCACAAGATTGTCTTGAGGCCGAAGATATCTATCGCATAAACTGGCCAGCAGGTTCATCTGATCCGAATTCTATTGAAAATGTATGGGATGCCTTGGAGAGATGTAATGCTGCTCGACAATTTCCTCTCACAAACAAGGAAACCCTCATCCGCGCAGTGAATTAGGAATGGGGCAACTTGCCTCAACAGCTACTGAATCATGTGGTTCTGAGTATGCCATGCCGTGTTGAAAATTGTCTCGCATTACACGGTGGCCACATCCCTTATTGATATGGCACAGACGATTGTTAATTGTGAATATTTTAGTTTCTTTGTACGGTCATGTTTTCGGACAATATTCACGTTTTAGAAGAAAAACCTCTGGCCCCTGTATATATCCTTTCAACAAACTTTTTATATTTAATCCTGTGTAACATTCTGTTAATACACACTGCTGGCTTCTTGACCTACAGTCTCTCGTAGATTCTCATTTACGTGTACATTTCTTCTTGGTCCTTAAGTTTTGCCCACCAGTGTGTATATATTATATATATATATACACACAGAGAGAGAGAGAGAGTAGGGGGGAGAGAAAAATAATAACTTCTATGGGAATACATGTTTTTGCAATCGAAACGTCAACTGAGGATTATCACGTAGATTTTATCATATTTTCATGTGTCTTTCTTTTAACTGAGCTGCTGGTCTAACTAGGTAGCATTGTATTAATTTCATATAACAAGAAAATTAAACGTGCTGATATTTCACCACTTTAGCAATCATTATCAGTAGGACAAACTGTGTGTCGCATATTTCAAAAACAAACAACACTTTAGTGTAAGCACTCTGATTTATTCTCAATTCGTGAATATTCAAATATGAATCATCTGAAAGCGAGTAGAGGTGATTAATTCTAATGTCATTATAAGTAATTTTTTTTCTTCATTCAAATGAATAAAAAAAAATTGCATCATCAATTATCTCGCTATAAAGGATTCATTCATTCGGTTTGGATTTCTGGGAAATGCTTAAGTAAAGGATCATATTATTTTCATAATTAATATGAAATGATTCATGACAGCTGGTCAATTAGCACTTCCACTTTGTGCTGCCAAGGGAACTAAAATATCGCAGAAAACTGTTGCAGGATGTTTGAAAAGGGGTGGACTATACGCCTGAAGACCTGTTGTGTGTGTACCACTCTCGAGGCGCCAACGTAGCACCCGTTTACAGTACATGCCCATTACATGTATGAGTCGCAATTGGACTGATGACGACTAGTCTACCGTGCTCTTTTCAGGTAGTAGATTTAGTCGATCGTCTGATTGTAGACGTAAACTTATATGGTGCCAGCTTGGTAGTGCTTACTGTTGCAAAAATATGCTAGAAAGTGATCGATATGCGACTTCAAGTATCATGGTGTGGCAGGCATCAAGTTCAATGGCCGCACGTATCTCTATGTGCTAGGAAAAGGGTCCATGACCAGTACACGGTACATTGAAGACGTCCTCTTTCGTCATGTTCGGCTTTTTCGAGGTGCTGATGGCGAAATGTTTCGTTTTATGGACGATAACACACCTTGTCATCGCACACACTCTGCACAAGATTGTCTTGAGGCCGAAGATATCTATCGCATAAACTGGCCAGCAGGTTCATCTGATCCGAATTCTATTGAAAATGTATGGGATGCCTTGGAGAGATATAATGCTGCTCGACAATTTCCTCTCACAAACAAGGAAACCCTCATCCGCGCAGTGAATTAGGAATGGGGCAACTTGCCTCAACAGCTACTGAATCATGTGGTTCTGAGTATGCCATGCCGTGTTGAAAATTGTCTCGCATTACACGGTGGCCACATCCCTTATTGATATGGCACAGACGATTGTTAATTGTGAATATTTTAGTTTCTTTGTACGGTCATGTTTTCGGACAATATTCACGTTTTAGAAGACAAACCTCTGGCCCCTGTATATATCCTTTCAACAAACTTTTTATATTTAATCCTGTGTAACATTCTGTTAATACACACTGCTTGCTTCTTGACCTACAGTCTCTCGTAGATTCTCATTTACGTGTACATTTCTTCTTGGTCCTTAAGTTTTGTCCACCAGTGTGTATATATTATATATATATATACACAGAGAGAGAGAGAGAGTAGGGGGGAGAGAAAAATAATAACTTCTATGGGAATACATGTTTTTGCAATCGAAACGTCAACTGAGGATTATCACGTAGATTTTATCATATTTTCATGTGTCTTTCTTTTAACTGAGCTGCTGGTCTAACTAGGTAGCATTGTATTAATTTCATATAACAAGAAAATTAAACGTGCTGATATTTCACCACTTTAGCAATCATTATCAGTAGGACAAACTGTGTGTCGCATATTTCAAAAACAAACAACACTTTAGTGTAAGCACTCTGATTTATTCTCAATTCGTGAATATTCAAATACGAATCATCTGAAAGCGAGTAGAGGTGATTAATTCTAATGTCATTATAAGTAATTTTTTTTCTTCATTCAAATGAATAAAAAAAAATTGCATCATCAATTATCTCGCTATAAAGGATTCATTCATTCGGTTTGGATTTCTGGGAAATGCTTAAGTAAAGGATCATATTATTTTCATAATTAATATGAAATGATTCATGTCACTTACACAAAAATTTCTGTTCTCTCGTCTTAATGCAGAAACCATGCTATTGCTAAATCGTACTTCATAGTTATTTTGTCAATGCATCTGATCAGACCTTCATTTAATCATATAGTACCAATGATTTTTCAGAAATAAACGATCCTTCATTTCAATTTTTGATTTGGGTATAAGCTGTCCCGTGTTACTAAATAATTCGAAAAGTGTTCTTTATGTGTTGAAACCTTACGATTTGAGGAATTTTAAGAAGTATTTATTAAAATATAATTTATTTTGCTGCCATGGATTTTCGAAAAACGTTTTTGAGTAGTTTTTATAGTGTATAAATCAGCTTTCTCAATCCGAGATATAGATTTTCCCAGAAATTATCCGTTCTCAAATAAACATTTTTATGTTCCACAAATATTTTTGCACATGCAAACATGATAAATGAAAAAAAATCCGCATTAGAATTACAATTAATAATATTTTGTTAATCTTCTATGTATAAATTAAATTATACAGCTGAAAATGTTTATTTGAGATTTAATAGCTTCCTTAAAATCTGGATTTTGATTTGAGAAAATAAATTATTATACTACAAAAATTACTCGGAAATATTTTAGCAAATGAGTAACAGCAAAAGAACAAAAAAACTATTAAAATTAGATTGCATATTGGTTTCTGAGGTTTATTATGATAAAGAATGCTTTTCAGAATTTTGAAAATCTTTTTGAAATGTGTTTTAAAATTTTAGACGATTGTTTAAAAATATTTAAATATTGACAAAACAGCAAATCAGTAAGAACAAAAGAAAAATGAAACTGTAAATCTGGTTGATGTATTGGTTACTGTGGTGCAAAAGGATCAAATATGCTTTTCAGAATCTATAAAAATCGTTTTGAAATTCATTTAAAAAATTTAGACGACTAAATGTTGAAAAAACAGCAAATCAAAGGCAGAAAAAAAAGAAATTGTAAACTTAGATGGTGTATTGGTGCCTGAGGTTTAAAACGATAAAGAATGTGGACGTATTGTGTATGGGTTTTCATTTGACCACACATGTTAATTGTGGATATTAAAAATACCCTCGCGTGTGAATGTGCATTCGTCCGTGAACAACACATGTGCACAAAAAGCAGGGTCCACAGCCGTTTGTTTGAGCAACCAAACCTAAAATTGTCACGTGCTTGGTAATCCGCTGGTTCTAGGCCTTGAACTCTCTGCGGATGATACGGATACATTCCTTCATCTCGCAGAACTCGCCACACGGTAATACGGGAAACTTTAACTTCTTCGAACAGTTCCCGCGTGCTAGATTCAGGCCTCTCGCTGATACGATCCAAAATGTTATCCGTAACGGATTGCGTTATTACACTCCTGGAACGTCCGGTATCCTGCATGCAACTTGCAAAGGAACCCCTTTCGCACAGTTGTTGGTGCAGTTGTGGAAATATCCTTACATCAGGAATACGTCTGGTTGGAAAAAGCTTTCGGTGCAATCTTTGAGCTGCTGTTGCATTGCCGTGTGCAGCTCCGTACATGTAATGCATCTTGGCCTTCTCCTGGTTAGAGTACGAAACCATATTATCGGCTATCTACAGAGAAAATGAAAACAGCTGCTGTGAACAGTTCCCAGTTTTACAATTACGCACTCGAATAAGTAACTTTTATGTTAGCGAAAATTTGCATACGCGTTCTTCTTCTTCCCGATGTCACATTTTCATATTCTTCTTCCGGTAACTTAGAGCATAATGGTAGCTATAGCGCTTGCATGTATCTAGTTTGAACATGGTCTAACACGTTTGCGTTTGAATTCAAATCATGCATTACTTAGTGGATGTTGTTTGTTTTGATGTGTACTATCACCTCTTAAAGTTTGCTTCTTCACTTATTACTTTGCTCATTACATACGATCGTTCAAAAATCAACACCCTGAACACAGTTACATTTGCTCCACTTAACCACACCCGATGATTTCACTTGTGCACACAAAATTTAAGTTAATGTCTAAGCTTTAGAAAACATTTAACAATGTTTAAAGAAAACCGGTAAAAAGTAGTTATTTGGTACTCCAAAGTCTAGAGCTCCCTCTACTGGCATTTTTATAACTTTCTCTTTAAGAAAATACTAATTTAAAGAATGATTTTAGCGAAAACCGCAAATAAATCGAAACATTTTTCCCTTTTTTATCATCGTTTGCAATTTGGGGCCCTAAACTTTGATGGCGTCTGTCTCCTTTGGAATACGTTTGGGACCCTTGGTTTCCTATTTACTATTACTTGTCTTGATGTATTCTATCCCCCCCCCTAGCGTATGTACCATGAGTTTAGGGACACCCTGTATATTCTAGACGCTAAGCTAATACGTAAACAAAAACACGAAGTAGAAGAAAACCAATCCATATTTTAAGACATTTATGAAAAAACAGTCTAGAATTATATGTGTATTATCAATTTTACCTTTTACATTGAAAAATGAACATATAGATGCTCATTATGTGTATAGTATATATATACAGGGTTATAAAAAAGCGTTTACAAAATGACATGAAATTTCAGGCACACAGCAAGGATAAAAAATCACATAGAAACATAGGGTCGCAAACCACTTATTTAGTCGCAAATACAGGGTGTTTCATTCTAACTAAACCCGGGTTGGTGAATAATTTCGAGAAAAATAAAAACATTGTAATGAAAATGCAACGATATGTACTTTGTTTTGCGTGAAATGTGAAAGCATCTTGAAAAGATCTGGAAAAACACGTTCCTGAACGATGATACCATGAGAATTGATAATCGCAGTCCAAAATGTAGGGCGTCAAGTTCATACTGCTGTGACGTATAATGAAAACTTCTACCACTTTTGTTTGCTGTTATAACATTTACAACAAAGATGAGAATGTCTGTTAAATGTTTCATTATAATATACTTTTGTTTTCTGAAATTTATTACCGCCAACCCAAACTGAGTTAGTATGAAACACCTTATATTTGTGACTAAATAATTGGTTTGCGACCCTATGTCCCTATGTGATTTTTCAGCTTTGTTGTATGACTGATTTGCCATGTCATTTTGTAAAGATGTCATGTCGTTTTCTTAATCACCATGTATAATTAAACAAACCCGCAAGAATTAAATCTAAATCCTAATACGACAAAATTAAAGCCGATTCGACACAACCCGATCCGAACCGAGATTCGGGAAAAATTCCAGTGTCGCCCTATGAGGAAGCTATTTCGAGTAACTCTACGCAGGACTCTACCCGAAAATACAATTTTATACCTCCATAGGGATGCGCATGGTCTGCTTTTAGAAACACTCGTTTAATGTATATCGTTATTAAAATCATTTGTAAGTAAAGTTAAAATATTAACCCTCGGCAATTTTACAAGCATAATTTAAAATATAAAAATTTGAATTATATTAGCAGGTCAGCCACAAATCGATTTTATTAACAAAATTTTATACTAGTATTTCCGATATTCCTTTATCTTGTTTAAATGTCAAAATTCTGGTTTAAAGAAGCTAAATACATTTATTATAAAATTGCGTAACCAATTTTCCAGTGTTGCGATTATTCTGATGGGTTACATGATCCTGCCAGCTTTCGACCTATTTCTCTTTTATCTTGTCTATCTAAAGTTTATGAGTATGTTCTTGTCAACCGCCTTAAGGAATTCTTAAATTCTAATGACGTGCTATACAGGAGCAATTTGGTTTTCGGGCACATCATTCAACAACTCATCAGTTGTGGAGAGTTTCTGAACTTCTTCACGATGGCATTAGATCTGGCGGCGTGACAGTGCAATCTTTCTCGATGTGCAAAAGGCCTTTGACAAGGTCTGGCACATCGCCCTTATCTTTAAACTTATTGCGCTCGGAGTAACGGGCCAATTAATTAAAATCTATAATGACTACTTTCAACTTAGATCTTTCGTTTTGAGAGTGGAAAGTTCTTACTCTAGCCCTCAACCTATTGCCAGCTCTGTGCCGCAAGGCTCCCTCGGCGGTGCTACCCTCTTCAACATTTACGTCAACGATATTCCTAAAGAGGCTGATATCGACTTAGCAATATTTGCCGACGATACTGCCATGCTTAAACAACATAAACATGCACAAACAGTGTTCTCTAGACTTCAAAATTATTTGGATATTCTTTCGGTCTGGTTAAGGAAATGGAAAATTAAAGTGAACAGTGCCAAACGTGCCACCATCTTCTTCACCAATCAACATTTTACCCCAGATGCTAATCTTAACTTTAAATTGAATAACGAAAACATTCCCTGGAAGACTGAGTATAAATACCTAGGCATTAACCTAGATTCCAAACTAACATGGAGCCAGCACATCACAGAAATTCTGGGGCGTGCTGACGGCGCCGTGGGCTCCATTAACCCCCTCTTGGCATGGAACAGCCCCCTGTCAATCAAATATAAATATTTACTGTACAAATCAATGATTAGACCAATTTTTACTTATGGTTCTGCGGTCTATGGTAGTGCTTCAAAATTTCAACTTAATAGAATTCAAATTTTTCAAAATAAACTCCTGCGTAGGTTCACCAAGGCGACCCGCTATGTCCGAAATCACGTCATTCATCGTGACCTCAAAATTAAACCTGTCTTTACAGAAATCAAAAAACTTACGTTGAAGTTTCACAGGTCAATCCCAGCCGTGAGGAATCCTGCGTTAGATGCCAACCGTCGTTATGACGCAAGAGTCGGGAGGAACCGGAAACGGCCCCTCGCTATTCTCACTCGGGATGACGACTTCGTCCCATGTTCGAAAACTTCGAGAAGGAATCCTTCTGGTGTCACTTAAACGCAGTATTCCGCGGGAAAATTCTATCTTTTACCTAGATTGAAAGAAACTTTCATCTAAAATGGCTTTCCCCGTGACGTCATGCAGCACACTGTTTATTGATAACAGGCGCGCATTTCAACTTGCCTATTATAATTGTTAGTATATTTTTCATTTTTTTTCATTTTTATATTCTGGAACTCCCTTTTCTTCACTGTTTATTATGTATGGGTGTTACTTGCTATCTCAAAATTATAATTTGTCTTCGTGCATTTTCGGTACTTCCACCAGGGAGAGGTCAGGCTCTGCCTACCCTTTTCCCGCCGGCCTTGGTGTGTTTGCTCACTGCACCCCGGCCACTTATACATCCCCCCCCCCCATTTTGGTTCAGTCGACCGGCGGTGCCTAGGCATCCCGGTCACAAAATTCATACCCCAGTTTTTTAGTTAATTTTGAAGTTGGTTGTTTGGTTGTAGCATTTAATTTTAATCTTAACTTGTCCCCATTTTCGATCACTGTCAGTGCCAAAATGCAATTTGCATTAGCGGTGTTCTTTCGATGTCTAGTAACACAAAGCCTTTTTCAAGGCTAAACGGCTTGTGTGAAGGCCGGGAGACCCGCGACCTGTGATGCGCACTAGGCTCTCCATCAAAATTAGTGAGCTATGTGGCCCCCCCCTTTTTTTTATAAGTTCTTAGAAAAGTTAGTTAGGCTTGGCTATCTTATGCTATAGCTTTCTGTGCTCGTTGGTACCCTACTGTCTTTGCATTTTCCGGTTTTGCCGACGCCAGTTGGTGAAATGACATCGAAGTATAGGGCAACCAAAAAATTCTTGGATGCCTTATGCGTCCCTTATTTATGGAAGTTATATTTAACCTCGTGCTTCCAACTCTGGAATGGACCTCGGGACTCCACCAGAGCTTCCAAATTATACTTTTAGGCCGTGCATTGTTTCGAAATTCATTCTTAGTTCGTATTCATATTTAGTTGGAGGTTACGCGCGGCGGCGTTGCACGCCGCGTTGGCACTCCTTAAGCACCGCGATGTCATGTCATATCATGGGTTACAAAATATTTCTTTGAATTCTGACTAAAGTTTTGTTATGTGATTTGTTCGGAAATTCGGTTTGTTCGTTGTGGTTTGTTCGGAATAAAATTTTGTTATGTGGTTTGTTCGGAAATTATATCGTTGCGAACCGGTTTCTAAGTCTCAGTGTCAGTCGTAATAGTAAAATCTCTTTTACCTGTAACTGTACACATGTTTTTTTTTCCAATTTGATGTACTGAGTAAGTATATCTAGATAAACGAGATTCCTTGGAAGGAGAGAGAAACTGACAGAGATAAGATTAATCTTTGAGGCTGTTATATATTAGTTATTTTAAATGTATGTGATAATAACCAAGTTTCCAGCAAATTCTGGATGTACATGTATATGTTCTTATTATTTAATTTTAACATTCAAATTAAATGAATAAATGGAACTGTTATTTCAAATTTAACTGTTTTCTCAATGCGCTTTATATTTGACGTCGCACTCAATTCGTTAAACTCTGTGGTTTATTACTATGTTCCATTTTCTATTAATATTTAATGTATAAAACTGTCAAATTAAAATACAGTTTTAGGGGGCGGCACTTATTAAGACTTGCATAACTATGGCTGTCCGTAGAATAACTGTATTGTTATTTACCTATACATAATATTCATATAATATGAGTAAAATGCAAGTCATTAATGAAAAAAAATAATAAACGATTTCAAACAGCAATAACCTATTACCGTAATGGAAGTCATTAAATGCAAAAAATTAATAAACGATTTCAAATAGCAATGACATATTACAGTAAAAATCTGATATAAATTAACGACTTAAACTGATTTCGAAATTCGCTAATCAACTGGTTTGACGACTACCTCATTATGATATATTTCGAAACTACAGCATTGTGACGGTGATTAAAAGTTTAATTTGATATAATAATCTAAACACAATTGCAGCGCATTACAATATATTCCAATTTCTCAAATAAATCTAGTTGTAAATGGGAAATGAAGTGCTGTAAAATCGGATGCAATTTATATAATTTCAAAATATTATTTTAAATACTGGCTCGGGGATAATGTCATCCAAGATTGCTTATATATATCGAACTGTATATGGAGTAAACATACAAAAGTAAATGTGAATTAATAGTTTTTTAACTTAAAAAAAATTATTAAATTTTATTAGTTAGAATATAAATTATGGTATTATAAATTACAAATTATGTAGTATTGTTAATTATATTAGTTAAAATTATCTCAGTTATAATTTAACTAAAGTTTTGCAACTATTTAATAGCTTTTCAGTGATGGTTTAAAAAAAAAAAAAACTTGTATAATATTTTTAATTATTTTGCTACTCTGTCATAGCTGGATCTCAACTAGCTCTAAAAAACCATAATGTAGCTTAAAGGATAATTTTATAATTGCATAATATTGTCCTAGTAGTTTAAGTCATATAAAACGAATTGAAATCCGCATTCGATAATCACCAAAAGTAAGTTTGAAATGACTACTCGCCATTCGATTTAACTTTGAAATATGACGATTAAAAAAAACTTAGTCTACCGGATTAATAAATTTCTTCTTTTTTTCAATCGATTCCGTTTTAGGTGAACTAATTTCCTGAAAGAGTTCATATTTTCAAACAATATAAAAAAAATTACCTACTTCTTCCATTGTAAAAAAAGATGTAATAAAGAGAAGTCATAATTAAAGGTATATATAAATATTATACAAACATACAAACAATAAATACAATAAACCCAACAGGAGTGAAAAATTAACCAGAGCCAGGAATCGAACCCGGAACCACAGTATACAAGAATGCTGCTCTAACCACTGAGCTACTCCGGCCGATGCCTGAGTCTGCAATTTCTCGCTAATAAACCATGTTGGTGAAGTCACCAGCCATCTATACGACAGCCTTGGATGGCCGGACAACAATGAATAGATTTTACTATTACATCGATCTACGATAATTATAATAAAACACTCACACTACAATATATATTAAAACACACATACACACATAAATAACGCCTGCATTCAACAGTTAAATGCATATATAAATATTATACAGACATACACACAATAAATACAGTAAACACAACTGGAGTGAAAAATTAGCCAGAGCCAGGAATCGAACCCGGGACCACAGTATACAAGGCTGCTGCTCTAACCACTGAGCTACTCCGGCCGATGCCTGAGTCTGAAATTCCTCGCTAAGAAACCTAGTTGGGGAAGTCACCAGCCACCTATACGACAGCCTTAGTGACTGGAGTAGCTCAGTGGTTAGAGCAGCAGTCTTGTACACTGTGGTCCCGGGTTCGATTCCTGACTCTGGCTAATTTTTCACTCCAGTTGGGTTTATTGCATTTATTGTTTGTATGCCTGTATAATATTTATATATACCTTTAACTGTTGAATGCAGGCGTTATTTATGTATGTATGTGTGTTTTAATATATATTGTAGTATGAGTGTTTTATTAGAAGTCATAATTGTTTGCTTACTATATAAATTTGTTTCTAAAAAAGAAGAAATAAATAAAAACGATTTATGTAAATGAAATGCAAGAGTGTGTACAGATAAATCATTAACTGTCCTAATATTCCTCCAAAAAGCTAACTGGTTAATACAAATCAACTTTAACGGTTATCTTGTAATTTTAAGAATAATTTTCTTCCAGTGTTAGATTTAAATATAAACAATTTTAAGATACTTCTGTACATCGATTTTCAACTCGGAAAAATTAAAAAAATATTACAAAATGCTCTTTTCATGAGGGTATATATGAAAAAAAAATCCCTCTTTACCGCGATGTAGCGTCCGTAAAGAAAATAAAATAAATTACGTTTATTTGCCGATTAATCATATGTTGGCAACGGAACAAGAACAACAAAAAATATGCTTTTATGTCAAATTCTCTTTGAGGAAAAATGTCTTCATACTGAAATTGTTTAAGCAAATTTATCTTAAATAAATACACTTTTATAAGTAAGGATTTGTCATATACATTTATATATATCTATAGTGGAATTTAACGATCGTTTCATACGGTTTAGAACAAAATTTAATATGCTAAAATTGCTTCAAACTCAAAATTAAATTCCTTTCTGAGCACTATCACTTTGACTTAGATATTGTTTGAGTCGGAGACGGCAAGATAATAGTATTGTTGCCATAGAAACGACGATTTGTTCAATATCGAAATTTCGAAATGTATAAAGAGACCTTTTTTAATTTGACATTTACATCTAAAATACAATTAAAACTTATCCAGCCACTAAAACCGTGCAAAATTAAATAATTTCAGCAACACGAAACTTGCATGTAAAGATTTAGAGAATTTTTACATGGATGCAGAAAATGCAGTTTTTGAGGATTCCATGTGGCAGGATGTTATACACCGTATACGATATACCTCATACCACATACCATATATGCCCTACGCCAAATAACGTGGGGCATTCGTCTTTTCACGCCAAATATTCGAAAGTATTTTATTTTTTGCAAATTTTTTCTACTGTCCACCGCTAAATTTCAATTATCATTTAACACGCAACTAATATACATTATACTAGGACTTCCCTCAGAGGGATTAGTCTGAGCGATATTGCTGAGAACACAGATTTAATAATAACATGTGGAAGCAAAGAAAATGAGATGTTATTGTTAATTTCCATATACTGCGATAAATTGAAATGATGAAAATAAACGAATCGTAGAATTACAAAATCTTATATATAAATTCGTATACACTGTTTAAAAAAATGGGAAATCAAAACATTCAAGACAGCCATGCATGGATATAAAATTGAAAGTACGCAATATATTAAAAGTAAAATAGAAAATGAAACACTAAATTACTTACATCGGAATTTTAACTGCATAAAATGATGTCAAAAGCATAATCAGACGCTCCGCACCAATTTGAGTAACTTTAAATGACAAATATATGATGTTTAAAAAGAATGGACTATACTTTATATGGTGTGTGCTCCACCGGAATAGTTAATATTGTACAATATCTGTTTTCCACGGATGCAATGAGGTTGCCGATAACATTTAAGGAATTATCTCCTCAAAATCTGATATAGTATCAAAGTACCGAATACATCAACAGTGGCATGTAATGCTTCCTTAGAATGTGTTTTAGATATGCTGGATCGGATTGAAATGATGAGTGTATGCTGGCCACTAGATACGCTGTATTGTTTTGTTTTCAAACATATTCTGCACAAGTTGAACTGTATTTAGCATCTCTCTATTCTAAAAAAAAGTGACTACCGCTCTCACCGCCGCCGGTTTTGAATTTTTTGTGACCGGAGGACTTTCTTCGTTAATATTAAGAAAAATAATCCATACAAAAATATGAAAATCGGTAGTATTATACAAAAATGTTTGATAAACACGCTGATGCAGACAGTTTTTAGACCGAACAATTATTTTAAGAGATATTTAATGCTAAAGTTGGACAAAATCGTTCCACTAAAAAAGTTTTATAGGAGCAAAAACTGTTCATAGGAATTTAATCATTTTTAGATCGTTTTATGCGTTAGAATTTGCCGGAGTGCAGATTGCATTAATTTTTTTATTTTGACTAATTTTTTGAGGTTTTATTTCTATTTTAAATTCAGATTTTCAGCATTTCTAGAGATATTTAGATATTTTTAACAGATTTTAGAAAGTGATATTAATTTAAACGGTTGCCAACTGTATAAACAGCGGAAACAATAATGTTTGCTTCAAAAAAAAATATTTATACGCGTAAATAAATTAAAAATTTATTTACACGTGACTATTATAAACAGAAAAAAACATTTGGAATTAGAATTAAATAATTATGTAAAAAAAGCAGGAACTTATTAAAAATTACGTCATAAAAACTATAATTACACGTGAATTTTAAGAGAGAAAGGAATTTGTAAAACAATAAATTTATTAACATGCGTTAGAAGTCTTAAATAGGAGAAATTACGTCATATTTACGTCACATTACAGTTATTACATAAAATGAACACAAAATAATATTGCAAAACGCCTTAAATTTACAAATTGCGCTAGACATTTATTTGATATTTTAAGGGGATACTTTTCAACTATTTTTGTTAGGAAAGTGCAAATAATATTTCATTTCTAACACAAGTATTTTCATGTGAATATTAAAAAGGGAAAGAATAGTTTGGTCAAAATTACGTCAGATTAAAAACGATTAATTTAAAATGTCTCATTTAAAAGAACTTTCTTTTCACTTTGTTAAAAAATACCAGGAGACAAAGACTCTGTTTACTTAATTCCTTTTATATTAGCTTATTTTGAAATGTTGTTACACGTGTCTACGTCATCAAGTTATTTTTATTTCGATGTTTTATTTGTATTTTAATTAATGTTGTACTAATTTATTTGTTTTTTCGTTATTTAAAATAAAAATTATGTCAATTTGTATAATTTGGCGAGTGGTTTGGCGATTTATATAATTTGGCGAAATTGGTCGACGGGATAATCAAGTAGTACCGCAACGGATTTGGCGTTAAAATTCCCCAATCAAAGAGAAATGTAGAGAGATCGCCACTGTTTTTTAAATTATAATTCAATCTTTCGAAATCTTTTTAAAGCCGATCAAATTTGCGTGCATTTAGAGTCTACGGTGTCTGGACGGGGGTTGGCGAGCGTAGCTCTTAGGGGGCCGAGCCCCCTAGTGTATTAAATAAAAGAAATCGGCAATGATTACAACATAAAGTATGACACAAGATCTGAATATATCGTCTGCGTAACTTTGAGCTGTCAAAGTGTCACTTGAAATAATTTACAAATCCACACATTTATTCAGCAAATAATTGCAAGCTAACATACGCCAATATGAACCCGATTATGAAATTTCACCAGAATAAGATAATATATAAAAAATCTACTAATGATAATTGAGAATATGACCTTATGATAAAATGTCTAGAAAAATGAATCGGATAAAAAATTCATATCACATTTAAAACAGCACTTCCCTCTGTTAGTGGCCGTGGCGAGAGAGAGAAAAGCCTAGAGAAGGAACACTTTAACAAGTACTTTCGGGAAACCTACTCACTGTTTCATACAGGTCTTTATTCAACATTTACACAATTTATTTAATGCTAGGTGGGTATCTATCAGTTTTGTTGCATTTAAATTGCATGTTTTGCGGAGGAAATGCAACATTATGAAATATTTAAAGTTGCTGTACCTAATAATTCCAAATTAATGGTAATTGAGATCGCTTTCCGTTAATTTCATCTTTTTAAATTTTAAATTTTTTAGAAACCATTCATACAGACAATTGTATATTTTAAAACTAACCCGAAGCAAAATTTCAAGATTTTGAGCTCAGCAGTAACACAGAAATAGAAAATTTTCGAAAGTTTTTTCTGCACTGTTTTATATAGCGACATTTTTAGAAATTGTTCTATTGCGAGAAATTACGTCATGATATACAGCCATGTCAATTTTCATGTTTATATTCCTAACAATTCCATGTACTTCGTTACTTAGATCATCTTTAGATCTTTTTCCGCTTTGTTTAGTCTTTCGATTTTTTAGAATTCGTTCTACAAAGAGCATTTACATGTTATTAATTACTACCATTCCAAAGTTCTAGTTTCTAACCCCACCAGTATCCCAAAAATTTCAGTATTCCAAATAAATCATAATTTAGAACCTTTCTAGAAATTTTTGCGTTTATCCGTCAAATTGAACCTTTTAGAGAGCGTTCATTACAAGTATTTACATCTTAAAAGTAACTACCGCACCAAATTTAAAGTTTCTAACCCAATCAATATCGCAGAAATCGCAATTTTAGAACTTTTTTGCTCCTGCAGCGATGTAGGTTCTTGCACTGACATAAAATAGTCTTTTTTTCGGAGCAGAGATGGCCACCAACATTTTTTTTTAAGTTGGCTATGTAGTTTCAGAGATAACGCCTGACAAAAGTACAATCATTAATAATATTATATACTTTATAATATTATAACGCTTTATAATATTAGCATTAGATGTACAGATACAAAAGCCATTAATCTGTTACAAATTAAAGTGACCGGCGTTGCCCAGAATTTGAAGGATGTTTGTTCTGAAAAATCAATTTCAAAATTTAACATGCAGCACAAAACAAACATTAAACTAGTATGTTGTGGCCATCACAAAACTTTCTTCTTTATAAATCACGTCAATTAAATCATTTAAATAGTACAAGAAATAACAACGATTTAGCACCAACTCCTATCAAAGTATATCTGAATTTTAAGTGAGATGAAAATTCGCGCATTAGTTCTTGAGATAGAGCTATAGCGGAAATTCTGAAAAAATTTAGCATAGCAGTGCCACCTGTTGAGCGATTTACACCAAAAGTAAACAGCACTAAACGATATCAAGGTATACCTGAATCTGAAGTTTTTTGAAAATCCAAGCATTAGTTCTTGAGATAAAGCTATTGCGGAAATCGCAAAAAATACAGCGTAGCAGCGCCACCTGTTGAGCGATTTACGCCAAAAATTAAACAGCACTAATTTATACATCAATTCATGTCAAGGACTAACTAAATCTGAAGTTTGATGAAAATCCGTGCAATAGTTCTTGAGATACAGCTCTTGTGGAAATCGTGAAAAATGCAGCACAGAAGCACCACCTGTTGAGCGATTTACACTAAAAATTAAACAGCACTAATTTATACATAAATTCATGTCAAGGACTAACTAAATCTGAAGTTTGATGAAAATCCGTGCTATAGTTCTTGAGATACACCTCTTGTGGAAATCGAGAAAAATGCAGTACAGCAGCGCCACCTGTTGGGCGATTTAAACCGAAAATTAAGCAGCACTAATTTATATCAGGGACTAACTGAATCTGAAGTTTGATGAAAATTCGTGCATTTTTTCTTGAGTTAGAGCTATTGCGATAATCATGAACAATGCAGCATACCAGCGCCACCTGTTGGGCGATTTTTACAAAAAAGTAATCAGCACCAAACTATATCCTGGTCTAACTGAATCTGAAGTTTTATGAAAATCCGTGCAGTAGTACTTGAGATACAGCTATTGCAGAAATCGTTAAAAATGCCGCATAGCAGCGCCACCTGTTGGGCAATTTTCACCAAAAACTAATCAGTTCCAGTTTATATCAAGGTCTAACTAAATATGAAGTTTTGTGAAATTTTGTCGGTTAGTTCTTGAGATAGAGCGCCCACAAAATTTGTGTCACATACAGACAGACAGACGGACAGACAGACGGACAGACAGACAGACAGACAGACTCACAGACAGACATTTTGTAAAAACATGTTTTTTGGAATCTCTGACTCATAAAACGTGTAAATCCGTCGAAAACTGGAATTCGAAAATTTTCATGAAACCAATACTTTCTTCTTGTAAAGATAGAAGAAAGTAAAAAAGCAGTCGAAATGTTGTATGAATGAATCATATGAAAACGCTACATTAAAATGTATAAATGTATATAACAGACGCAAAAGAATACAGCTATAAATGAACTTATTTCAATTTATAATTGGAGCAATAATGTTAAAATACGCCAATATTTCCCTAATAGGGTTTTTATCATGCTTCAATACATTTTTCACACTCATATGATGTTATACTATATCCACCACGTCCTTTCTATTTCCAATATGAAGTAATATTTTCCTCTTTCACGTGGAAACCTTGAAATAGAAAAGTTATGAAGTTATATTCATTTTCATTTAAATTCGTCAACTATTTGTTTCATTTTCATTTTTCACGTGAATATCTTACGATAGAAATGTTATGACGTAATAGTCACCTTTTTTTTAAAATTCGGCAAACTATTTATTTCATTTTCATTTTTCACGTGGAAATCTTGCAGTAGAAAATTAATTGTTGTAGTAATAATTTTATTGTGTTTTTTATTTGTCGCAACTGCTATAACAAAAAATGTTTAAATTTGATAAGAAATTGCTGTTACATTGGTGGTTTTTATTAATTAAAAATTAACTATAAATTATTTCGATTCCGGATTACTTTAGTTGCCTCGGCCATGTTTTAATACACATGTACGTATCTTTTCACAATTTTGGCTTCCAAATTGTGGATTTTTATAGAATTATAAACAGACAGATAGACAAGTTTTCATTTTTTTATTTCTCTCTATTCTAAAAAAAGTAACTAACGCTGTCACCGCCGCCGCCGGTTTTGAATTTTTTGTGTCCGGAGGTTTTCTTCGTTAATATTAAGTAAAGTACTGCATACAAAAATATGAAAATCGGTGGTATTATAGCGAAATGTTTGATCAACGCGCTGATGTATACAGTTTTCAAATCGAAGAATTATTTTAAGAGATATTTAATGCTAAAGTTGGACAAAATCGTTCCATTAAAAAAGTGTTATAGGAGCAAAAATTGGGAATTTAATCATTTTTAGTTCATTTTACTTAATAGAAGATCCCGGTGTGCAGATTCCATTATTTTTTTTTTAATTCTCATTTTTGAGGTTTTATTTCTATTTTAAATTCAAATATTCAGCATTTCGACAGATATTTTTTACATATTTTAGAAAATGGTATGAATTTAAACTGTTGCCAACTGTATAAACAGCGCAAACAATAATGTTTGCTTCAAATAAAAATAAATATTTACACGTTACTATTATAAACAGAAAAAAACCTTCAAATTAGAATTAAATAATTAGGCATAAAAAGCAGGCTCTTATTGGAAATTACGCCATAAAAACTATATTTACATGTGAATTTTAAAAGAGAAAGGATATTGTAAAATAAATTCATTAACATGCGTTAGAAGTCTGAAATAGAAGAAATTACGTTACATTACACTTATTATGCAAAATGAACAAAAAATAGTATTGCAAAACAGTTTAAATTTAAAAATTGCGCGAGACAAAATATTAGAGGTTAAATATTAGATTTTTTCAAAATTTTATTATTTGTCGTTTGGTGTGAGGTGTTCAGCAATAAGTATGCAAAATTTCATGTCTGCAACTTAATTAAGGGCTGAGTTAGAAAAATTGTTTAAGATACACAAGTTACAGCCCAGAGGATTAAATATTTGACCTTTTTCAAAATTTTATTGTTTGTCGTTTGATGTGAGGTGTTCAGCTATAAGTATGCAAAATTTCATGTCTCGTACTTAATTAGGGGCTGAATTAGAAAAATTGCTTAAAATACACACGTTAGAGCCCAGAGGGTTAAATATTGGACTTTTTCAAAATTTTGTTATTTGTTGTTTGATATGAGGTGTTCAGATATAAGTATGCAAAATTTCATGTCTCGAACTTAATTAGGGGCTGATTTAAAAAAATTGCTTAAAATACAGAAGTTAGAGACCGGGGGGTTAAATATGACTTTTTCAAAATTTTATGATTTATCGTGTTATCGCAAGTGTTCAGCTATAAGTATGCAAACTTTCATGTCTCCAACTTAATTAGGGGCTGAGTTAGAAAAATTGCTTAAAATACACAAGGTAGAGCCCAGAGGGTTAAATGTTAGACTTTTTCAAAATTTTATTATTTGCCATTTAATGTGTGGTGTTCAGCTATAAGTATGCAAATTTTCAAGTCTCCGACATATATAGATTCTGAGAACGGGCTCTGTGACAGACGGACAGACAGACAAAAGAGTGAGACAGGTAGGGTTTCGTTAGATGAACGAAACTCTAAAAACATGCTGCGGATGACTGTAACAACATCATAAAATTACATTACCATCAGCGATCTACCAATCCCGAATTTAGTTTATATTCGTTTCCTATATTCTTATTCTTTTGTGCGGCCCTGTAAAATAACTATCAATAATATATACAGTAAAACCTCTGAATAGCGGACACCTCGAGAATGCAGAATTTGTCCTCTATTTGGAGGTGTCCGCTACTGAGAGTAAAACATGTACAGTTATTTAAGTGTTGGTAATCGAAAAAATGTCCGCTAAATAGAGGTATCCGCTAATCGGGTGTGTCCGTTATGGAGGTTTTAATAGTAAAACCTCTGAATAGCGAACATCTCGGGAGGGCAGAATTTGTCCTCTATTTGGAGGTGTCCGCTACTGAGAGTAAAAAATGTACAGTTATTTAAGAGTTGGTAATCGAAAAAATGCCCTCTAAATAGAGGTGTCCACTAATCGGGTGTGTCCGTTATGGAGGTTTCACTGCATAATAATGTCATCCTTTACAAGAAAATTGCAGGCTGTATGATAGGCAGACAGACGTCCAGAGAAAGATAACCTCCCGGAGCAATAAACACTCATGTCTTTTGTTTTAATCATCCACAATTGTATGTCATACAACAGGCCAGATTTTATACAACAGGCTAAAAACGGTCACCGTGTTACGGAGTACTGCATTATTATTTGTTTACCCACAAAAACTGGTTGCCACGGGTTGTTGCAAGGTTTGTGATCACGTGGTTGAAACTGATCTATTCAATATTACTGCATGCGTATTTTTTTTTTTTTTATTTATTTGCTCCATGCGTTCAAACCAGTTGTCTACGAAAACATCCACCGATGAAAGTGACGCACACCAAATTTCTGTGACGTATGCAGATAAATTGTGCTTTTTTATCAGTTTTTTTTATATAATTTTTAAACGGTTTGGAACTTATTTTTCATAGTAGGTGCATTCAGTAGGTGGCCCTCATAGGTACCTTCTGGTGCAATCAGAAACGAAATCCGACAAATATTTTTTGAGTTATGCTTGACGAAAGGTTTTTATTAGGCTTTTTTTTTAGTAGGACATGGCGTTAATATCCATCGTAGCTGTAATGTGTCCGGACAGTAATATTTCGCTGAGTATTAGCCTTCGCTTCGCTCAGACAATAAACTTATAGACAAAATAATAAAGTGTTTCATTGTTTAAGTTTAATTTATTATGTATTTTTAGTTTAAACATTCGTTTAACTAGCAATTTCAAAATGCATTAAAATCGCTCGCATTCGGCGAGCAGAAAAGTTGCTCACCAAATGGCGTCAGGGCATTTGTCTTTTCACGCCAAATATTCAAATGCATTTTAATTTTTACAGATTTTCTTCTTGAAGTCCACCTCTAAATTTTACTGATCCTTTATTTCATACATAAGTAGTTTCGTCAGAATTTTTTTTTCAAATTTTTTTGAGTATGTGCCTTAAAGGTACCTTCCTTGTAAGTAAAATTTAACTATCGTTAAGGAACTGTGGGAACATATCATCTACTCGCGAGTGACTACTAACAAAATTTTTTATTTCCATCATTAATCAGAAGAATACCTTATTCTATTTAAGAAGATTGAATGCGGATTACTTGAATATGGTATCCTCAAAAACTACATTTTCTATCAACAAAAAAAAATTCACGAAATTTTTACATGCAAGAGTTAGCTCCCAAAGAAGGAATTGTTTTTGGTCTAAATATAATTAGTAGTTCTTAAAACTACAATGTAGACATGTACGAAAACCGTTTGAATTTTCCATTCCGTTTATATTAAAATGTACTATGTATTAATCTACACAATATTAACAAATATTTACGCGCTAGTTCAATTAAATGTGTTGCTTAAACGAAATTATTGTATCTGGCAAATAATCACACATAGGTCATTTCTTAATGAATATACCTATAATTTTACATTTCTGTATTAAAATACACATTAAAATTGATAATAGTATTAATAAACAATCAAAACTAATAGTTAATGATGAGTTTTTGAAAAATTATCAAAAATTCGCTAATTATCTCATATTAATTGTAATAAAACATTCATTTTTAAAAATCTCATTCATTCTATGGGTGCATTCAAACAAAACGCGTGCATAAGAAAATAAATAAATGATATATTTTACAGATAAAACCCAGTTTAAAAACGTTTTGGAATTTACTTTTCCATAAAATAATTCACGAAAATAAATTTGACTCCCGATATACTAAAAATTAATAAATTTTAGTATGTTTGTAGAGTGAACATAGATATTTCCGAATGTAAGAAATATTTATGTTAGAAATATATGCATATTCACATTCTATTTTTCTAATAAACACAAAATTCAAATGTTCTTTTTAATTTAACCCAAACGGGTTAAATTAATTTTCTTTACCGCCATCATTTAGTTAAAGAAGCAAATTAGTGCACCTCTTAACACATAGCAACTGTTATTTCAACCGGATCTTCAACGTCTGTCTTGGATATTAGAAAAGTACTTATCACCAAATTACTATTTATTGATATGAAATCATCCCTGCAAATAAAATATTGCAAAAAAAATAATCACATCAAAATAAAAATGCAGAACTTATCTGTAAATGTACACTAAAGATTAGGTAAATTAAAATTTGATAGTTATATGTCTGATACATAAGTTTAATCTTTTCTATATGGGTAAATAGTGAGTGATTTCCATTTAATAACTGATTCATGAAATTCTTAGAATATTGTGTTTATATAAATACATTTTGCTCGTTAACAAAATTCTGGTGAATCACTAATTTCTATAAATACGGATGTAGATTTTTTAGTTGCTGGACGTTGGATTACTCTGCGGGTTGTGATATTCAACATGACGATGCAAAAATTTATCGTGTTTGTTGGTAAGCTTTATTGATATAAAGATTAATACTTGTTTTTAAATTTGTCATTTGGAATATTTGCACGAAATAGTTTAAATAAGTCAAGAACTAAGTTTTCTTTTTGTTCCTTTTATTTAAATTTTTATTTAGGAAATCATAAAATATTGTTTTTTCAATGAAAGATATTTATATGACTTTTTGTGATTTGATAGGGATAAAATTTCGCAGCTATAATCTTTTCTGTGCTTTCGAATAAAAGACAAGTTCTGGATAAACGACACGCTCTCCTGTATTTTATATTTTCTGTTTTCTATTACAAAACTTTTATAATAGTCGTAGAATTAAATACCATTATTGAATAATGTAAAATTTCAGAAAATTCATCTATTTTATAAAGCATTTAGAAAATGATCCAAAATGTGACTGTCACTCCTGTGATGAATAATTTCAGATAATAAACAAGCGGGTAAGTGTGATCACAAATCGCACTGAGGGTTTCGTTTAATATTCCTTTCAAAACAGTTTATCCTTTTGCAAAATTTTATCCTCATTTCGCAACCAGGGGGTACACTCTATTCTTAACAAACAGCTAACCGAACGATATTCCGTTTTACAAATTATCCTTATATATATTAATTGAGGGGATCTGGTCAATAGTGCCCGAGGCAGGTAGGCGTCCCTGGTGGCAAAGTTAGAACTAAAATAAGTACGGCTATGGTGCATAATATGAAAAAGTGGTCAAAGGAGTGTCTGCAAAACTTAGAAAACTTCCTAAAAATACAGAAGTTTGAGCCCGGAAGGGTAAATAATATACGAATTTTTGAAAATGTTATGATTTTTCGTGTGATCGCAAGCGTTATAAGTATGCAAAATTTCACATCTCCAACTTAATTAGGGGATGAGTTAGAAAAATCGCTTAAAATAAACAAGTTAATCCCAGAGTTAGGAAATATAAGAATCTTGCAAAATTTATGATTTATCGTTTGATGTGAGGTGTTCAGCTATAAGAATCCAAAATTGCAAGTCTTCAACTTAATTAGGGGCTCAGTTAAGGAAAAAAGCCTAAAATACACAAGTTTGAACCCAGAGGGGTAAATCTAAGACTTTTTCAATATTTCATGATTTGTCGTTTAATGTGAGGTGTTCAGCTATAAGAATCCAAAATTTCAAGTCCGCAACATATATAGTTTTTGAGAACGGGCTCTGTACCAGACAGACAGAGGAGTGAAACGAACAGGGTTTCGCCAGATGAACGAAACCCTAAAAAGAGCACAGGCCGTTTACAAAGAAGTAGGCTAAATGGAAAATGACTAGTTATTTCCAAGTCATCCTGATAATTTTTTGATTTATTGCAATGAAACTATTCAACTTCAGACTAATTAGGATATGACCAATTGTTTATCATTTAACCATATATTTTTCAGGCTTTTTGCAATGAGTCTATACAGTTTTAGGTTAATTATAAAACGACCAAATATAATTCCAAATACCAGACATAGAGTAACACGTCTGAAGTATTGATTGATTATGATTAATGTTATTATATAGAGTAGCAGTAGGAACTTATAATGTTTCTAAAAAGTATTAGAAAATTTTTAAAGGTATACTTTACGAAAACGAGTGTATAAGTTTACTTAATGCTTATTTTTTTGAGTTTATATTATGTGCAAACAAGCTATATAAATAAAAAAATGCACAAATAAGGTAGTTTAAAATTAATTCCTAAAATTGGGTATAGATTGCGTGCTCTATGAAAATAGGTATAAAAGTTTGTAAAGGACATGTGCTATAGACAGATTTGGTTTGCGTGTCTGGGTGTCTAAAATTAGAGAACGCATTATTTTTATTTTAAGGGTGTATTTCGTCGAAACAGGCAATGCATCTGTGTCAAAAAAAATGTGCACATAATGCAGATTTTTAATTTATCCCAGTAATTTTTCTCCGAGAATATGAACTGCTAAATAAAAATAATATCATACAATATATATATATATATATATATATATATATATATATAGAAATTTGTTAATAAAAATTTAATACTTTAGATTTACAGAAATGAGCTTTAAACAAGCAACTGCACATTTCTAAATTAGGAGAAGCATGTAGGCTCTTTTTATGTATACAAAATTTAATATAATGTTATATAAAGTTACTTTTGTTTGTATATGAAATATATATATTCCACATCATAAAATTGGACAGAAATTCTCAAATTATGGAAACAGGCATTCCAATTACGGGATGTAAAAGAAAAAACATTACAATAAATTTCTAAACTGAAAACTTAAAAATCTGCCTCATTTGACCATTTTACAGATGCATGTGTGGAGGGGAGAGATGCAAAATATATACTTTCATAATAATAATATATGTTAAATATAAAACGTAATTAAATATATATATTATTCTTAATTACCAATAAGCTACATATTAATGCGTAAAATTTGTGTAAAAATCTGTCACATGTGCAGGTTTTTTTTTTATAAATATTACATGAGGTTTCAGAAAAGCTATAGCTATAAAATGAAGATAAAATTATAATGTTTATTATCAATGAAACAAGAAAAAAATCAAAACTTTCAAAGAGGGAAATTTCTTTTAGAGAAAACGGAGGTGACATGTAAACAACGTCCATTTCTTCTAATTTCTGAAATAAAAAGCTTTTAAAAATTGTTAATAGTTAATAGAAATAATTTCAACTATTGGCAATTTTAAAAGGATTTTTATCTGATGCTAATTTTAAAAAATGAATGCTATTAAAATGTGAATACTTTTCGATTGTATTTCTCTGAATCAGCATTCAGCAACCAATATTCGTTATCAAAGGCTGGTAGAATAATAAAACTCTGCGTCATTTGCTAATTTTTCATATAGGGTTATTCCAGGATAGATGGCCATAATGGAGAGACGGCCAGTCTAAATATTTCAAAAACTATATCATAGATCAGGGCTTAATTTGCGCCGGCTCGGTACTTCTCTGTTTTTAGTAAATATATCAATATTGGTCGGAATTCATCGGAGCTCATAAATACAGGGCTCCGGAGCCCCGTGCAATAGCGTTTCCAAAAAACCGAAGCCAAAATTACTTTTTCCTTTCCTTGCCATCTCCAAGTTTTTGCATTCTTTTTTACCAAAACACTTATATGTGACATAATGTGTCGCACACGTAGGATATGAAGATAAAACGGACTCAATTTTTATATCAGTTTTGGGGCTTGCACTGACTCGAGCTCAATCTGTATTACAATAAAATTTTTATTTATTGATGTATCTAAAAAATAACTTTTCCTCCTTTAAAATTACGTATTATATTCGATTTCAAATCATTTTAATGATATTTTGATCAAAATGAAGGTGTAACAGAAATCGTATTTTTCTATTGCAAATTTATGTCGGCGACGACGTGCTGATACGGCGCCACTCAAGAAACTGAACAATGAATTTGCCTTCAGTTCGATTTTCTTTTGTAACAGTAGGATGATTTTTTATTGGCTGTTTTGTTAGACATCTAACCGGAAAAAAATATTTTCGGTTTTAGCGAACGAGCATCAGCTTGAGGTTTTGTTTCTTTGAGGTATTTTATCTTCTATTACGTACGAGTATAAAATTATGTCAGTGGTTTTTCTATTTATATTGTATCATAAACAGTACCCATGCTAAGGCTCTGCTCAGCTGTTTACGAAGTCACTTTCATTTGTAAGTAGATATAATTGCCATGTATTGTTATTTTAATAGAAAGCAATCGAGCAGTGTTTACTATTTTTCTATAAAAACCACAAAAGATTGTTATGCGGAAGGAATCGATTATAGTTTATAATATGCACCTTTTATAGAAAATTGTAAAACATTGTTCCACTCTTCAGCTTATAAATATTAATTTCTGTGAATTTCATTATTATTTTTTTTTTTAAATGCATAGCTGCGAACTTTCCCTTTGTTGTATTAACAGTATTTCCTAATCATAATCCTTACCCTATTTAATCGCAGAATTCTGAAATTAATTAACTGTAAAATTAAGCAAAGATTACTATTCAGAAGGAGTGATAAGTAAAAAGTGGAATAGTTGACAGCTAAGTATATGCTGATAGATAAATTTAAAATTTTTATTTTGCTAAAGGGGAAAAAAATGCTTTAAATTTTGCAAATAATTTACGAAATATAATTATACAGATTGGTGTGACAGGGGGTGTGGGGGAACGGTACGGTTGTTGTACCAGTAACGCAGAATATTAGGGCTCCGGTACTTTTCTTGTTAGAAATTAAGCCCTGTCATAGATTGCAGCATAAAATTTGTTCGTAAAGAATAGTTCAACGTGTTCATTCAATGCGATGTGCAGCTGTGTTTTTCAATTATAAAATGAAAGTGTAATTTTAATGTTTATTTAATTTAGTGGTTGGATATGTTTATTGAGTTAGGTATCTGAACGTTTTGCAATACGTATCTTACATTTATTTTTACTAAAAGGGCTTTTAAGGTACGTATATAATCCAATCTTTTCTTTTAAGTCTAAAACACAGACGTACAATGTCGGACTGTCGCTTTAAATTGAGTGGCAATCTGTCCATCAGTTATAGGATAGATGGCCACATCAAATCGAGAGATGTGGACGAGATGTCCACCTATAATATATATTTCAAAATTATACAGAGTAAGATTTTTAACAAAATATAATTATTTTTAAAATAATTATATAATTTTTATTTTTATAATTATATTAATTGACATAATTATTTAAATTTTAACTAATATAAATATTTGATGTATTTTTGTTTCATAAAATATTGAACAACTTTCGGAAACGTTTATCTCAGAAACATATAAAGTTGATAAATAAACTTTAAACCATGAAAATATATGAAATAAACGCGAGAAAGAAAAAAAAAACACGAAATTTCCAACAGCAAAGAAGATGAAATATATTTGAAATTATTAGATTCTATATAGTCTGATGGAATAGGATTGCACAAAGATGACTCTGCTGGTTGTGGAGAAGGATATAATACCACAACTAAAAAAGGATGCCTAGATACAATGCATAAGGTACCAGAAGTGGTTCCATGAACCATGTACAAACTATCAAGATCATAGCTGAAAATGTGGTACAATTTTACGAAAAGCGAAGGATTGAAATAATACTTGAAATTTTGTTTATTTGAATTTATTCACTGATTTTCCTTGATATAATTGCATTTTTAAAAATTTCTATATGTTGTTTTATAATTAACTGCATGAAATGTGTTATTTTTAGCTCACAGGCTATCAAAGCCTGAGAGCTAATGTGCCCCCCCGTTCTGTATGTATGTATGTATGTATGTACGTACGTATGTATGTATGTACGTAACGCGATAACTCTTGATAGAAACATCCGATTTGCTTCAAAATTTTTTCCTAGGTTTATTGTGATAAGGCGCTTCCCTGATTAGTTTTGGGAGTTCATTGGTTAAGGATAAAGGTGGAAAAACGGGGATAGTCCACCCCCCTTAATTCAGATAAATCGGTTTTTCATGCAGAATCATTCGATTTGCTCCGAATTTGGTATACCGGTTTATTATGTTAAGGAACATCTCTGATTAGTTTTGGGGGTTCATTGGTTAAGGATAAAGGGGGAAAAGGGGGGGGTTAGTCCACCCCCTTAATTCAGATAAATGGGTCTTTCATGCAGAATCATTCAATTTGCTCCAAATTTGGTATACCGGTTTATTATGTTAAGGAACTTGCCTGATTAGTTTTGGGGGTTCATTGGTTAAGGATAAAGGGGGGAAAGGGGGGTTAGTCCACCCCCTTAATTCAGATAAACGGGTTTTTCATGCAGAATCATTCGATTTGCTCCGAATTTGGTATACCGGTTTGTTAAGTAACTTCCCTGATTAGTTTTGGGAGTTCATTGGTTAAGGATAAAGGGGGGGGGGAAACGGGGTTAGTCCACCTCCCCCCCCCTTAATTTAGATAAATGTGTTTTTCATGCAGAATGATTCGATTTGCTCCGAATTTGGTATACCGGTTTATTATGTTAAGGAACTTCCCTGATTAGTTTTGGGGGTTCATTGGTTAAGGATAAAGGGGGGGGGGGGAAACGGGGTTAGTCCACCCCCCTTAATTCAGATAAATGTATTTCTCATGCAGAAAGATTCGATTTGCTCAGAATTTGGTATACCAGTTTATTCAGGCTATCAAAGCCTGACAGATAATGTGCCTGCCCGTTCTGTATGTATGTATGTACGTACGTACGTATGTATGTATGTATGTACGTAACGCGATAACTCTTGATAGAAACATCCGATTTGCTTCAAAATTTTTTCCTAGGTTCTTTGTGATAAGGCGCTTCTCTGATTTGTTTTGGGAGTTCATTGGTTAAGGATAAAGGGGGGGAAACGTCGTTAGTCCACCCCCCTTAATTCAGAAAAATGTGTTTTTCATGCAGAATCATTCGATTTGCTCCCAATTTGGTATACCGGTTTATTATGTTAAGGAACATCCCTGATTAGTTTTGGGGGTTCATTGGTTAAGGATAAAGGGGGGTTAGTCCACCCCCTTAATTCAGATAAATGGGTTTTTCATGCAGAATCATTCAATTTGCTCCGAATTTGGTATACCGGTTTATTATGTTAAGGAACTTCCCTGATTAGTTTTGGGGGTTCATTGATTAATGATAAAGGGGGATAAGGGGGGTTAGTCCACCCCCTTAATTCAGATAAACGGTTTTTTCATGCAGAATCATTCGATTTGCTCCGAATTTGGTATACCGGTTTATTATGTTAAGGAACTTCCCTGATTAGTTTTGGGAGTTCATTGGTTAAGGATAAAGGGGGGAAACGGGGTTAGTCCACCCCCCCCCCCCTTAATTCAGATAAATGGGTTTTTCATGCAGAATGATTCGATTTGCTCCGAATTTGGTATACCGGTTTATTATGTTAAGGAACTTCCCTGATTAGTTTTGGGGGTTCATTGGTTAAGGGTAAAGGGGGGAAAAGGAGGTTAGCCCGCACCTCTTAATTTAGATAAATGGGTTTTTCATGCAGAATGATTCGATTTGCTCCGAATTTGGTATACCGGTTTATTATGTTAAGGAACTTCCCTGATTAGTTTTGGGAGTTCATTGGTTAAGGATAAAGGGGGGAAACGGGGTTAGTCCACCCCCCCCCCCTTAATTCAGATAAATGGGTTTTTCATGCAGAATCATTCAATTTGCTCCGAATTTGGTATACCGGTTTATTATGTTAAGGAACTTCCCTGATTAGTTTTGGGGGTTCATTGATTAATGATAAAGGGGGATAAGGGGGGTTAGTCCACCCCCTTAATTCAGATAAACGGTTTTTTCATGCAGAATCATTCGATTTGCTCCGAATTTGGTATACCAGTTTATTATGTTAAGGAACTTCCCTGATTAGTTTTGGGAGTTCATTGGTTAAGGATAAAGGGGGGAAACGGGGTTAGTCCACCCCCCCCCCCCCCTTAATTCAGATAAATGGGTTTTTCATGCAGAATGATTCGATTTGCTCCGAATTTGGTATACCGGTTTATTATGTTAAGGAGCTTCCCTGATTCGTTTTGGCGATTCATTGGTTAAGGATAAAGGGGGGCTAGTCCACCCCCTTAATTTAGATAAATGTTTTTTTTTTGCAAGATTATTCGATTTGCTCCAAATTTGGTATACCGGTTTATTATGATAAGGAGCTTCCCTGATTAGATTTGGAGGTTCACTGGCTAAGCATAAAGGGGGAAACGGGGGCTAAATTCCCCTTCACTTATTTTTTTTGAGTGGCATTATTCTTTAAAATAAGAGTATAATATACAATTAGTGTGAATAGTCTGTGAGCTCAATGCAATCAGTTTAGCTGGGCACTTTTCTTTTTTATTTTCTATTTTAACTTCATTGTTTCCTTCTTGTATTGGATGGCCATCTCTCCTCGGCTTGAAGAAGACATGGCCATATGCTATTTTAATTTCAATTTTGATTGCCACTTTTTGTTCTCGATATTTAATTATTTTTGTCCAAAATATGATGAATAACATAAATTTCAAATATGCATAAATATTTCTTGTATTTGCATTCTAAGAATTGTTATTTAAGTTTTTAAAAACTATGGCCATCTATCCTAGATTTACCCTATCTTCCAGGTGTGTTAGTATACCCTTAAAACCAAAAAGAATGTACTAATTAATATTAGACACCCATGTGTATAAAACAAATTTGATAGTAAGGCAAATTCTTTATGCATTTTAACCATCATTTTATGTTCCAGCTGGGATACTACAATAATGCGCAAACATGCACTATCTAGATATAATTTGTCTTGAGGAAATCAGATTGTTTTGTCGAGAATTTGGTCGTATTGGAATTATCCCAAAACTATATAGACTCGTTGTATTAAGCATGAAAAAAAAAAAAAAGATGAGATTGGCACAGTAATGACTGCTATTTTCTCTTTATCCCTTAAATGCCTGATTTTTCAAAAATCATTATAATAATGCTTTTCGGCTTTCATTTTTTAAATAAATCATGGGAAAAATACTTTTAAAAATCATATTTTGTTTTAAGTATGGTTTACGGCGAAAAAACAGCTTGTTACGAATCGGCAATACTGGTCTTTAATTGAAAATATAATTTTCCTTTATAAAATTCTATAATATTAAACACACAAGAATTTTAGGAACTATAATGAGAAATAAATTTTACTCGCTCACTGCAGAGCAAAATAGGGTATTTCGCAAGCTTCCAAGCAAAACAAAAAGAACAAGTAGCAACAATTACAAAAGTAAATCTATCTTTATTCTTAAACAGCACAAGTGTTGCCATCTACATGTTGAAAATCGAAAGTAAATTAGGTAAACTATATATTTGGACATATGAACAAAAAATTTAACCTATACGATATGAAAAAACAGGCAAACATTCCTGGCTATTTGGGTGCCAATATTTGTTAATACAAAATAGCAAAATATATCTTTTTATTTTAATTACATATTTACAGTAAAAATATTGTAATCATGCAGATTTACGTAGCGAGAACAACTAAAAACGGAAAGGCCAAAACATTTCATTTTGATTTCATCGGTTAGGTATGGACCAAATTATAGTGCTGGCGCAACATTTTGTATTTAAAAATAACTAAATTTTAAAACAGAATGTTTAAGCCAAATATTAAAACGCATCGACTTGTAAAATTCACTAAACTTTGAATTTAAAATTTTGGGTTATTAGCAATACGGTAAAAGATTTAGATGTTTAAGTTGAAATAAAAAAAATAACTTACATATATTGAGACATTATACATTCATTTCATTTTAGTAGCATTCATAGCATCCCTGATATTTGCCACAAAATGTGAAGAAGCGAGCTTTATAGAAGTTGGAATGGCACCAGGTGTAAAATATAATGATTTTGAGAAAAGTAAGTATTACTGTGAAAATTTATTTAATTGTGATACAATTAAGCATTTTAGAAAATCATAATAATTACGGTAATCCGTCATTATTATTAATGTTCTAAAATTGTGCCAAACACTTTATCTAGATATACTTTTAATTCCTTATATATCTACATTTTTAACAGATGTACTGCGTTTGACATCAGGGAAGCATCACCGTGATATACGTGCACCCGATACTTGCAAAATACCTTTCAATAAAGAAAAAAACTATGAGCTTAAATGCAAGATATATCCAAGCAAAACGTAAGTTATTGCATTTCTGACTTTTTCTATTCAAGTAAAATTTTCATATCACAAGATATTTGAACATTTATTAAATGTATAGAAAAAAATCGGGTATTTATATTAAAAAGTTATAAAATTTTACAAAAATAGTGAAGAATATTCAATCATTTTTAAAGGCAGCCTGACATATATTTTTATTTTAACAAAAACCAAAATTTTATGAAATGTATATATATCTATTTGGGTATGTAGCTACTGTTAAAATTTAATTTTAAGAGAAATAATTTGTTTTTGATAACTTTTACTAAACCTTCTTCAACGTAAAATAAAATTGTAATGAATATCTTATATTAAAGATTATTCCGCTAGGTGGCAGCACTAGACGACAGTCCCTAATTTTAGCTGCTGTCAAATAGATTTCTCCCGTCATGCTATGCGGTTAGTTTTCCGGCAGCGTTCTGAGAAACGCGCGATGATGAAGTATGCATGTAAATGTATTCCCGAGACGATTTCTTCTGCGGTTCATAGATTTGTACATAGAGTTGTTCACTGAGCAAATCTTGTATCTTTATGATCATCCTATTAAAAGTTTTTTACTATGTATTAGAGTGGCGCATCTAATTCGAGTGATGAGTCCATTATTAAATATTGTGGCGCCTGCTTATGGAAAGTAAGACAGCTATAAAATAAAATAAATTATGATGATATGTTTGAAATTTAGCGAAAGCACTTGAATTAATTCAGTAAAATAATTTATTTTTTGGTCAAATGAATTGTTTGTAAAGCACAGTAGCTCTTAAAGTTATAGAGCTTTACAATATGTTTCTTGAGTATTACAATAATGTATTTATTTTTAAGATCGTTTTACTATTTTACTAAAAAGTTTAATTATGTTATATATATATATATATATATATACAGTCAAACCTCGTTAAGGCGAAAACGCTTAACACAAAATTTCGCTTAAGACGAAGTAAAATAGTTTCCTCATCTCGGTATCTTAGAAAACAATAATAACTGCATCGTTTAATACGAACATGAAGACAAACTTCTCCCGCTTAAGACGAAGTAAATATTGCACCTAATTAAAAAAAAATCCTTGTTGTGATCTTTACAGCGACCTTCCACCTCGAAATAAATTGATCACTTTCCTGAACTGGACGGGGGAGGATATGCGTTGTTCTTTGAACTGGGATGGGTGAAGAGACGTGGGTGTAGTGGTCACCGTGGGGGACGAAAAAAGAGTTGCATTCTTTCTCTGCTGAAGTTGATTTTCTTTTGTGGGCGATTCATTTCGCTGCTAGCATATGGTTGATCATTTAATATGAATAAAGTTCTTTGCTAGAAATATTTTATGGATTGAATTCTAGTTGTATTAGAGCTGTGAATTCTAGCTATGAATATGAGTGGCCAAAAATAGGCTCTTGGTCTGGAAACTAAGCAGAAGATTTTATGTGATGTTAGTGATGGGATTTTAAAACCATTTCAACTTTTGCCCCGAGATAAGTCGAGGTCTTAAGCACTGTTTCCCTATACCTGCATCCGGTGAAGTGGTTAAAAAAAATCAGAGATTTCTGCAAAGTACAGATTACCTGCAAGTAATTCGACAGTTATTAAGAATCGAGAACAAATTGAAACGGCTTGTGCTATCAATCAGTTCGAGCCTGCAAGAAAACGAATGAAAAATGCTAAGAATGAAGAAATTGAAGTTGCTTTATTAAGATGGATAATTTAAGCTAGGGGCCAAAATAAAATTTTAACTGGTGGTGTCGTACAGGAAGTTTTTTGCAGAAGCCCTTGGTGTCGATGATTTTACATGCTCAAATATATGTTTGACAAGGTTTAAAGAATGCCATGGTATTGTCTCCAAAAGGATATGGGGACTATATCCCTCGTGATGATAATTGGCCGTCATAAACACAACCAACCAACCAACCAACCAAAAGGATATGTGGTAAAGAGTCTGTACTAGATTAATTTTCACACAATTATTCTAATTGGTAAACAAATCATAGCTGGGTGAAACAGTTCGACCAGAATCGTCCGGGATAGCTCAGATGGCAGAGCACTGGCGGCTTCAGCCAGGGAGGTCCCGGGTTCGATTCCTGGTCCGGACATTTTTCGCCCAGTTGGAAATTTACATCTATAAAGAGTCTGTAGTTAATCAGGGTAGTGATGGGCGATTCTCGAGAATTTGACAATCGAGAAAAATCGTCATCGTAAAAAATCACAATCGATACAGCCATCGATTAATTCCTAGAATCTACAATCGAGATGTTTTACAATCGATTATAACGAGAAAAGATAAAAACAGTTATTGGAAAACTTAGCTATTATTCTGGCCGACAATTTCATAGTAGTGATAGGGCTTAGTGATGGGCGATTCTCGAAAATTTACCAATCGAAAAAAATCGTTATCGTAAAATACACAATCGATACATTCATCGATTACTTTCGAGAATCTACAAAGGAGATGTTCTAGAATCGATTATTGAAATCATTGTTTTTACATATATATAAGGCAGATTTTATTAAATATAGGGTAACTGAAAACAGATGGAATAAAAAAAACAACAAACCAAAGGGAGGCTATAAAGGAGCCATAAGACTGGAAAAGTCTTGTAAGGGTGCCCCCTGGTTGAAAAAAAGTGGAAAAAACGCGAGTAGCTATGAAGCAGTAAGGGGAGTATAAGTATCAAAAATTAGAATTTTTCGGCAATTAGCACAAAAATGGCCAAAGAAATAATAATCAAAAGCACCCCCTAGTGTCAAAAACATGAACTAAAGGATGATAAAAGGGATCATTTTTTTTCGATTTTTCTACGTCATTTGATATTGGATCTTTAATTTCCCCATTTTTAGAAAGTCTTCGACTGGAATACATTAAACGAACCCCCGCGTGGAGCAAAGTAGGGGGAGGGGGAAGGAAAGTGCATAATATGAATAAGTAGTCACAGGACTTTCCAAAGCTATGACACATGAGGGGTATCGGCTAAATTTAGAAAAGTGCCCCCGCGCGGGGGCAAAGTAAGGGAAGGGGCGCGGGCGATATATAAAATGAAATAGTAGTCACAGAGCTTTCCAATGATATATCACATGAGGGGTGTCAGCAAAAGATAGAAAAGAGTCCCAACTCCCAGGATTCTAATTATCGTGCCCCCCCCGAAATATACCCTGCCCATCCTTCTCTTTGAAATTTTCATATATTAAAAATTATTTATCGGAGGGCTCCGTGAAAAAATCCGATCTAAAATGTTTAAAAACCCTACGATTTCAAAAAAGTTCGAAAAGTGCCTCTCTCGGGGCGCCAAACTAGGGAGGGAAGAAGAAAGGTTCATAATATCAAAGAGTAAATTTCCGATGATAACCGAAAACTTTCCGATGATATATCAAATGACTGGTCCGAAAAAGTTTGAAATCTACCCCTCCCACGTGGGTTCCCTGTTTTATCCCAGAATATACCCGGAAATCACGCAGCCCCACTTTTAAAATTTTATATCTAATAAATAATATTTACCGGAGAGCTCCATTAAAAAACCTCATTTAATTATATTTATTGTAGAAATCTCTACAATTAAAAAAAAAATCACTCCCCCCCGCTCCCCCCCCCCGCCTTCTTCCGGAATTCAACTCTGGGAGGAGAAAGGTTCATAATATGAAAGAGTGGTGAAAGGACTTTCCGATGATATGTCAAGGAGAGGTTTGGTAAAAGTTTGAAAATTACCCACCCCCCTTTGTCCACTCACGCGCCCCCCAGAATTCACTCACCTTCCTCTTTGAACTTTTTATATTTAATAAATAGTATTTATCTGAGTCTCCAGGTATGGGGCTGCTTGGCAGAGCTAAAATAAGAGAAACATTGAAACTTCGGGGCGAAATGACACTAAATTTAACCGTAAAGTTTGAAACTAGGACTATACAGAAATGAATACATAAACCACTATGCTTCATAACCCACATCGGTTAATAGCAATAAAATGATAAGTGCCAGTTAAACTGATGGCATTGAGCTCACAGGTTATTCACACTAATTGTATATTATACTCTTATTTCAAAGAATAATGCCCCTCAAAAAATAAATGAAGGGGGATTAGCCAACGTTTCCCTTCTTTTTACTCAAACCTTTCGGGATGGGAAGTCTCTCGAGAGTTGCTCTCGCCTTTTTCAACTTTTCCCGATAGGAAGCCTCTCGCTGGTTTCTCTCGTCCTTTTCGAAATCTCCCAATGAAAAGCCTTTCGAGGATTTCTCTCACGCTTTTCAACATTTCGCTATGAGAAGCTTTTCGAGGATTTCTCTCGCGCTTTTCAACATTTCGCTATGAGAAGCTTTTCGAGGATTTCTCTCGTCCTCGGCAGAGAAGAAAAGTAAGAAAATTTATTGAGAGTACCAAGGGACGAGATAGAGACAGACATGACAATGAGCTGTGAAATGAAGCCCTAATTTTCAAAGTTTCTCTTATTTTAGCCCTACCAAGATGTCACATACCTGGAGCCCTCCAATAAAAATTATTTATTAAATATAAAAATTTCAAAGAGGAAGGTGGGTCGGGTGATTTCGAGGGAAGAGGACGTGAGAGTGGACTCATGCGGGGTGAAATTTTAAAAATTTTACCGAACCCTTCCTGTGGCATATAATCGAAAAGCCCTTTGACCATTCTTTCATACTATGAACCTTTCTTCGCCCAAAGAGGGGATGGGGAAAGGGTGAACAAATTTTTAAAACCGTAGCCGATTTGTATAATAAATTTAAATATCACTTTAGATGTGGGTTTTTTATGCAGTCTTCCGGTAAATATTATTTATTGAACATTAAAATTTTAAAGTGGCGGCTGTGTGAATTCCGGGGCGAAAGAGTGGGCCCACGGGGGGAAGTAGGGGGAGCAATTTTCAGCCATTTTTGTGACCAGTCATGTGATATGTCATCCGTAAGCTCTCGGATGACTCTTTCATATTATGAGACTTTCTTCCTCCCCTCCCTAATTTTGCCCCCACTGCGAGGGTAGTTTTTTCCGTTTTTATCATTTTAGATCGGATTTTTTTTATGGAGCCCTCCGCTAAATATTATTTATAATATATGAAATTTCAGGACACTTTTCCAAATTTAGCCAAGACCCCTCATGTGACATATCGTTGGAAAGGTTTGTGACTACTTATTGATGCTATGCACTTCCGGTGGCCGCCCCCCCCCCACTTCCCCCCCCCCCCGGAGGACACTTTTCAAAATTTAGTCAATACCCCTCTTGTGAGATATCGTTGAAAAGGTCTGTGACTACTTATTGATGTTATGCACTTCCGGTGACAGTCTCCCCCACTCTTTGCTCCCCCCGGGGGACACTTTTTCAAATTTAGTCAAGACCCCTCGTGTGAGATATCGTTGGAAAGGTTTGTGACTACTTATTAATGTTATGTACCTACGGTGTCCCCACCACCATTTTGCCCCCCCCGGGGGGCACTTTTCCAAATTTAGCCAAGACCCCTCATGTGAGATATCGTTGGAAAGGTCTGTGACTATTTATTGATGTTATGCACCTCCGGTGACAGTCTCCCCCAATTTGCCCCTCCCGGGGGACACTTTTAAAAATTTAGCCAAAACCCCTCATGTGAGATATCGTTGGAAAGGTCTGTGACTACTTATTGATGTTATGTTCCTCCGGTGTCCATCCCCCATTTTGCATCCCCCCGGGGGACACTTAAAAATTTAGCCAAGACCTCACATGTGAGATATCGTTCGAAAGGTCTGTGACTACTTATTGATGTAATGCACCTCCGGTGACCGCCCCCCCCACTTTTCCCCCACGGGGTGTTTTTCCAAATTTAGCCGAGACTCCTCATGTAACATATTGTTGGAAAGGCTTATGACCACTTACTCATGTTATCCACCTCCCGCACCCCTCCCCCCCCCTTTGCCCCCACGGGGAGGGCATTTTTATAAATTCAGATCCAGACTTCTCATGTGACATATGGTTGGAAAGGCCTAAAGACATGTGACGACTTAATCATATTATGCAGCTGCTGTCCCCCTCCGCTCGCTTTGACCCCTCCCCCAAGAGATCTGGTCCGAGGTTCATTCGTTTCGATATTATATTTTTTACAAGATTTTGTAGTGCGTGCACACCACACCCGCCTGCTATCATATATCAGTGCCGTATATAGCGGGTAACCTGTTCGTGATTTCATATTACAAGATTACGTATAAATTAGGGGCCCCGATTAAAGGAGGGGCCCGCTAGCGGTCGAAGTCACCTTGTCTTTATTAACATCGACACATTCCAGTTCACCCGCAGACGATTCTTGATAAATGTATGACGTACATAATACATAATATATGATTTATAAAAGAAATTTGCAAACTGTAGTCATCGAAAAAAAATTTACTCAATCGAAAAATATCGAGATGTCCATACAATCGAGAAAATCGAGAAAAACATCTCGTTATCGCCCATCACTAAATCAGGGTAGTGTAGACTTGTTTTTCTCTAAAGAATGGCCGTCTGTTAAAAGAGATTATGCATCTCGCGATATATTCAATGCAGATGGAACTGCGCTTTTTTATAAAGCACAACCTTAATCTACATTAACTTTGAAAGCAGAGACGTGTTCAGGGGGAAATGTAATAAAGAGCCTCAGCACTGGTAGTCTGCAATATGGATGGTAGTGAAAAATTACCTATCTATGTTATCGGTAAATTCGCAAAAACACGTTGCTTTAAGAGTGTAAAGACACCACCTCAGTACACATTAACTAAAAATGCTCGGATAAATAAGGAAAATTTTGCAAAATGGCTATTATAATTATACTCAAGACTTACCAATCAAAAGAGAAAGATATGCATTTTGTTGGACAATTGTACAGCCCACAATGACATAAAAGGGGACTAAAATCGATAAAATGCTCCCCTCCCTCCAAATACTATAGCAAAGCTTCAGCTGTGCGGCCAAGGTATTTATTATTCAATGTTTAAAAACTCGCTAAAGGAAAGAAGTAATCAAAAATTTATCGAGATCTTTGACAAACAGGCTTTTCTATCGATCTCTTAGAAGTTATGTGTTTCCTAAGAAGTGCATGGAACTCTGCTAGTCCCTCTGGTATAAAAAACAGTTTCAGTCATGGTGGTTTTTCTGAGTTAGATGTTGCACAAACAGATGAAACAGAAATGGATGGTATGATAGAAAAATCTGAAAAAAGAGGACTAACTTTTCTCCTGTCGTTTGAGGATTACGTTCAATCTGATGAAAATGTTATGACTTCACAACCCATGACAGATGAAGATATTCTGGCCGATTTAATTGAAAAGGAGAATGAAGAAGCAGATAATAATAAAATGGAGGCTGATGCAGACGTCTAAATCGCTTTTGTGTCCTTCAATTAAGCGACTGAGTCTTCAAAAACCGTTTAGTGGTTTCTGTTTCAACAAGAAAATGCATTTGGAAAAAGTGGATGCATTTATAAACAAATGTAGAATGCAAAAATTGAAACAAAAGTCAATAAAATACTTTTTTAAAGTCTAACTTAAAGAAGTAAATATATTTTTACTTTTTATTTCGCCTTACTCATTTTTTTTTTAATGAGAATATTATAGTACAGATAGTGTAGATATATAGTCATGTGCGTATTTGTATGGGTTTTGTGTTTGTATGGTGATATTAAAAATGTATCTTTTGCACAAAAATACTGATTAACATAAAATGACAATATCTTTGTTTTATTTATTTAATTTTTAAATAATCCTAAATGCCTTTTGCTATTTTATCGGTTACTACGAATTTCCGTTAATACGAAAAGATTTTTGCTGCCCTTCGACTTCGTCTTAACGAGGTTCGACTGTATATATTTTCGGATATTGTAACTTCGACTGAAATATTTCGGTATAGGTATATGCTGAGCATATTAATAAATTTTATTTTAAAACAAACTTACAAAAAAATCGGCATTGTTTAAAAATTCCAAATAAAGAGAAAATTATAATTAGTTTGAGGATATGATATTGAAAGCCAAATCATACCAAAGGATCACACGCAACTAATCTAAAAAATAAATTACATCACAGAGAAACAGAATTAGCAAACAGGAAGCAGGCCTGCTTCCTGTTTGTTAATTCTATTGAATTCTCCTTTTCAGAATTTAGTGTCGCACCCAATGAAATATATATCGATAGATAGATGGTACAAAACACTTTTCCGTTTTAAGACATAAAGTACGCGCTTTTATTTTATATAAAATGATGTCATTTGTATCCGCTGAAGAAATCCACATTTACGGTGCAGTTTTAAACAACATCTATAGAAAAGTATGCATATGACGTCACTATCGTGGAATAATACACAAACCCAGCAAAAAAAAAAAAAAAAAAAAAAAAAAAAAAAAAAAAAAATCTAATAATACACATGACTTCATTTGTTTCTAACGTTAATAAGGATACAGAAAATTAGATATAGTTTATAGTAGCTCCATGTTTTATCAGAAATCATTTATTTATGTTTTTTTTCTAAATTCGGAAAATGTTATTTCACACGGATTAATGAATTTGCATTTTTTCAGCTTTTCAATAGAAATTAGGTAAATGCGGAGAAAATAAGTCACACAAATATTCTTTAAAATATATTTTCATAGCTGACGATATTCTTGGTCTAGCACGCATTTTAATTAACTTTGTTTTCGATTCTTATGAGAAAATGGCAACAAAAAGAAATAGTAATCTACTATTTTTCGTTTACTTTTTACAGAAATAGAGTAATTCAGGTGCCACCATAACAAAAATGACATTAAAAACAACAAAAAAAATAGAGATACAGTTTTTAAACAAATTGCATTTAAAAATACCTTTTTCCCTATACCACGTTGTAAATTTTGAAAAGTGCGATGTTTAGAAACATAACAAATGCAGTAGATTATCAGTATTTAACCGTACAATGATACCCCTGCTTCGTTGTACTGGTGGCTTATGGTTAGGTGTAACGCTAGTGACGGCACTTTCATTGTTGTCAGACAGAAATAGTATATCGGGCGCTAAAAACATATTAATACAATTTAACCCTTTATGTACTGAGATATGAATTCATGAAAATTTTATCTTCAAAGCATTTTTCGTGAATTTTTGAAACTACATTAGAAGATTTACATAATCATTTAATAAATTTTAGAAGGATTTTAGAAGGATTGAAGGATTTAGAGGGATTAATTAATTTTGAATTATAGAGATTTTGTGAAATATTTATAACCCCGCTGATATCTTTTATTTTTAATATTTATCTTAGTATTTTGTAGAATTAGGAAATGTACATATATAATGTTCTTAAAATAGAATTATAGAAATATTTCCGAATTTAAAAATCACCCCCCCCCCTCTCCCTACGCCAAGAAAGCTGAAAAGATGCAAAGCAAAAGAAATCATCCTTTTAAAAATATTTTTGTTTGGTGTAATTAATATTGCTTTTGGAACAAGATAACTTATTGTATCTATAACTCATTCTAAACTGTATTACAACTAATGGATGTATTAAATGAATTTTATAACAAGTTATTTTACTGGTACTTATAAGTACCGTCTGTAGATAAAGAGTTAAAATTTCAATACCTAAGCCAACATGTGAATAAAATTAAGTACGTTATAATCTTGTTTGTAATATAGCGATTCGCTATGACTTATTCGATTTGGTTTACAAGGCTGTTTTCATTACATTCAAAATCTAAAAAATTAGATTATAGAATAACTAAGAGCAAATTTTTAAATAAAATAAATCATTAAAAATGGCTGACCGGTTATCATATATGCAGCTATCTATTATCAACTTCAGATAAAATATATTTTGGCGAATTTTTTTTAATTAAAATCACAAATTTACAAAATGAATATACAAATTCTAAAAGTGAAAATACACAGGTGTCCAAAATTAAGGACCAGTCATAAAATGCTAATTTTTAAGTAAGCGAATACTCAGAAGGAAATAATATAATTCAAATAATTACTATCTCTACAGCACAACTAGTCCATATAACATCTCATTCATGTCAAACATGTCACAAGTGTCACAGTCACTACGGTGAAACAAAAAATAGGAAATCCCCCACATCTCATTATGAGTCTCAAATGATCACTATATGTGTCTCAACTGAGACGTCAACGTGACTGCTGCTTTGTGACGAGTCACCAGATGACTTTACAATGTAGTTACATTGTGACTCTCATGTAACTGTCATTTTTAGACAGAATTTTAAAGTCATCATGAACGTTGCATTACGACAAGTCACCAAATAATATCATATTATAGCCACATGGTGACTTTTCACAAAAAAGCACAATGGTGACATCACAGTAGTCTCTTTGTCACCTGAAAGTCATCATGTGAATTTAATGTGACATTATTTGGTAACTTATCATAATGCAGCGTTCACGATGACTTTGAAATTGAGCCTGCAGATGACAGTCACGTGATAGTCACAATGCAACTACATTGTAAAGTCACGTGGTGACTCGTCACAAAGCAGCAGTCACAGTGACGTTTCAGTGGAGTCACATATAGTGATTATTTGAGACTCATAATGAGATGTATGGAATTTACTATTTTTTTTGCTTCACCATAGTGATTGTGACACTTGTGACCATGTGTGACATGAATGAGATGTTATACGGACCATCTGTGCTGTAGAGATAGTAACTATTCGAATTATATTATTTCCTTTTGAGTATTTGCGTACTTGAAAATTAGCATTTTGTGATTGGTCCTTAATTTTGGACACCAGTGTAATAATAATGATTATATTAATGATGATTTTTTCATATTTTATGAAATAAAGAACTAGAAATTCTAAATGAATATAAAAACTTAAAACATGGAATTGGTTATAAAAATTTATAATTTTATGGTTGGGTAGAAATATATTAACGATATTGCGATTTAGTTAATAGATTTAACAGCTTTAAAAAATTAAGTATCTGCAGAAATTATTTCCTATTAAATGTTAAATTAAATTACTTCCTCCCTTTTCTTTATAGTGAATGTATACAAAAATGTATGTTTGGTCATACGTTTAGAGAAGGCACACAGCGTGTGATGAAATGTAAACACAGCGAGAATAGATGGATGAATACTGCAGAATTTGAGCAGTGTCGACGTATGTATACTTTCGTAAATAAACTGGATGACATAAGTCTATGTGTAATAAGTATAACGAATAGAACATGATAAATAGTTTGTGCTTGTGCAGATAATACATAATGAAAAGTTATTTCGGAATATTTTAATTTTAAATTTACATGCTTTAAAAAGCAAAAATGGCAAAATTTGATTTTTAAAAGAAAATATTCAACACTTGATAAAAAAAATTTTAAATATAAATGTCTTTCTGAGTAGCTTTAACAGATTAAAAAAGAACATTTTCAAAATTCATTTTGATGCAAAATGGAAAATGAAAATGTTTATAATATTGCCTTAAAAATTGGAATAATTGTTCTATCTTATAAATTTACTACTCATTATAGCTGTAAATAAATATGTACATTTATTCTTAGTATTATAACTTAGCATGTGTCGCTTTCTCCAATTTATAAATTTATATTGTAATTTTATGCATTATTTGCGTGTATTTCTATACATATTTGAAATTTTGTGGAACATTTATAAAAGCAGTTTTAATGATTTAAAACCAATTTAAAGGATAGAAAGAATAGCAACAATTAAAATGGTTTTTGACCGCATGTAACATTACATTTCCTCATGCTAAAAAAAATTATTATTTTGTTTATTTACCGTAAGAATTATTTATAACTCATTTCTCATTTTGCACATGCATGATGTTTAGGATAACAAGTATGTTCTTTTTTAATCTCTTGTTTTATAAATTAGTGAATTTTTATAAAATTTCGAATATAGAGTATATTTATACAGTATAGAAAGAAAACGTTATTTAAATTTATGGGACTTCAGACATTTTGAGCTTGTTAGACAGAATAGTACTAAAAACACTGTAATGATTGCTTAAATTATTTATTAATTTAAGAAAGTCCTACATAAAAATTATTCCTTTTTAATACTGGACGAACTGGATTGTAGTACTGAATAAAAAGTTTCTATCTCATTCTTGCAAATGCTGTTTCTTAGAGAGTTATATAACTCAAATTTTGACAGTAATGTTAGATTAGTAACTTCTTATATTTCTTATAATTATACTTATGAGAAAAGCAACAAATTTACCTTGGACTTTTCCTTAAGTTACATGATCCATAGGAAGGAATATTGAATCGATAAACTTCCTCATATCATTAAAAACAACATTTTATCATACAATTTTTAAAGTTGCTCTTGCAAGACAAATTTTATTCATCTTTCGAAATGGCAGGCTTAATGTTATACAATACACGAAAAAAAACACAACTTCCATTGATGAGGCATATATCGCTCACACACAAGGAAAGTGACACATATCGAGAAAAGTAAATTTCACAGGAAAGGCAAAAAAAGATTTGGATGATTTTACTGTAACATGAAATTGTAGCACTTGTCTTTGCAGGCAGGAATAAAGACATGCATAAAAGCATAAAACATTTATGAATAATGATGTAGAATGTGGTTTGGAGGATTGGGTAATTTTACCTCCCCACATAATCTACCCCTCGTTTGTGGTCACATATCGACATACAGCGTAATAAAGTGATTTTCCGTAGAACTGCACTTATGAAACTGTTTGTGTTGCAAGACACACTATGATAGACCTATTAGGGAAATAAAACGCAAGATGAATTTTTGCGAGATTTGTCACTTTTCTTGTGGGTGATCAATAATACCTTAATGAAGGCATTGCTGTTCTAAAAAGTTGGTTCTAAAAGTTTGCTGTTCTAATAGTTCTAAAAGTAAAAAGTTCTAAAAGTTTGCTGTTTTGCATTGTTGTTCTAAAAGTTTAAAATGTACAGTCCACAAAAGCTGGTATATAAATGTAAATTTTCGTTGTAGAAATGAATTTTCAAATTGTTTGTTATCCTAAGTTAAAAGGTTCCATTTCAAAAAATAAAATCAGAAAATAAAATAATTAATACATTTTGTGCTAGCATTTATTTTAAATTAAAATTTCTATTTTAAAAGATCCTGATATAATTATGAAAGACTTTTTCAGATAAAGATGAAAAGAAATTTATTTTCACAAATTAATTTAAATTGTTATGTTTGTAGTTGTTCAACAACGCTACTAAAATGTTTTCGATAGTTTAATCCAAAAATTAATCATTTCCTAAATATACAAAATATAATTATAACTATATAGATACATAGCTATTTATATATATATATACATATAAGAATGCAGAAAATTAACTATTGCTATCAGTAGTCTACCTACTGGCCATGTGCATCTAAATACATTCATTTTGTACGCTTTTTTATACAAACATTTTGCGCACATACATTCATTCAGAAACTTTTCCAAAATATGTTTTAATTGATATATTAATGTAGAAAATAAAGGCTTGTTATGAGTAGTATAACTAAATGGAATGTACAGCTCAATCCATTCATTTTGTACGGGTTTTTTTATACAGGCATGTTGGAAACATGCATTAATTCTTAAACTTTCCAAAAATATAGTTATATCGATATAGCAAGTAGAAACTTAAGGCTCATTTTTAAAAGTAAAACTACTGGGCGTGTACATCTCAATCCTTTCATTTTGCGCGCTTTTTATACAAAGATTTTGCTTACATGCATTAATTAATAAACTTTACAAAAATATATTTATATAGATACAACAATGTAGAAATTGAAGGCTTGATATCAGTAGTATAACTTCTGGGCATGTTCATCTCAATCTATTCATTTTTTAAGCTTTTTAACCGACATGAAACAAAAGGAGAAGGTTATCAATTCGACGTGTACGTATGTTTTTTTTTCTAATGTACGTTCGTTTTCAAACAAGTACTTTGCGTTCGTGCATTAATTCTTAAACTTCCATATATATATATATATGTGTGTGTGTGTGTGTGTGTGTGTGACATAACGACAGTAGAGGATGGCGAAAATCATATTTTCCAGGGTTTTCATATTTATGCACACAGATGTGTTGTCCGGCTGGTTGATAAAGACGAACATAGATAGAATAAATAATGGAGAAACAGTCAACTGAGCTAAATTCCAAATTTGTTTAGCATTTTCAAGAATAGTTTTGTAGGGAAATGCTCCATTCATACGATGCGAAACATGTTATCTACTGTCCGGTGGTAAGTGAAAATTATGAAGAACTAGTATGTTGTGGCCATCACAAAACTTTCTTCTATATAAATCACGTCAATTAAATCATTTAAATAGTATAAGAAATTACATCAATTTAGAACCAATTAGTATCAAAGTATACCTGAATTCGAAGTTTGATGAAAATTCGTGCATTAGTTATTGAGATAGAGCTGTAGGGGAAATTCTGAATAATTCAGCATAGCAGCGCCACCTGTTGAGCTATTTGTACCAAAACACAAACAGCACTGATTCATATTAAGGTATACCGGAATCTGAAGTTTGATGAAAATCGGTGCATTAGTTCTGGAGCTAGAGCTATTGTTGAAATCACAAAAAATGCAGCACAGCAGCGCCCCCTGTTGAGTGATTTACACGAAAAGGTACAAAACATCATTTCATGTCAAGGACTAACTGAATCTGAAGTTTGGTGAAAATCCGTGCATTAGTTCTGGACATTGAGCTATTGTGGAAATCGTGAAAAATGCTGCATAGCAGCGCCACCTGTTGAGCGATTTACACCAAAACATAAACAGCACTAATTCATATCTAGATATACCTGAATCTGAAGTTTGTTGAAAAACCAAGTATTAGTTCTTGAGATAGATCTATTGCGGAAATCTCAAAAAATGCAGCATAGCAGCGCCACCTGTTGAGCTATTTACACCACAAGAGGCAAAACGTCAACTCATGTCAAGCACTAACTGAATCTGAAGTTTGATGAAAATCCGTGCATCAGTTCTTGATATAGAGCTATTTCTTGAGATTGAGCTATTACGAAAATCGTGTAAATGCTTCAAAATACAGCATAGCAGCGCCATCTGTTGGGCGATTTGCACCAAAACGTTACCAACACCAATTCATATCAAGGATTAACGGAATCTGAAGTTTTATAAAAATCCGTGCATTAGTTCTTGAGCTTTTGGGGAAATCCTGAAAAATGCTACATAGCAGCGCCACCGCCAAAAACTAATCAGCACCAATCTATATCAGGGACTACCAGAATATAAATTTTTATTAAATTCCGTGCATTAGTTCTTGAGATAGAGCGCCCACAAAAATTGTGTCACATACAGACAGACAGACGGACGGACAGACAGACAGACAGACAGACAGACAGACTCACAGACAGACATTTTTTAAAAACATGTTTTTTGGAATCTCTGACCCATAAAACGTATAAATCCGTCGAAAACTTGAATTCGAAAATTTTCATGAAACCAATACTTTCTTCTTGTCAAGATAGAAGAAAGTAAAAAAGGAACGTTCACATTCGAAGTCGTATAAAGCCTTCCATCTCAACGCTGATCTCCCACATTTACGCTTTCGGTACTCTACAACTTTTTACATACGTAGTTACACTCTGTTCTACACATTTCTCCACACTTCTACAATATTTCTTCACCTTCTACCACACTTCTCTCTATATATCTGGCTGCCGCAATCGGTAGGGGAGGTAGGGGAGGATTGATACATAAGGAAGGTTGATACATTTAAATTTTTCTCAACAAATAGCATTAACAGCTGTTGTAACATATGTAAAGCCTTTTTTTATTAGCAGTGGACATCATTAGCTGGATTTAGCAGTGAAGAATTGACAACGCTTATTTTCTTTTAATTTTGAAGACTTTTGGAATGTCAATGTAATTTTTTTTTTTTTTTAAATACTGATTTTACTTCATGACTCTTATTATTGTGAAGATATTATCTTGCAATAATTTTTTATTTGTAAAGCAGATTGTTGTGGTGAGTTTTACCAGAAAGAAGATTGGCATTTTGCAACTGCATTTATACAAAGTGAAGTAAATTCCAATAAGGCATTTTAGGGAGAAATGATACTTTAGTGCTGGGAAGAAATTATACACTTGTATATTCGAAATTTTATAGTTTTTTTTAAGTTGTAAACTAATATAGGACTGTAATATTCATTATTGTTTTATAACAAGAGCTACTGAAATTGATAAGGAAGAACAACGAGACTATTCATAGACATTATGTAGGTTACATAAAAAAGCAGTGCGATGATAGATGGTTAGTTCGCTTTGCTTGTCATGTGGAAGGAAAAAGTTTAAATGGCCTGAAAGGGAATATGTTTCCAGAATTGACGAAAGGCAAAAAAAAAAAAACAAAAAAACAAAAAAAAAACAAAAAAAAAACATTAAATCCATCCGATTTTACTTATCAAAATGATAGAGTTATTAGTTTTTCTTTTAACCATTTCAGGGGTGGTAGTATGTTTATGAAACCACATAATTTTAATTCCCAAACGCCACGTTGGAACAAGCATTTTGGTAAACATTTTTCATTTAACATGAAAGTGAAATATAGTCCTTTTCTTATTTCGAATTAAATTTGTTGGTAAATTCCGGTGCCATTCATTTATTCAACACTTTAGTATTGAAAATGCTTTGCCCTGAAAGGGTTAAAGAAATCATAAATGTGCTAACTTTATGTTAAATTGTTCGCTAAATCAACAATGTTCACTTCATTTTTCCTTGCAGCAAGATTTCTAGGGGGTCAAGATCTTTATTATTTATTTTCTAAAAAGTGTGTTAATAGAATTGTTTAAATAATAGTAATTGTTTAAATATTTTTCTAAAAAACATTTCTAAAATGAAAATATGTCAATGTCATTTCTTTTTAAATTTTACCTAAATATTTTTAGATTTATCATAAAGAATTTTATGACACATAAATTGAATTCTCTGCATTTATTTTACAATTTACATAACAATGTATCAAATCTCTTTTGCTAGTGTATCAATCCTCCCCAGCAATGGGTGGATTTGATATAGTAGTAACGATTCAAAATAATGGGGATATAATATTGAATGATTATTTTTTAAATTCACAATATTTTTAATAAATTTATAAAAGGTCACTTTATAAGAAAACACGAGAAATTATTTTAAAAATAGCTTTCTAAGGGTTGTAAAAAAATTAATTAAAAAAGTGTATCATACCTCCCCTATTTATACTACCTCGCTCAACGATTCAAAATTCCTTTTCCCCAATTGTATTCACTGCTTAAACGGACTATTCCCACTTCCGGTCGAATTAATCTCGAGGTAAACGAGTTTCCTACCGCCAAAGATTGTTCCAGAATATTCTAAAAGCCTTGGGACCAGCCTTGGGATAAACAAAATAGTCTCTGCTGTCGAGATTGGCTCCAAAAATAGCTTTTTCCCCACGACAGACGATTAAAAAAAAAAAAAAAAAAAAAAAAAGAATTAATTTCTGCGTAAATTTTAAATCATTGAAATATTTTAGTTGGCACCTGGATATTTTTTAATAAAAGAATAATTTAAAAGAAATAGGTTTTTTTAGATGGGATAATTTATGAGTTACAATATTTGAACAATTAAATAAAGAATTGAAGGGGATATGATACAGCGGGATTTAATAGTGGATTTTATTAGGAATTTAAATAAAAAAAGGTTTTATTAAAGAAATATAAATAGTTAGAACCATTATTTTTAGATTTACGCAATTTGGAATATGTATTATTAGATGGATTAGGATCTTATGAAAATTAATAGACTAGAGTTTTATCTTAATAAACTGGTTTAATCTACGGAATATTTCTAGAAAGGGAAATTTATATAAAGTTGTCGTAAACTTGGCGCAAAAATTTCAGTTTTGTGATATATATGTGTGTGTGTGTGTGTATGAATATATCACAATGTAGACAATCAAGGCTTGTTATCAGCAGAATAATCACTGGGCATAAGGATCTCAATCTACCAATCTAGGTGGGGGATGAGGGGTATACAAGCAATTTCGCACAGGTATTGATTCAATAATTTTCCAAAAATCAGTTTTAATTGCACTTTCTTTCTTTAGAAATGTTTCCTTAACAATAGATATATATCTCCTAATCTACGAATATGTAATATAATCTCGAACGAAAATTATATAATAACCTCTTCAAAATTAACAATGATTATGAAAAAGCGTTTTTTTTCTTTTAGAAAACACGGAAACCAAAATATTTTTGAGATTTAAAGAAAATTTTAAAAACAAAGGTTATTTCACTGCCACGGATTTTCAGAAATGCTTCCGAGTAGATTTTATAACATATTAGTCACTTTCTTCAAACATGAATATCAGTTTTAGGACGCTATTAGTTACACATTGAGCATTTTCACTTGCTTTATTGAGATTAAACAGGTAAGAACAACAGAACAATATTAATTTTTATGTTACTCTTTCCTGTGTTATGTTACCTAATATTAATGTAGTTAATTTATAATTTTTTTTTCTGTAAAACATGCTTTTTGAACATGAAACTTTTTACTTTAGGATGGATAGCGTACGCAAAACCAGAATTCTGCGTTCAAATAGCTGATTAGTACACTATAAAACTACTCGGAATCATTACCGAACATCAGTAGCAGACAAAATAAACGTTTTTTTTCATAAATACTTCTTTAAATCTCAAAATATATATTGCTTTCTAAAGTTTCTAATGATAAATAACTATTTTCAAAATCATGGATAACTCGATAGATGTTATGTGTATCTTTGATTGTGGTAATATTATATTTTTCTAGACAAAAAACATGTCTTTTTTTAGAGTGTATCTTTGAAGTATATTTCTCAACACCGATAAAAAATATTGTCATTTGTTAGCTGTCCTTTTAAAATCTTCATGAATAAATACGTATAGTATGTTTATATAAAAAAAAATAACTGAATTATTACGCTGGCTTTAATATAGCTTATTACAAGAAGGTAAATTTTTGCATAAAATAACACAGCATGTTTTTGATTGCTTAGAGTTACTTATTTTATCATTCCTTAGATGTGAATAAAACTATGAAATGTTGTCAAAAGAACAATAGTATTACATGTTATCCTTTACAGAACTCCTACTTATTTGCCCCTAAACAATAAAATTTAAATAAATTATAAAGAGTCTAAATCAAATATAAGAAAATTTGGCAATGACTAGCAATCGCAGATCTTCTTAAGTTATATGCTCTATAAATTGATGTTTTGATATTTTATATGCATGGTGCTTCATTTAGCCGATTTTAACAATGTCGTAACATTCCGTCCAATATCATATGTTGTTGCTTAAATCTAAAAACTCTGAATACTGCTAAAGGTATTTAGGGGAATACTGTGTGAAGAAAAATTTTATGTACTTTATATCTGTATTCAATTTTGGGCTTAAATGTTTGCATAGATACAAGTTTTCAGATTAAATTGATAGATAAGTTTTAAATAATACAGAAAAGGATAAAAAAGTATGTAGAGTATAGGTTTTTTTTATGATTGAAAATTTTCCGTATGATACAAATACTCCCATTAGTCATATTAAAATTCATTTATTGTCTTATAATATAAATTTAATCTATTTAAATATATATATTTTTTTTTGATTTAGTGGAAATGAGAAGTTTTGTGGAATCTTTCGTAAAGATATTTATTACTTTAAAATTTTCTTATTCTAGCTTTCATTGACTGCAACTTAACTTTGGGATCAGGAGCTTATTCAAAGTGCACATCAAACTTCATGGATAGAGGAGCAATTTGTGATGTAAGCTGTGCTCATTTTGAAGATAAAGAAGCTGTGCCTTTGAAAACGTATCACTGTGATATAAAGGGAAAATGGACTCCGGAATTGCCATTTTGTGTCAAAGCGGGATCAGGTAAACTTAATATATATATATATATATATATTTAAATGAATATTCATCAGATATATGCTTATGCCTTATCAAGTTAGTTGGAAAAATGACTTGCCTTATAATTACTACATATAAATTATACAGTTATTTCATTATTATATTTCATTATTAGGTATACTTTTCATTTAACTTAAATTCAAATATTTTTTATTTATTTTATTAACAAAAATGATTCAGTCTTATTCGACAACTTTTCAAAACCGCATTGATTTTTTGACACTTCATGCCATTTGTATATTACTATACAAAAATATGCATACTGTGTAACATATTTTTCAACATTTTGTTTCAGGAATACAGCTGCATCCCCGTCCCAAAGGACTTTAAGCATTTTCGGAGAAAAAGTTAGCATCAGTATAATATAGACTTGAACCGGATTATTTAGAACAAAATATAACTTGATATTGAATTATCTGAAAATGTTTTCAGATTGTAATATTTTCCAAATATATTGATGTCATATATCCTTGCAACTATCCGATGATATAAACATAAAATAAATCAAAACAGAAGTGTTGTTCAAGTATTTTTATAACAAGCAAAAATCGTGGAAGATAATTTTCAAATAGCTTTTACTAACAATATCGAAATGTATCTACAAAATTTCAGCTTGTTATTCTTCACAGAGCTTCTTTTGACTATATCTTTCACCATGTATAGATAAATTTCTTTTCAGCAGGTACAAATTTGATGTGTGTATATATTCTTATAGAAATGTTTGAAATAAAATATATGCATAGTGTCTGCTTTTTATTTATGTGTGTTTCTTTCACTATACTAACAGCTTGTTGGTATTATCACAGAAAAATATAATTAGGACAAACAAGGGCAAGAGTAATAACTATCAACCAATTGGATAATATTTATAAAATTAGATATCTGTTCCATATAATACGATAATACTCACATCCCTTTAAGACCTAAAGATTTTTGGTAGAAATGAAAAGTTTTGGTTGTTTACCCTAATTAATAGGATTATATTTGATTGGAATAGTATTTTTAAAAAAACACTCGATATCAGGTTATGGCAATGGAAAATCCACGAAGCTCTGTGGGAGCAGGCTCAACTTTAAATTGCACAACAAGAGTAAAATGTTTTTTTCTTTTTCTTTACGATCACTTACGCAATTGTGTAGGTCAGGACTAAAAGGGTTATGATTTTTTAAGAATGGTATGTTATGGTCTGTTTTAAAGGACAATCAATAGTCATGTATAAATTACCAGGCAAATACTACAACTAGTGATTACAAAAGATTTAGATGGCATACTTTAGCTCAATTAACTTCGAATTTCCAATAAGGTTCGAAATTGAACTCATCTTTAGCATTTTCACGAAAGAAAAACTTTAATAAAAGCTCCATTCTATAAAAAAAATTGAAAAAGAATACTTTTCTTCCTTTCTGTGGAGCATAAATAACGTATAATATTTTCTTTTATACGCATCACTAATTTTTCATTGAAAATGATTAATTTGCTCCCTAACAATTTTATGGCATACACGTTGACCTACATCTCCTCCTAGTGGTTGGCTAAGATAGTGTCCTCATACGCCCTACCATTTTAACAAACTTAAACATACCCTTGTATCCTTTATGTATCTTTGTAACCTCCTTCGTTCTTGGGCTATGAATTCGACTCCTGGTTGAAAGCTTTTATCACAATTCAAGCATTATCTTCCAAACCCAGTTTAACTCGAAACTGTTTTGTAGTTACAGCATGCTCCGCTATAGTATGTCTCTTTTCATACAGCGGCCTCTCGCGATGTCCGGTATGTCCAGCTCTGGCTGAATTTCGCACTTTTTTTAAAATATTAATAAAGGGACCGGGAGAGCCATCAATGCTCTGCAGATCTGGTTGACCCTTACCTGAACAGTCGTACTCAGAAAATTGCATCAAGCAGTATTAATTAAAATAACTTCGAAAGCATTTTTTCAGGTAATTAAATTGTTTCGTGTGACTGACGGTGGAATGGAAAATAATATATGTAACATTTTTAAGCAACATTTCGGACAATAAGGAATATAATTATTTTTAATGTCTTGAGTTTTTATATTATTCCACTAAAATGAAAATTAAACTTTCAAATTCCTTTAACTATATCTTATAATGCATTTAATTTACAAAAAAAAAAATGCATCAGTAACGACGGTACATAATTCCTTTTAATAGTTTAATTAAAATTCTAAAACATTACATTTTAAATTCTACAATTTGTAGAAAAATATAAATTGCAAACATCAAAGAATCAAGATTTCACAATGCAAAATATGAAAAATTTATCAATATATGTAATGTTTTTTTTTTTTTTTTTTTTTTTTTTTTAATTATTTCTATAAAAGAAATTAAAATAGATTTATCAAAAATTATCAAGGACATGCGAATTTTCTAAAATTAACATCTGGAAATAGCAGAAACTGCATGTTCTTATGTACTTCTAATGCATTATAAGTAATTTTGGGACTAAATTAATTGAAAATATTTAATAGTAAAATATATTTTACTCAAAACACGTGTTTCATTTCCATACTCTCTATATTGTTAAATTTACTTTTACATGTAAAAAACTAATTACGCATCTAATATGTTTTGATTTAAATTTAAAGATATATACTATATCACTGCTTTTTAAGATATATAAGTAGACATGTACATGACATTAAAATTGCAATCGTTGAAACTATTTACTAACACGTTTTTCATTATTTTCAATTTATTACGACGTTTAATTAAAATTTGTGTTTTAGCAAATTTTAGCGTAAAAAATCTAAAGAAAAATTTTTGTATGATATCCTGTATACCTTGTATGTACGTAACAAAACGATTTTGACATCAGAAATACTATATATAATCAGTTTGTACAAATACAATGAAAAACATATTAAAAGAGTCATATTTTAAATTAATAATCTGGAATTATTTTCAGTAGTTAAATATTATTAATTACCTTTAATTTAAATTGTTTTCTTTGTGACCATTATTATCTTCAAATATATTTTATAATATTGCTTTTCCTTCGTTGTCAGATAACATAATCGTTATACATAGAAGATATGTTATGTAGATTTTGTAAGGAATACTATCTATTGCAGTCGTTACCATGCTGCGACTTTTGAAAAATTCCTTCATAAATTTTTATTATATGACCTTAGTAACCCAAAATCAATCCCCAGCTAAAATGTTTATATATATAAATATATATATATGTGTGTGTGTGTGTGTGTGTGTGTGAGTATGTATGCATGTGGTAAAATTAGTTCGTACGATAAAAGTCGCAATTATGCATGGATCGTCTTCCAACTCAACAAAAACGTTGAGATGACTAATATCTCGCGGGTATTGCAAATGGACAAAATCGGCCCAAAGTGATGGTAATAGGGAGGGTTAGAAAATTTGAATACCCCCTTAACATGATTCTGATAAAACCTGCTCTTATAGAAAAATGACAAGAAAAAATAAACATTTTTCTTTTTGGCCGTTGCCAACAATAAAAAAACAATAAAAGTCTCACCACAATAATTAATTTTCTCTTGAAAGTTTCCCATGTGAAAAATTAAAATGAAATAAATAGTTTAAAGAATTGAAAAAAAAATAGTATTACATCATAAGTTCACTAGAACAAAATTTCCACCTGAAAACTGAAAATGAAATGAATAGTTCGACGAATTAAAAACATATATATATATATATATATATATATTACGTCATATTGGAAATATAATGAACGGCAGCAGTTGAATATGTAGCGTGATGTGAGTTTAATAAAACATATTAAAACTTAATAAAAACCCGACTATGGAAATATTACAATATTTTAATATTTTGAGGGCCTCTGAATTTGTTTTCGCCATTTTCAAAACTATTCCATATATATCCATGTGTGTATTCGTGTATATTAGAATATTCACAAAACATTTAGGTCCGTAGAGTTCATTCTTAGTAAAGAAACTAGGTTTATCTCTCATCTTGATTTTGGTTTCGTTGGTGAAATTTGTAAACATACAAGAGAAAATTTACAGACTTGTCAAATTAGTAGTTAATATCTGTTTTTGTAATTTACGTAGCTGATGTAAGAGGGAAAAAATAATTCCAGAGATGAAAACAATCTCGACCCAGATACACATAAAATTTGTTTTATTTTGGTTAAAATATAGCTATAGCGCTGTCGCTTCTACCGTGCCAGTACCGACCTGTCTTTATTTCTAAAATTGATATTTAGCATATTTTTCTGCCGGGAAAAATGAAAGATTTTCCTACTCCGAAAAATACTATGCGTAACTACTTCTCGATAGACAATTCTGTATTATCTTGTTATAGCACATTCTCAAAGTATTTAGTAGAAATTTAGAATCCAACCCAAACGGACAGGATATGTTTTCAATCAAATCGAGTACCAGAACCAACTGCGCGAATAACTTCTTTACTGTCATAATTAGTCGACACCTCTTTTTTTTTTTTTTTTTTTTGAAAAAACTCGTACGTATTTCGGAAATACAGACATTCAGCTACCAGTACACGTGGTTATATCAAATTCCGAGATAATCGGAAAAGTGAATTTTGTCCACATACATCAACAACACCCACTGTGCGACGTTACAGCTTTACGACCTCCTTTTGCAGCGCGCTTAGCAAAATGTCAAATTTAAACTTTAACAAGGGTTTTCATTTAGCTACACCGTAAAAAGAAATTAATATTATTAGGTTGAATTTAGTTTTATGAAATGCCAGATGAAGTTTAAATATGCACTATTTTTATTGTCAGTACGGTATTAAGTTAATAATAAACAGATTAGGATAAGATTAAAAAAAAAAGAAATACTGAATAGCAATATTTGGTATTATTTAAGCTTCATATCTCTAAGAACTTTTATGGTATATCCATTCATCTTTTTGTAGTACATACAGGTATACCCAAACCTACGTTGTATAATTTTTACAAAGTCTTATTATTCTTTTAACAACGATGTTTTTAATAATACAGTTAATAATTTATTGTTCGGAACCCTCTGAGCGCAAGTAATATTTGTACTTGACCGGTTAATTAAATAAGGGAAGGGTAACAACTAAGCAATTCTAGTAAATAAGTCAACGCAGTTAGCTTATCTAATATAGTACATACATATAGTACACACAAAAGTAAAAACCACTATAATTTTAAGTTGTGTGATATTTACGTGCATAAGTGTATTATGTAATTGGAGTTTTTCTGAACTTTATAAGGTACCTTAGCAAAACAATTTACCCCTATATATTTAAAATAATTTTATTTAATATCATTTTTATTAAACAAATAATTGAAAAAATTATTTATTTTTGAAAACGTTCAATTTTACAATCGCATATTTGGCTTTTCTCTAAATGCTTAAATTCATTTAAAGCTATTCGCATAAAGAAAAGTATCACATAATTAACGTTTACTCTTGTAACGGAGACTTAAATGGATATTTCTTTTTAAATAAACAATATTTTGGATTTTTAAACATCTACAAATTTTACAAAATATAATCGTAACAATCGTATAAATTTGATAAAATACTCGATGAAAATGCAATGTAATCAAATAACGATATATTTAACTTATTTATCCTAGACAAAAGAACGAAAACTAGATAGATATTTTCAAATAACTGTTGATTTCGTAAATTCTTCTGAAACTTTTATCAAATTTGAAGTATTTGCGAATATATTTTTAAATTTCGAACTTCAAAAGTTTAATTTATTCTACAGCATTAACTAAGAGTAATAAGTAATAAAATAAATAAGTTTGTAAATAAGTATTGTAAATTTTACAAAATTCGTACAATAAATTATAGAATTCCAAGTATGCTTTAAATAAAACTTAACTGTTTTAAAGAAATGAATATATTATCGCTAAACGTTATATATCGGGTAAAGATTTATATTTTACATGCTAAAGCAGTTTTTCTCAACCGATGTGTCACATTACATTAGTCGAAAATGTTTATGCAAATTATAGTAAAAATGCTACGAATTGGGATTTTTTTTTTTTTTAAGCAACATTCAGCAAGTACAAATAGAACATTATACGATTTCTCTTACTCAGTGCTTAAACATTCATAATGTACGGAAATATTATAAATGTGCTCCTATCTACATATATAATTAAGGTTGATAAAGACATTTTTTATTTTTCTTAATTAAAAAATTGTAGAGGATTGCAATGAAATGGAAATCAACAGCTGATATTAAAATCTAATAACTCTCCTTCAACTGTCAACTTGCAAATACTACAAAAGAAATTTTCAGTTACATTTTTATTATTATTTAAAAAATAAAAAGTTAGCTTTCCCAGCTTATTAGTGTTTCTTTACCAGCGGTATATTGTGGGGAGCTGATTCAAATGATAGACAAGATTTTATTAGCGGATTGTTGTCTGAGTCGATTGATTGGTTTGAAATTTCATCGAAATAACTCAGTTTGACGAGCATTAACATGTGGCGGATTTATTGTGGTGGGAGTTCATGAGGAGTCTTATAGGTTTTAATCATAGAGCTTTTGTTCAACAACGGGCAAAGGGTTGGCAGACAAGGTCTCATAAATGTCGAAATAAAACGATCTTAATTAAAAATAAACTTAAAAGTTAACTCGCTTCATTTCTCCGGAGCGTGCTTGAGCTGCGACGGCGGGTTTCATTTCAAATCCACATCTCGATTTCATCTCACTCTAAATCTGTTTTTTTTTTTTTTTTTTTTTTTTTTTTTCAGGCCATTTTTTAGGCCAGGTTTTTTTTTTTTCTCCAGCCATACAGGCCGTTTCTCTACACCGAACTTGCCAACTCACACTCTTTCCAACGTCTAACTGCACTGACTCATTAACAAACCGCTTAACATATTTTTGCCCCCTATTTATTCTCTGACAGACTGAGCAAATAAATTTGCATACGGTTACCGCTAACTCGCGGAACAGCGAACTCCTAATTAAAAATGCAGCGAGGACAATTAGAGTGTCTCTATATTACAGTTACGTCTTACATCATGTTCGCCTTCATAAGCCTTTGTAACAAAGTTACTGGTTCCTTACAAACATTTAGTCAACAAAAGTCAAATATGCTGCGTTCGATTCCTAACCTGGATACATTTTTACTTATTTTGAAAATTTACTATTCGTAAATTCTTCATTTCTGAACATTGTGTGTTTCAGAAATTAAAAATCACTTCTTCTCCAGGGAAAAATATAAAAAATAAACATTGATATTCTCTAGATATCCTTGAAATCATATTAAGTTGTATACCTATCTACAAAATTTTACCTTGCAAAAAGATATTCCGAAAAAATATTTTCGGCTACAAGACTAAATGAAAATTATAATAAAGAGAAATAATAAAAAGTATGTTTCATGAATTTTATCCTTTTGTTACAAATTATAACAAATTGTTTTATTTTTTAAAATATGTTTTCAAGAATTTTACCTTATTGTTACAGATTATAATAAACTGTTTTGCCTTCTTTTTAATTGATGGGACACTTCCCTTATGTTCATAAATACGTTTAAAATATATATGCAATCAGATTAATTTGTAATCACCTGAATTTAAGTATGCCACAGACAATCTCTATAACAATTGCCTAAGTCATGTGACTATCATCAACAGTTCCGGGCGGACCACTTCCCTTTTTATATTCCAGGTGCCATTTTAGTACTTTAATGTTAGCCAGGTACAGGTGATACGTCGGCAAATATTATTCTATCGCCATCATTTCATCTATATTATAATAGTCCAAGTCATGTAACTGCCATAAATAAATAAGGTCCGATACCTTCGCTTTTCATATGGAAGTTTGGCACAGACGGCCCCAAATTGGCCCTCATTATACGGCCCCGTTTTGGCGTAATTTTTTCCTGACGCCAATTTGGGGGAAAACATCAATAGCATAAACAAGAACATCTGGCTTACCATATCAAGCAAAATAACGATATTTCGGCGTCAGTTAAGTAACCGTTGCGTATATGACATTGGCGTCAGAAAAAAAATCACGCCAATATGGGACAGTATATGACATCCGAAAGTTTTCCATTTTGATTCAAAAATCAAATTTGTTTTTCGAATAAAACTACATAAAAGTTGCCATGGTCAGGGCCTGATTACTAACGGGGCAAACTTACACCAATAAATTTTAAAAGAAAAGTTCGCCTTATCTAAACGCCGTATTCATGTAAAATTTCTGCCATGGATGAGGCAAAATTTTCTGTTTATTTTTAGTGGTAGGAATTTGCCCCGTGGTTAATCAGGCTCTGGCCATGGTCGCAAAGAATTCTTGGTACTGTTACGCTAGCCGGGTGCAAATCTCGCCAATAGCTTTTTTTTCAACTCGGCATTTAGCATTTTTTTTTCGAGTGGTAAATTAAATCATTGCTTTGAAGATGAAATTAAATGTCATGATTTGTTGCATTATTTAATATTTGTGCAGATGTCATATATGCACCGGGTTTGGCGTGATTTCTTTTTACGAAAAGTTGGTGAAAACCTCGTTTTCGAATACCAGTTACATATGAATTTTTGGTACTACTTAGTTATCCGGTCGACCAAAAATCTATCACCAAACTATAAGATTAAATGCCAATAATGGTTGGTCGTAAATATCATATTCACTTGACTTTAAGCAAGTTACATGTGTTTACGCCACAAATGATTTTTATTTCGACGTTTTATTTGTATATATATTAAAGTTATACTAATTCATTTGTTCTTTCGTTATTTAAAATAAAAATTATGTCACTTTTTATAATTTGGTAAATATAAAAATTTGGTATACTGGTATTTATAAAAATAATGCATTTTCGGTGCCAATTAGTTACCCAGCTGCATGTATGACATCTGTGCCTAATATTTTTCTTTTCGTTTTGTTAAAAAAAAAAAAAAAAAAAAAAAAAAAAAAAAAAAAAAAAGGAAAGACGTGAAAGCCATCAATTTTAAATGTTTCAGTTTTAAATTAAAGTTTTGTATTTTAAATAAAGTGAATGAAAGGATTATATTTTAAATGAAATTATTGAAATGCAACAAAAATGCGACGGTAAAAATGTTTCAGTGATTTATAACATGCGTTCTGCTAACATAAAAATAGAGAGTTCTTGACTCTATCAGAATCTTTCGAATTTGCGAAAGATTGTTCAAGTAAATTGAATTATGAATAAAAGTAACATGATACATTTCTTAGCATACATTTAAGGGAGGCCAAACTGGTCACCAAATTAGTTTAAAATAATAACCTTTTCTAAAATATGAAAAAAAAATCTATTATGATTAAAATTTGAGTTGCCATCATTAGAGAAAAGTATTTAAAATTAGAAAAATATACTACCTCGAAAAGTAAGTCAAATTTAAAAATTCTAATACCAATTTGAAATCTGCGGATCAATACGTATTTTGGGTGTTAATTTGAACGCATAGTATTCCATATTTTAGGAGAAATCTCCGTGAAACATAATCAGTTGTTTAATCAGCCGTTTCTTAAAATCGTTTCATAATTTGTTCCATTACGATTTTATATATATAGGGTAGATAACAGTTCCAATTGACTTTTTTTAGTTTGTTATTATTATTATTTATTTTATCTTTACTTTTCATGATATATATAAACATGCAAAGATTCGCACTTAAATTGTATTTATATAATTAAACTACATATTATAAAAATATTAAAGAAGAAAAACAATGATTCCCGAAAGAAATTACTACGTAGACACTTATTCTAATTAAAAATGAAAAATCCCAGACATTAAAAATCACATTAAAAATATAAAAGCAAATTTTTAATAAACCATGAAATATTTGATGAATTGGAATGAAGAAACAAAATGAAAATAAAATATTTGTTCATTTATTTTAATTTATTTCTCTGCTAAAAAATTTTGATATTCATTGAAATAACTGTAAATAATTTTAAATAACGACGAAAAATTTCTTGTCTATAGACATAAAAATATGCGTTTTTTTTTTTTTTAACTTTTCATTATATATTTAAATATGCAAAATTTCGTTGTTAAAACAGCCCTTATATCCTTCAAAACATATATTTAATTCATATTTTTCGTAAATTTCAAATATTATACATATTTTTTTAAATTGCGGTTCGAAAATGATTGCTAAAAATTTCCGTTCCGAAAAACAAGTCCGAGCCGGATTTGAACCCGGGCAGGAAAAATTCAAATCTAGCATGCTGCCGAACGTGCTACTGAACCGCACACCAACGAAGGAAATTTATCCGAATATGAACTGTAGGTTAAACTTTGTGACTTATTTTCTCAAGACTCCCTGGTGGTTGCGCTTTATGGCGCTCATATATTTATACACTAACTATACTCTACCGATACACAAATGTTCTTCGAATTCGGCGAGGCCAACCTCGAACCCTCTCCTTGTAAGTGAGCTCAGAAAAAAAATGTTATGAAGATAGTAAAAAAATGTTAAAATTCGTCTACGGATTTTTTTTTTTCCTTAAGAATAATTTCATATAACTATATATTTTAAGTCTGAGTGAGTATAAGTTCTATTGAACTCGCTTATTATATAAAATGACATTTTATTTTGTCTCAGATAAGTGTGAGAAAAAGTAAATTAGGAATTTCGATAAATCAGTATTAAATTTCCGGTCCGAATACAGTTTGTTGAAAAAAAGTTGATAGTATTATTTTAATGTATAAATTTTTAAATCGAATTGCGTTCAAAAAAGTTTCTAAATACCCAAAGAACTTGAAAGTACAGTAAAAAATCTGGTGTGTAAAAGTTCGCCGATGCTAGTACATAAACAAACTTGAAATATAAAATATGATATCTTTCCTAAGGTCTTTATTAGAACGATTAAGTTAAGGTTAAATAAAATAAAAATAATGTCACAATGAAGTGTGATACATTCTCAGTTTTCTTAAAAGTTCTGTAAATAAAGCACTCCACATGAGTGCACACTATCGTACTCCATATTCAGCATTACGACTTTACAACATCACTCCCCGAAATCTAAGTTTAACTGTTCAGCCTTCTTCACTAGAACTTCACTAGAACTCATTGACTCTTTTTCTTTTTTTTTCTCATGGCACAGTTAACGGTCTGACGAAGTCTACCGCTATTGGTCGGTCACCCGCAATTTCTCCAAGATATAGAAATTTACGTTTTCACACACTCTTACCCGGTAATTCTCCGTCAACTTCAACCTCGCGTTTCGGAGCTTAATTCTCGGTTGAATGCGAAATCCAATTCTCCGTTTACCCAACCTGATTAAATTCGAGGTAAATACTACTAATCTGGGGTTGACTTACTCAACCAAGCTCTGGTAGGTAGGTTAGTGAACCGCGCATGCCTAGTAGAAAGAAAGATGGCGGTCGTTTTAAATTGTGCGCTGATGCTTCTTTTTTAAAAACAAAGCTTTTTGGAATTTACTAATTAAACGAAGCATTAATTATTAAAGATGGTATTATGAAAGAATGTGTCACTTACATTTTTCCCCCTTTTTTTTGATATTTTTGCTCTATGAATGCAAAATTATACTAATTTGTGTGTCGAAAACGAAGCTTCAAATTTTATTGATTTACAAAGTATTTTTTGGTGGCGCCATCTAACAAATCTAAATGGAAATATGTTCTTTCAATACCAATTTTGTAAAAATATATGATTCAAAACTCTTTCTTCTCTCTCTCTTTTTTAATAATAATGAAAAAATAGAAAACAAATTTTCTTCCATTTGAGTCCCTCGTTCATAGTTGCTTAAAGCATGAATTTTCTACCGAATTGTGTATATGTGATCAATTGTTCATAATAGATAAATAATTATTTTTTTTTATTACATACTTAGTAAGTTTGAAATAATGGTTTTTGTTTTAAAGAAACATTTTTTCAGAAGATTTTTTTTTTATAATTTCGCAATACATCAAGAATATTAATACATGTTCTCGGCCTTCTTCTAAAGTTATTAAACATGATCTTTAAAAAAAATGTGTAATAATCAACACAGGATTTTCTAAGGCCTCGTCTTTTTTTTTTTTTTTTGCTACCGGCATGCTATTTTATCCAAGATATTTTAATTGAATCTGTACAGACATTTGTTAAATAAAATATATATGCATTAGAAATAATTATATGAAAATATCTTCATATCTAATATTCATTGTAAAAAATAAATAAATAAACCTATTGCATTATTTACTTTTATTCTACTTAATACTACTAGTTTGATCAGATAATTGTTTATTAAACTTACATTAAAGAAAATGATTTTTTTAATCAAGATATTTTTTAATCAACTGTTTTTTAAGAATTCTATTGTTAAGAATTTTATTGAAACTTTTGTTCTGTAAACGAACAAAATCATGCAATCAAAACGGTAATTGCACATTTACTTATAAGAATTTTTTATTTAAAAATTAAACATGATAAGTATGCATTTCCAATTTCAATACTGCCTTTAGTTTCGTTATTGAAAAGAAACAGATGAAGATGGTGTCAAGGAAGGACAGAACTCGCAGAGAGGAATGCTAGGTCATGTGATTCCTTTGGCCAATCAACTACGCAGATTTCAAGCGAGAGTTGACTAACTCAGGTCGACTAATCGCGGCTTGAAAGTTATCTATGAATTCGAAATATTAACCGGCGGTTAGATTTGTCAACCGAAGGTTTCTCAACTGAGAGTTGAACCGCGAGTTAAAGGTTGTTGGAGAATCGACCGGTTAGACATTTCTCAAGGAGACACATAAACTACGTCATCTTCTACCTCCGGTCCTTTCAACAAAATGCTATTGTACTGCACGGAAATATTTGTTGAACTCGTACAGGTCGCTCTGAGTTAAAAGCGGCACGATGTCACACCGGTAAAAATAAAATATTAATATCTAATTAAAATTCGAACATCGAAGAAATAGGTATACATGATATGGAACCTCTTCTTTTTATTTATATAGATAATCACAGTAATTTTTACAATGTAATATAAATATATTTTTTTTTTAATAAGACGTACCAATTTGCTGAAAAGTGGCAAATTACATTTTAAATCCAATAACGGCAAAATGCTTCTGAACTTATAAGTGATGTAAAATTACAACTTATTCCTTCAAACCAACATGATGTAACAGAATCTTCTCCATCTACAACTTTTTACAATATACATGATTTCCAGGTCACTTTTATTAAAGAAAATGAAATCAGGCTTATTCTTTGATTCCATTTCGGACAATCTGCAGCTTTTATGATATAGTAAAAAAAAAAAAAAAAAAAAAAAAAAAAAAAAGGATGAAATTATTTAGAAAATGGAAAACTAATTTCCTGTGATGAGATATGCTTTGTGTGTGCGTGTGTGTGTGGGGGGGGGGGATTCGCACCCATAGGCTTCTTTGTTTCTGCTATTATACCTACTACATTTTTGAACGCTCTTCCCATCCTGTCATTTATTCGGATGCTGAACTTAAATCTCTTTAGCAGTAGAAATACTAAAATCCAATTAAGGCTTAAATAAGAATTCGTTCAAGGAAATTGGTTGGAGCAAATAATATCACTTAGCCCATTGCACATAGAAACTAGTGGGATCTATGCGCGGACTTTCACGAGAATAATCTTATATAGGCTGAATTCTGAATCATCCAGATGGTGAAAGTTCGTTGCCAAAAGAGTATAAGTCAATCCAACCTATTATTAATTGGAATCACGTACTAACTGGAAAAAACTGTGCTGATTGTGAGTCTCGAGGATTTCTACCATCAGAGAAAACTTCTCTTCCGATTTGGTATACTGGACCTCATTTATAGTCTACAAATATTATTCTTCATTCTGGAAAATTTCATTTAAATGAGTTAACTAACTCCTCAACAAATTACCGTAGAAGAACGATACTGGTACCGAACGATTGCAAATAAAGTCTACATTAAAATGATGTATATAAAATCTGCTTAGGGGACCATCTACTTATTAAAACAAACCATAACATTTTTTTTTTCAATAGAAGTACACATTTCTGAGAGCATAAATGAATTCTACACCCTTTAATTAACCCAAAAACAAATTTTTATGCAATTCGTACCATAAGTTTCCGAGTAATTAATTATTTTAAAACGAGCGTATTTTAAGGGCCGTATCCAAATTGATGTTCGGTACTCGATTGTTAACCGAGAGAGCCCTCTTCTTGATCAACGCACCTTAAGCGTCACTCAAGCAGTCAATGAAATCTGCTAGAATACAGGACAGCATAAGAAATTTCAAAATATCTAGTCAATTCTATCATAGACGACCCCTTAAACCATCATTTTGCCTTTTTATAAGCATAATTTGAAAACTACTTCGAAGAAAAATGTGAAATTTTGGATTTCCAAAAAGTACGACATGTGTTTTTCGAATATTAATTTCATAATTCATATCTTAATATTATAAAAATCGCAAATTCAATGTATTTATGTTTTCGTATATTAAATGAGGAAGCAGTAAGAGGAAAACGTAAAAAGCAACATGTGAAATTTCGCAAGTTCAACAAGAATTCTTAATAACGACGTTAAATATATCTTTTTTTTTAATAATCTAGCGCTAAACGTTAATGCCCACGTTTAGTATTAATTTTAAATGCTGTTTAATGTTAAAGATTTCATACTCAGAGGAAGAATATAAGTTTCATAGAGGAAATACATTTCTTTAATTATTTGTGGAATTTATGAAGTAACTAAATATATAATTAGACTTCTCCAAGTCAATAATTTTTCAAAGTTGATTCAGTATTAAAGCTGGATAGAAATTATAATCAGTGCAATTAAAAAGTTTATTTCCAGAAGAAAATACTCATTCTCAAATTATGCTCACTGTAGAACAAATTACCAGTTTTAAGATTTATTTCTCATTCCAAAGAGAAAAATAATATTAAAGAATTTCTGGAATCAAACGTAAATCACTGTATATTCAGTTGACCTGGAACACACTTTAGCGGTCTTGAAAATCTGTCCTAAAATCGATGAGGTACAAGTACCATTCAAAAAGAACTATCTGTTACACGACGTAAACTTACTTACAATTAATCACTATACATTAATAATTAAGATTGAAACATGTCTCAATTCAAGAGCACTTTGCCCATTGTTCACAAATGATTATACAGAGAAGTTATTATACAGTACTCACACCATGATACTTTTTATTTGGCACTACCCTCACAGTATTACCTTAGCCAGATATGAGTCAAAGCAAGCTAAATCATCTTGTTCTTGAACAATTTTGGAAATTATAGAATGGAGAATTCTCCTCACACATTTTCCGCAATAATGAAAATGATTCAAAAGTCATGAAAATTTGTCGGTAAATGTCTCAATTGGCATTAAAGATGAAGACAGTTATCCAATTAAATGGAAGTTTTGAATTATAATCCATGTACATCCGGACTTTGACAAAAAATAAGTACAGTACTAACTATTAACACTTTTAGTGGTGTAATTGAATTATCTCTTGTGAGACTGTGCAGTGTTTCAACACAGACTAAAGGCAGTACCTTTCGTGAAATTATTTTTTTTTCAAAAATTAAGCATTTTGTATTATTTGCTGTGCATTATCTATATTCTCATTTAGTGTTTCAAATTTACATTATTTTTTTGCGGTATTTTTTATGCTCTTGGAGGTTTAAATGAAGTGGGATGGTTACGTACAGTCGTGGAAAAAAAAGTAAACACCCCTACTAACTCCTCAACAAATTACCGTAGAAGAACGATACTGGTACCGAACGATTGCAAATAAAGTCTACATTAAAATGATGTATATAAAATTTGCTTAGTGGACCATCTACTTATTAAAACAAACCATAACATTTTTTTTCAATAGAAGTACACATTTCTGAGAGCATAAATGAATTCTACACCCTTTAATTAACCCAAAGACAAATTTTTATGAAATTCGTACCATAAGATTCCGAGTAATTAATTATTTTAAAACGAGCGTATTTTAAGGGCCGTATCCAAATTGATGTTCGGTACTCGATTGTTAACCGAGAGAGCCCTCTTCTTGATCAAGCACCTTAAGCGTCACTCAAGCAGTCAATGAAATCTGCTAGAATACAGGACAGCATAAGAAATTTCAAAATATCTAGTCAGTTCTACATAGACGACCCCTTAAACCATCATTTTGCCGTTTTATAAGCATAATTTGAAAACTACTTCGAAGAAAAATGTGAAATTTTGGATTTCCATAAAGTGACATGTGTTTTTTGAATATTAATTTCATAATTCATAATTCATATCTTAATATTATAAAAATTGCAAATTCAATGTATTTATGTTTTCGTATATTAGTAATATTGCAACACAAAAAAGTAGCACATTAAGAGCATAATATCAGGCGATATTAATAACTAGTCGGACGTAGCAGTCCCAAAACTTTCTTCTATCTCATACATGTTAATACTTGAAAATTCGCTATCACACTGCCAAAATTAAACGACAATCTATGCCCATCATGAGGATTCTAAAGATATGAAATTCCGTGCATTGGTTCTTGAGATATGGCTATTTCTGAAATCGTGTAAATCCAGCAAAATTCAGCCTAGCAACGCACCTATTGGGTGGTAAAATTCCAGCATAGCAGCGCCACCTATTTCACGATTAACACCAAAACCTAATGAGCGACAACTTGTGTTAACATATAAAATCTGAAGTTAGATGAAAATTCGTGCATTAGTTTTTGAGAGAGAGCTATTGCGAGAATCGCGCAAAATGCTACACAGCAGCGCAACTTGTTGAGCGATTTACACCAACACGTAATCAGCATAAAGTCATATCAAGAATTAACTGAATCTGAAGTTTCATAAAAATCCGTGCATTAGTTCTTGAAATAGAGCCATTGCGGAAATCTTAAAAATGCAGCATAGCAGGGCCACCTGTTGAGCGATTTACACCAACACGTAATCAGCATCGAGTCATATCAAGGACTAACTCAATCTGAGGTTTCACGAAAATCCATGCATTAGTTCTTGAGATAGAGCCATTGCGGTAATCGTAAATAATACAGCATAGCAGCGCCACCTGTTGAGCGATATGCACCAAAAACTAATCAGCATCAATTTGTATCAGGGACTAACTGAACATCAATTTTTATTAAATTCCGTGCTTTAGTTATTGAGATAGAGCGCCCAAAAAATTTGTGTCACGCACAGACAGACAGATTCACAGACTCACAGAATTACAGACAGACATTTTGTAAAAACATGTTTTTCGGGTTCTCTGACCCCTAAAACGTGTAAATCCGTCGAAAACCGGAATTCGAAAATTTTCCTGAATTCAATACTTTCTTCTTGTAAAGATAGAAGAATGTAAAAATATGGAAATGTAAATTATCATTAGAAGCACTAAATTTTGAATGTTCATAATTCAAAAACTTATTATTCAAATGACTTGAAATTTGGTGTCTAGATAGAGCTTGAAAGATTTGAAATTTCTCGTTAAAATTGGGTATTGCCATTGAAAAAAAATGAAGTTTGGATTCATTTTAATATGTAGTTGACCCCCTAAGCAAATTTTATATATATCATTTAAAAGTAGGATTTATTTCCAATCGTTCGGTGCCAGTCACTTTCGTCTACGATAATTTGTTGATGAGTTAGTAGGGGGTATTTACTTTTTTTTCCCACGACTGTAAATAAATATCATTCTACTATGATGGAACACAATTGTCCGCAACAGCGCATACAAATATTTCTCTTTTTTTCTTGAACTTTGCTGTTGTGATTAAGAATTATGCAGAAAAATGGTTGCTCGCTAAATCTTTGTTTTACGCTGAAATAAACCACGGAAAATTTATAACATATAATAACATTCTGTAATATACCTATTTATATTGCTAAAAGGTGTAGAATAGAAACCTTAAAAACAGTAAAAGAAGTTTTAGTAGATGTTTAGATGTTGCCGCTTCATCGAAGCCATTATCAAAATAAATAAGAATATTCTAAAATACAATTAACATAGAAATCAATTTAGAATATTCTTATTTGTTTTAATAACGATCTTCGATGAAGGCGAAACATTTAAGCAGTCTAATAAAATTGTTTTACTTTTTTTAAGACTTACATGTTACACGTATCGGATCCATCGAAGCCATTATGTAAACAAATGATAATATTATAAAATAGAATTATCATAGAAATCATTTTAGAATAGTTATATTTGTTTTGATAACGGCATCGACGCAGCCGAAACATCTAAACAGTGTATTTTTTTTACTGTTTTTAAAGCTTACATGTTACATGTTTCGGTTCCATCGAAGTCATTATCAAAACAAACAAGAATATTCTAAAATAGAATTGTCATTGAAATCCTTTTAGAATACTCTTATCAAAACAAATAATAATATTTAAAAATAGAATTATCATAGAAATCCTTTTAGAATAGCCTTATTTGTTTTGATAACGGCATCGATGGAACCTAAACATCTAAACAGGCTAATAGAGCTTATTTACTGTTTTTAAGTGTTCATTTTACACCATTTAGCAATTAAAAGAAGTATAAATTCTGTATTCCAATTACTTACAGCTAATTTCTTTCACAGTATATTTGCAGTATATATGCTAGAACTTAGCTATCACCATTATATTAGTTTACATTAAGAATACGAAATCCTTAAAAAGGCAAAATCAGAAATTAAAAAATTTAAAACAACCCTCAATAAAAAACACGAAATCGAAAAACTTTATACAAAATATCAATACATTTTCTATGTTTATATATTTAAATTAACAGATTTTCAAAAGATAGTTTATTCTTTATACGGCGGTGCGCTGTTTGGTTTCATTAATTAAACTGCCTTGTTGCTTCGACTAATTGCTTCTTGTTTAAAGTATTTTCTTTTCCTCGGCAAAGTCTCAGGAAGCTTTAAGCTGTTACTATATTTAACAATCATTTATTTCTGTTGTTGACAGAAATACATGACTCAAGGGCCTTGTTCAAGTTGTCATCTTACAGAACTTACACTTTGTGTTTTGCTGGTAATTTATGCAGAACAAAATAAAATACTCATTAAAAAGTAAATACTTTTACTTAAGATTGTGTAGCTTTTAACTGGACAGGAGGAAGAGTAATGAGAATTTTAAGTTTATTCAAAATAGAATACTTCTCAAGGAATTTATAAGCTCTCAACTCTTTCATCCATGTTTCATTAATCTTATTTCTGTCACTTTAATTGGAAAAGTGCTTTAAGGTTTTAATTTACGCTTGTTTGCTTTTAAAATTTCCTTTGTTGCAATTTATTAAATATACTCTACGATATACAGTTTCATCATGTATATTTAAAATTATTATGAAACTCGGCATAAAATTTTCCGCAACTTTGAAAACTGATGTGTGAATATGATACATGTGCAACATACCTTTGACGAATAGAAAAGGCAATATAATTCTTTCCCATAGTCATAAACATAAAATATTCACAGCAACAATGAATGCAATGAATCAAACAGTTTATAATCAACCTCAACAGAATCTGCATAATTTCAAGATGAGATTTACATTAAGATGAGATTGATTTGCACTCAAGAAGTTTTAAATGAGGTATTAATTTTCAAAGATCACAATTAAATATATATTTCAGTAAGATAATGCTCAATTGAAGTTTCCGTATTTAAAGAATATGTTAACACAGAACACAGCTGAATTGAATGCAGACATACACATATTATATAACTTAGACATGATTAGATGTTATTCATAATAAATATTGAACAAAAGATGATATATATGATACAAATGCAGATCTGCAGCGTATCATAAGTCCGGAAATACACAAAATCCGTGACAAAGTGTCGATAATAAATGTTTTGTCTTGCAAAATACATATATGGCAATAATTGATAAAAATTACTGTTTCTTAATATGAATTTACTAGCGAAATCATGTTTTACAAAATTCTTCTTAAAATATCATTTCATTTAAGCAAGAGATATATTAATTCTTTAAAAAAAATTTGTAATTATATTTACTACATTTAACGTACTTTTAATAACTGAGAAAAAGTGAAGAAGATGCGAAATTTAAAAAAGTCAACATAGAAATAAAAAGTCAAATTAAAAAGTCATTATTTTAAAAAAACATCATATTTATAATGTAACTCGAATGTACTATTTTTCATTTCTCATTGGATATTAAAAAAAAAAAAAAATCATTTTTTGAAATAGCATGAGAGACTTCATAATAAATCATGAGTAAAGAGATATTTTTTTACATTACGTAAAAATGTTCACTAACTGTTTTTAAATAACATTTACGTAAGGCTGCAATATTGTACTTATCAGTAATTGACAATGGTTGTCTTTCAAAATTACTTGTTCTAAAAGTCTATTTTTGAAATTTAGTTTATTTAAGTGATTAATTTTAAAATAATAATAAAAAGGATAAAGTAAAGATGATTAAAAATCAATATACATACAGGAAGCATCTATATATATAACTATGTCGTAAGCTAATCGAGAAATCTGGCTCTTTGCAAAGAGCCGGACTAATTGGAGAATTATCTCTCGTTTTCCAATTAGCCTGATATTTATCAGGTTTATTGCAAAGAGCATGGACACCGTTAAGCTAATTGAAAAATGACAATTTATTTCCCAATCAGGATGATTTTTTTAGGCTTATTATCCCATAACCCGACCCGAAACTGAAAAATAAATTACAATAGACCGTATTTTTGTGTGTTATCATATTTAATTCGGGTCAGATTTCGGTGGGTTTTTTTTTTTTTTTTTTTTTTTTTTTAAGAACTTTCAGGTTTTGCTCAGGTTGCGCGTCGACGGAAATTATTTTGTCTTGCTCGAATCAGGGTACGGTGTGCTGTATCTTTTTTTTTCGTGTTCGGCTTCCGTTATGTGTTAATAAGCCTGACAATACCACGCTGATTGAGAAATAAGTGGTCATTTTTGAATTAGCCTAACGCTGTCTAGGCACTTTGCAATAAGCCTGAAAAATATCAGGCTAATTGAAAAAAACGGAGATGATTCTCCAATTAGCCCATCGCTTTGCAAAGAGCCTGATTTCTCTATTAGCCTACGACATATATATATATGTTACCGTGAAAAACCGAAATCTGGAAAATATCGACTTTCAGCGGTGAATGTCAACATTCACATAGTCGCTTGGTGTATGTCCGAAATATTTGTTAAATATCCTTATTTCTGACTTACACCGGCAAATGTCATCATTCACCATGCACAAATGGTGAATGTTGAATATGTCGGAAATTTGCATTTACTGCTCCGTGTTTCAGGCTCGATCATTAATTTTTAAATCATGAAAACATTTTAACCGTCTGTAATCCAAAGGTGTGCTGTACGCATATTCACAATACCTATTCGGTTCGGATTCGACACAAGTATCTCCGTATATTTTTCTGGTATGAAATGTCTAATGTTCTCAAACACATATACAGGCGATTGCTATCTCACACATTTGCTTTGAATTATTATTTAACCGTTTGACAGCCGAGCAGCGCGATAGCGCTCTGCTTGTTATGTGCCAAAATTTCAGGAAGCGCGATAGCGCTACTCATGTTATGTGCCACAAGTGCGGGAAGCGCGATACCTCTTATTTTGTTCTATGCTAAAACTGCGGAGATGATGATAGTGCTTCTATTTGTTGTCTCAGTGTGGTGTGCATTTAAGTTGGTTGCACTAGCGAAGCGTGCGATTTCTGTATATGTCGTCGGCTTACAAGTATCTTTTTATTAATTATAAACCTAAATACATTCGCATTTTTGGCATATATCTACAACATTTGTTCCGCATTCAAACAGTTAATCTATTCGGAGCCTAACGTCCTATTAAGGGGTCTCAAGACTCTTAAAAAGCTTTAAAATTTTCGAAATTTTATTTTTTTTTATATGTTAAACTCGTATCTTTTCTGAACATTTTGATATAATTGCTTCCTTGGAATTCCCTTTAGAACAGAAGATATGGCTTTTAGAATTGTACTCGCTGAATAGCTAAAGTAGCGTTTCCAAAACTTTGAAGTTATTTTTCTCCAAATGACAGTTTTGGTTATAATGCGCACGATATCTCAACAATTCCTGATTTTTTTCATGACATTTTCAAAACATATATTTCATATTATCCTGTATATACTGGACCTAAAATTTCCTTTTTATTGTAAAAAAAAAATATTTTTTTTAAGTAATTATAAAGTTGAAATTTTCTATATTTTGCATTAGCTAAATACAACTTTGTATTAAAAAATAAAAATGCTTTAAATACAAATTTATTTAGGTTCAGGGCAATTATTATAATCTGAAGTATTAGTAGGCACCAAAATTTTCATTCTATTTGCAAAATTTATTTTGTAATCGTGCGCGTAATCTGTTACGTGATTTTCGGCATCTTTCATCTCAATAAAAATTGTGTCTTAAAATCAAATACATTTTAAGATATTAAATGTTGAAAATGGTCTGTTTTGTTCATCTTTTTTTTTTCCAATTTTAAGAGTCCTGAGACCCTCTTAAGTGATCATGTCTTTATTATTTTGTCTTAACAAGTAGTTTTGTTATTACCTCCATGTAATAATGATAGAATCCTAATTCTAGTAATCCATTATTTATTCAACTCTCTATATTGTTTTTTTTTTTTACAATGTATAAAATTTTTAATTAAGTTTATAAATTTTACATATTTAAAGGAGTGGTTTTATTTCTGTTTTCTGGATTTTTTGGGTTTTTTTTAAATAACCACTGTTTCCTCCTAATATCATATTTACATAAGAATTCTGATAATAAATAAGGCGAAGATTACTATTTGTTAATATATATTATTAAAATCTAGAAAAGTAATTACCCGAAAAAACTGTTTCATGTAATTACTTTACTGTATATTGGTTATATTGGCCAATAGTTTTAGTCATCGCTAACACAGTTGGCAATTTAACGGAAATTCTGAATTCAAAATGTCTATAACCTGTTTTTTAATGGCAACTTTCATTGTATTTATTCGATGAAAGTCTGTCATTAAACAAAGCGAAAATTATTATTAAAAATTTAGGTAATTTTTTAATGTAAAAGTACATTTATTTTTCAATACTAATCGCTAGCATTTGAACTGAAATACCAATATTGATAATATATTAAGTTTACTTTGGAAATATTTGTAGCGAAACGTGAATGCTGCATAAAGGTTGCTGTACATTGTAATAATCTCTAACAAAACGTCAATATTGCAAAATTACTTACTCTACTTAAATTACTACTTACTTGGAAAATTAGTAGTGAAATCGCAAAATATTTTTTGAAATAACTGCACAAATATGTGCAAACTGTAAGTTGAAACATTTGACTGAAAGTAGATTTTATTTTTGTAAGCTTTATTTTATCTCATAGAAACAAATAAAATATGTAAATTTTATTAACTTAAGGGAAACTTTTGCACATTAGGAAGAAAATGAATTCAAAGGCATTAAATCATCTCTTTTATTATTGACTTCAGGCATACCTTTTCACACTTTCACACGGATAATATTATTAGATTTAGAATACTATTATTATTACATAGAGATAATAACAAAACTAATAGTTAAGGCAAAATAATACTAAAATAAAGACGTGTTCTCTTAACCGCTTGAGAGGCTGTGTAATATATTATATCCTACCTAATTTTAATGAAGATTTGCACCAGAAACATGTAAATACACATTTATTTTATAACTTTGGTGGAAATAAGTTGTAAAATAGTTTTTCCTTATTTCTATTTTTTTTCCCTTTTTTTGTATATTCCGGTGTGAAATCAACATTACGGAAACACAATTATTTGCTCCGAAAAGGTTAGTGGTACACTTCACCCCCGAACGAGTAAAATAACATTTTCATGATTCCATGAATAGCAATCGGCTTCATACCATAAATACTTCAGCATATTCAATATTTAATACCAGAAAAATAAACTGAGAAATACATGTGTCCAATCCGAACCGAATAAGTATTATGAAAATGCGTGCTGCGCATAGCTTGAGCTGAAAATACTTCAGAAAGTGTTTTACAGTTCTGTTCTTGGAAAAAAAAAAAAAAAAAACAATTGTTTTCTCGTGTACTCTCATTTAATGTATTTATTTTTTCAAAACAAAAAGATCACGACTCACTGCAGTATTCAACATAAATTAGGATAATGAATAAAAAAAATAAAATTTAAGAAAACGTTGAGTGCACCATAAACCTTGATAAAACTAGCGGACTGACCCGCAGTAGAATAAAGAATTTGGCGACAGACTGTAGTCTCTCTGTTAAACACCACTTCCCTTTTCGACCACAACCAGAACATATCTGTGTTTGTCGACATTCACCGGTGATGGTCCGAATGTACAAGAATATAATCAAATATTCGGTCTTTTACCGACGCTTTTGGTATGTGTTGACATTCACAGGTGAAAGGAGACATTCTCCAATTTCGGTCTTTCACAGTAACATATATATATATACATGAAACGCTTTTCAATTGCAGGGTAAAATATGTCGAAAATCAGCAGTGAAAATACATCCGTCATAAATCACCAACCCAAGAATTAAATATTTTGCAGCCGTAATTCATGGTCAGGGTGGAAGGTCAGGTCGTAAATCCTTTAGACAATAAAAGAAACCGCATTCTTCATCGAATAAATTTTAGATGACATTTAGAGGATCACGATTCCATCAGTGATTCATTTACCGATATTCGGGTAGTGTTATGTTTTAAAAATAGACTTAAAGGTGTTAAAGGATTAGAAGCAACATTGCTAATTGACGAAAAGCAACTCTCCCAGTGACATAGTTTTTAAGCAAGACAAAACTCATATAAATCTACTCTCCCAAGCCAGCGTTAGCTGTATATGTATCAAGAAAAGGTGGAAAGTTACACTGACGTGTTCAATGCCAGAGCCAACCAAGCATAAGCCGAGTGGGGGAGGTACGCAGAGAGGGGATAAGCTAGGTGATTGGAAAGAAACGAAAAACAAGGCGGGGTATTTCTGCCGTAAATTACAAAACTCTTTACTAAAGGGGCACTTGTAAAAAGGTTGAAAACTAGAAAACCCAACCAGTCGCAATGACTCATGGGATATCGAATAATATTTTAATAAAAGATAAATTGTTATTAATAAACTTTCAAAAGAAAAGAATTTAATGTCTCAAAATATGAAAGAATAAAATAAATTAGTGGGGTTTTTACAAAGAAGTGCGGCTATTAACATATTATGGTTTTTATATTAAGAAATAAAAGAATGCGCTGAAATAAAGGTCTTGGATTAAAATATAAAGGATATTTAAGATATTATTAAAATTCAGATAGAAAAGCTAGATATTATAAGAATTTGGAATAAATTAACTAAGGTAAAAGAGCGAAACATTTTTACTATTACATTTCCCCCACCCAAAAAGATGGATGAACTGGTAGGTCTTATGATTTGCAAGTTTATATTAAAAAAAATGTTACACGGAGTTGAATTACAATTTTGTCACCTGGAGTAGGCCTTATTGAATAAGCTTTTTAAAATCTTATAATTGCTAAATTAAATTTAAATTTAGAAGTTATGACGCGACTAGTGGAGTTGTTATTAAAGTGCAATGACAAAATATTATTCTTGTTTACACTTTACAAAGATAGTTTAAGTTATATGAATAATAGAATAAGAAAAGTTAATATAAATTTTGAGAGTAATCATTTAACAATGTTTTACCGTATTTACAAAATGAATGCTTCACTTCTTCAGAATCAGAAATTATTTGTCTAAAAGTTCTTTCAGCTCGCTTATGAAAACAACAGTTCAAGAAGAATAAAGTTTTACTGCATACCTCACTAATAAGAAGGAATTGAACTGAGCATCTTACAATATTATTTGCTAGTGAAATTGCTTTGAAAAATGTCTTCAAAAGTAACTATCAAAGTTAATTTCCAGACTTTACTGTCCATATGAAATAATTTATCCTTACACTAGCAACTAATTTCTCCAATCTGCTTTGACTTTTAGTTTTAAAATAATAAAGTTAATATATCACAATAAATAAATAATAATAATAATGTAATTAATAATAATATAATTAAAAAATATATAACAATAAAAATTTAAAGCAGTAATACCTATTTATGTGTATCTTTTATTTATATGAAATGTCATGCATCGCTATACCATCTCTTTCTTGTCTGACATGCCAGAAATCTCTATACCATACACTATATGTTATACATTATTGCCACTGCATGGCATTATTTACCATGTAGCAATAATATCAATTCTAAAAATTCTATATATATATATATATATAATTCTTTCGGGGGTCCCTGTAAATAAACTATAAAGGTTAAACTCTTCATTTTCAATATCAAACATTCTTCATTAAATTTTAATAACATAGTTCAGTATATCAATTACATTACAGACAATCCGAGTACGTTTACGCCTGTTTGAAGAGATGGTCAAACAAACAGATGTCATAAACACTGTTTAACTATGTTAAAAGTGTTTAAACGTAGTCCATTTTACGATTTAAAAAGATGATGGGAAAGGGCTTTTAAAAAATCTCAATACAGACTTTCAATGACATTACTAAATATATATTTCAGAAACCACAATTTAAATTTCTTTACATTTAAAATAAGCTGCCTTTTATAAAAAGTGCATTCGAGAACGGATCAGCTTAATATTATTATTATTAACGTAAGTTGGGATCGTTACATCCTTGATTTAAAAATTATCTATAGTTCTAATAAAAATATAAAATAGATTTTAAATTCGCTTTTATTATTTATCGTGAATAGATAATATACAGAAACTTAAAATGCGAAACATTGTATTTTATGCTAAAGAATGGATTGTCAACATCTTGAGTTACTTATAGTCGTTGAGCCAGAAGCCAAAATTAGTGCTTTTGGTTTAATCTCTGAGGACTTTATGATATATACGTTTTTGGATTCACAATGATCCAAGGTGTTCATTTTATGATGATAGTATGAAATTTAAGGTAGCTTATAGACGCCATATTGAAAAGATTGGCGCCATCTATCACACAAAGATACGCATGATTATTGTTTGTAATTATCATATAATTAAAGACATTTCATTGCAAAAATGGAAAGAACAAATATTGTTGAATATAAAACGTTATACAAATTATGTGTTTACTAATATTTTATTGTAACATGATGTTTCTCATTATATTTAACTTTATATTTATTAACATTTCCAATTCGATAACAGTTCAATAGACATTTGCAATGAAAGAAAACCGAAATCTTGTTATGCATTATAATGGATATTATTTTCATGTGGATAAGGCACAGCAATTCAGCAAATAATTAATACTAGTGGAAATATTTTACTCAGTCTCCTAATAAATCTTAATCATCTTCATTGCTATCATCATTGGTTGACATTCTTGTGTCTAGATCACTTCAATCGTCATAGTTGAAACAGTTCTGTATTCTGGCTATGCTTGTACATCTGAGGTTATTAAAAATAAAAACACATGATGGCCCACATGTTCTTGAATATGAATATGATATCAGTTCCAAAACAGTTTCAGGAGCAGGAGGACTGCCATTCCACTTGCCCTCTAAATTGATGGATTTATAACCTTCTCAGATATGGACAGTAAACTACTTTAGAAACATTAAATAAGCAATAACTTTCGAGGACATAAAAACTTTATGATACTTGAACTAATTTAGTAGCAGTAAATCAATTCGTAATCATCTCAGATATCATTAACTGATTTCAAAACAGGAAACCATTCAAGAATACAAACATTTGAACACCTAAATAAATACATTAAGTAATAATAAATCATTCTGCAATAAACAACTTTCCGATTATAGCTAAATTCTCCTACTCAAGTTATACAATTACAAATAAATAATGATATTAATAAATAAAATATGTTTGTGAAATTTGTTCATAAATCAACCCACGCATGATGCAGCTGTGTGACGTCAACATCATCGTCATAAAATAGAACTCTAAATGACTCAAGAAAAACTTTATTATTTTTTAGTTAGTTGCTCTGTTTATCTCAATCAAAAGGGATGTAATATTAAAATTGTTGCTGCAAAAAAACAGCGTTATGTAAACTGTTGACCAAAATGTAAACTTAAAGTTATACCAACATAATTTCTTAAACCAAAGAAAATATGTCAAGAGTGGAATCATTTATAAATAAGATTAAGTATTAAACATACACTTTTCTTTCCACTTTTCTATACAATATAGGATTCTATGCGATATGGATATACACCCGTGCGAAGCCGAAGTATGAGGAATTGCTGAGCAACAACATAAAGGTAAGAGATTACCTATATTATTATTATATTTAAATGCATTTTAATGGCCAGAAACAAAATAATATTTATTGATTTATCTAAGTATTAGCGCGCGTACCTTACTGTGCAGAGCAGAGGTGGCTTTTTTGCCAACATAAATAACCTCTTTCCTCACTATCTGTTCCAGAAATCCAGCCATATTTATCTGGGGATGGAAGATCAGGATCAGCCTGTAAGCACTTCTTCCAAACAAGACCCTGGTTACCCCAAGACCCAAATTAGCTCTCATTACCTGTAGGTAGAGTGCATTACTACATGGTGGAATGCGATGCGACTCCACAGACCTCTTTTCTTCCAAAAATAATAGTATAGCGCAATTCATTGAAGTCGAGTCCTTGTGCTTTCCATAACAGAAATATACGACTCAAGCTGTTTCTTTGTTGCCTCTGATACATTACCTTCAGCACCAAGGACCTTAAAACATCTCAGAATTCAGTGTTCTGATTCATCATTTTCCCTTGCTGCAAAAGCACTTACCGCATTACACCCCGAGGAGGAATGCATTCCATGTAACGCATTACATACCTCTTAACCTAGAAGTCCATGCATTCCACTCACATTTTAGTGCTTTACTCTCTCATTGAATCCATATTTTATAAATATTAACCCTTTGAAGTTTTTCAAATCGTTTTCTAAAGAAAACAGTGTGATAACTGCCAAATCATTATCTATAGAGATAATAATAATATTTCTAAATCCAGACGTTAAAGCACGGTCTGCGTAAAATAAAAGTCGCATGTCTACCTCTTCTTAGAAGCACGTCAATTTAGTGGCTTCTTCAACTAATTATTTCGTGAATTTATAGCATTTTTCTCCGCAGGTAACATACATCACTCTTGTATTCAACTGTTTTAGATAATACTCATTTTGCAGTTCTTGTGAAATTAAATATATCAGTTCTTTCTTGTTCTCTTTTTTAAATAGAAACTGCTTCCATTTTCGTATAGGGTGTCTAGGAGTTATATTACTTTTATATCTTCCGCAACAGCTCATTTTTTTCGTTCATCATTTTTAATTGACACCTGCCTGTATGTATCAAATACATTTATTCTTTGGGAGGATGATGATTCTTGTATTATTTTAGAAAACAGATTATTTGCTAACTGTCCAAATGTTTGTTTTATTCTTGAAACTTTATTTTAGGAAATTTATAATTTATATAAGGTATGTACATTTTACATTTTTAAAATTATTAGTACCATTTATTTTTTAAGCGACTAGGAGGGCTCGCCTCCCTGCTTGCTACGCTCACCAATCCCCCCCCCCCCCGGGTAACCCTTTCGCGATACCGATTGGTATCGCAAAGCAAACCCTATTTTCTTGCCAACCCCAAACGTAATTGTTTCGCGTTTCCATTCTGGGTCGCTTCGCGATCCCTTATTTTCTATGCATTCAATTTTTAGATTCCACTAGGTAAAAACGCGCTCCTTCCGTCCCTCCAATTTTTGACGCGCCATCATTTTTAAACTTTTTTTTATGTGTTATAAACTATCTTAAAATTTCAAATAGATCGCTTTGTTATATTTTCTAATTTTGTTCGCGGTCTTCCCCCTCCCCTCCCTCCTGAAATGTGATGCGCCATTCTTTTTTATAAATTTTTATCAAGTGTTATAAACTATCTTAAGGTTTAAAACAGATCGCCTTGTTAGATTTCCAAATTTTACCTTATTCCAAATTTACTCTATTCCAAATCACTCCATTCTTAACAAAACTGTATCTAAACGAAACTCCGTTAAACAACCTATCAGTAGATATATTACTTGAGCGGGTGGCGGTCTTAAGCAAGAATTTAAGATATTTGATGAAATTACTATTCGAAAATAGTGGTAACTAAACTTTTTTACATTTTAAAATTAAATAAATAGATATAATAAGTAACATTTATGCTGTATTTTTTTAATTTTCGAGACCGTTCTGAAGAATTCTACTATAAAAAATCACGTGACTGCCTTTTAAAATAAACATTTAATAGAAATAAACTAATTAGTGAAATAATAATTATTATCTCAGCTTGTAATTAAGATATAAGAATATTTTTTAAATATCTGAAAGGGGAATTTTTATCCGCCTGGTTGTCCAAGTTTCGAGTTTTTACGCCCCTAAGATTCTCAGATCGGGGCACATTTTAAGAAAGCCAGTGCACTTTATTGCTTAACATCCGCATCTGAAAGCCCTGCCTTTATCATTCTGGCAATCCATGAAATAAAAAGTCTCTTTTATCGAACGATTTTTAGCCGATTTTTTCGGTTCTACCCTTCGCATCGGAATGATTTTCTGAATTTTTGAAAATAAATTTTTTTCTGCGTCCATCTGTGCGATTTTCGAGTTTTTCGACCCGATAGCTTCTGGAATGCGAGTCGATTTAAAAATCGACGATGCAGTTTCGGGGTTTCTACGCAGATTTTCATTGATCCATTTCTAAATTGTTTGTCCCATTTCCAAATCGTTACTTTTTTAATATATAGAAGGATTCATATATATAATTCAAACTATAGCGAACTTAGTCTAAATATTTCCACAATGTGTACACTATATTTTAAAAAGCAATAAATATATAACATTTAAAATTTTAGGAATTATTAGAATTTATTGAGAATTTGGAATATATATATCATTATTTATTAAAACATATGACAAGGTACTTTACTTACTAAGCCTTTAAAACAATTTTTCCTTTATTAGAAACGATTAGCGAACTTTACGACGACGGTCTTAATTATTTCTGAGAGTACAATCAGAATTAATCGTTTAATATCGAGCTTATTTTTTTTAAATACTGTGTAGTATAGGGAATCTATACAGCTCTGTTATGGAAATTGTTCCCTTATATCGCACCGTTTCTTGAGAAAAAAAAATGTTGTATCCATCGCATAATATACAATAAACAATGCTAAAAAACAAGATTGCATTTAAACAAAACTAATGATATAGCCCTAATTATGTTAGATGTTGTCCTATTGAGACTAGCGCTATGCTATAATAGGTAATTAAATTTGTAAAGAATAATTTTCCTGTCGCGTGTTTACTATTTCTAATTCACATATCTTAAATTTATGCATTTTGAATCTTTTGTTTTCTGCTTTTAATGACACTGAAATTGCTAGCATTCTGTCACCTGAGGTAATACATTCGATTTCTTGGTATTTTAAGTGACTTACACAGGGCCTAAAAACTGTAGGGGAAGCTTCCACCACTTTGGTTTGAATAGTAGTCTTTGCCTTATTAAAAAGTAAAAAATTCTATTAGAAACAAAGAAAAAATAATATTTGTAAATATTCGAGGAAAATTGACTGCGTGGCCATCAGGCAACGCAATTACATGTCATGACTGTTGTTAGTCCATTCATCTCGGCCATAACCAAAACGCTCCACCAAGTTTTGTTGTATTACAGTATAATATTTAACAAATACATATTTAACATAAAAATTACATTTAACGTAAAAAATATGGGGTAGATGCATAATTTTATTTAGTATTCACTGATGAACTTCTGTTCACCTGTATCCAAATGATTATGACGCCCAAATGTTTATTCGTGAACTAATGGTTGACACCACTCTTAACTATTAAAAACTTCGAATTTTGTCTTACCGCTTACATTACTTTTTATACACATACAATTCATGTTTTATTAATTATCTCGAAAGTATATGGGTGATTTTAGAGCTATAGAATTGGACCACGTCAAAACGAACATGCATTAATAAAAAAAAATTACGCATTTATTTTTCAGAAGAGCATTTTCAAAATCGGTGGATGTTCTGCCTCAGCAATTATTAAACATATATTTTATCTTTTTGTAAATTAATTGCAAATGTTTTCCAAGTTAAATACGTGGGATATTTTCTGTATATTTTTATCACGCTTTTGTATGTAACTTTAAGCAACGAAATGCTTGGTAGGAAATTTAAATTTTATTTTGAAATTATGCTATTCAACTGAACTCGTATATGGAAGATTCTCCTCTAAGTGAGTTATTTCACTCTGTTATTTAGTGAAGAAAACAACGTTAAATTTTAAACAATATTTTTTAAAAAATAAATAAGACTTATTGTAGTGAGTAATGTACGAAATTCCGCCATAAACTTTAAACGGTATTTTTCTTTTATCTGGTACCTATGTATAATCGACTTGTTACTATAATTTATTGCATTCGATACGAACCAGAAATTTCTTCATAAAGTTATTTAAATAAAGGACATATACAGCGGCTTAAAAGTGTTGTTACTTTGAGGGGCCTTCAAGCTGACGTCAAATTTACGCATTTACGTTTCTATTGACGAATGTCTTTTAATAAATGAGCCATTGGGGTAAAAACGTCTAGCTGTAGTATAATAAGATTTTATTATAAATAAAAGTTTTGAAAATGTAAAATTACTTTTTGAGAAAGGTGATATTAAAAATGTAAAATTAAACATTACCAATTTAGAATTAAAAGAGAAATTAAATAAAGTTTTTTAAAAAAAGTTTAAAATTTTAAGGATATATAAACACAGGTAAGAGAAACAAGCTGTCCAACAATGCTCGAAAGGGTAGGTTGGTAAAGGGAGTGACAGATGTTATGTCACAGTATAGAACAAAGGTGCTTTTCTGAGTCCATACATTTTTTTTTTTTTTTTTGGGGGGGGGGTACCGAGTAACAGTATTTTGATCAAAGTAAAATATAGACAACAGTGCGGAGAACTAAATTCAATAAATATGTTTAATACTTTTAAATAAAAATTATGGTGCATATGTTTTTAATCAAGGTTGAGTAAAATTTCAGTATGGTTCACTAAGCTGTTGCAATTTTAATGAAAGGGGACTGAAGTGACAGGGACAATAGTGCCAGAGTTAAGAAAACATCTTCTGCGCTCATATTAAGTTAATTTCAGTAAGACTGTAATATGATACATTGAACTAGTAAAAAATGTGTTACTTCATGACAAAATCATAAATAAATAATAATAATTAGGAAAATTAAATTACGGGGAATTAGTAGCATTTAATAAATACGCTGCTCAAAACAATTACGGGAGCACATGGTTATAACAAAATTACCCAAATATTTGTACCGATAAGTAACGTAAAATAAAACATCCATAATTTAAAGCGTAGTGGAAAACAGATACAAAAAAAGTTCATATAAAATTTTAAGTTTATGACGTCAAAAAATAGAAAAATGAGATAAGTGTAGAAATCGGAATTTTGCAGAAACTTCTGTTTCACTGTCTCTATTGCGAAATTCAATTAGCTTGTGTTTTGAGAAAAGTGACTTGAAAATGTCACAACAATGTGATTTAACGAAATCCATGGCATGCCGTCTTATCGGGGCAGTTGAATCTGTCGAACACAACGAAGTGTAGCGGACGTTGTTGGGGTCGCAAGAATTGTCAATGCAAGACTGTGGAATCTATTCCAAGACACACGAAATGGTAGGCATGGACAAGGGCAAGGTCAGCCATGTGCTAGCACAGAAATTGATGACGATATATCCTGTTAACAGTTCGTCGAGACGGAACGGGCAATGCTATTCTACTGCAAATACAGTTGTTCTTGGCCACAGGATAAAGGGTGTCCAGACAAACAGTCTGAAATAGGCTTCATCAGGGTGGTCTCTATGCACGTTAGCCAATGGTCTGTATTCCGTTGATCTTAAGCAACTGTGGGGCCCAAAGAAGGCGGGCAACTGAACATCGAGTTTGGAGGCAACATTGTTACAGTCAATTTCTGTTTAAAGACGAGTCCGGATTCAATCTGGATGTGACATCTGATGTGTTTTGGCATGGAGAAAAAGAGGCACTCAAAATAATCTGACATTCGTTCGTGAAAGATCACATTACAGACGAGGTGGGTTGACGCTATGGGTTGGAATCAGCATAGGTGGACGTACGGGCGTGCATATAATTTGGAATGGCACTTTGACGGTCCGAAGTTATACAGACGATATACGGAGACCTCATGCCGTATGTTATGTAGCAGTAACTGGTGATTTCTTTTTTTCCATGCATGACAATGCCAGACCTCATACAGTTCGTCTTGTGGAAAACATGTTTGAAGCTAAAACAATACAGCGTATGGAATGACCAGCATGCTCAACTGACCTAAATCCGATCAAGTATGTTTGGGACATACTCAGACGATGCATTGCTGCGAGACCAAGGCCTCCTTTTACTGTCCGGGACTCCTTTTACTGACCGGAGATTGCAATTCTTGAGCAGTGGAACAGTATTCCCCCATAGTCTTATCGATGACCTCATCGCATCCATGGAAAACAGGTGTGCAGCAGTCTTAGCTGTTCGAGAAGACCACACGCCATATTAAGAATCTTGCATCATTTCTAATCAATACTTTTTTTATCATTTACATGAAACACAATTTTTGTCCTAAACCATCATTTCATGTTCTTTCCATCTTTGCAAAAAATAAAAGCTCCCTTACAATTTTTTTGCGTCTTTTTTTCTGTATTGCGCATTGATACACATGTCCTATCCATTTTATGCCCATACATGGCTATCTTGCACTGTTCTCTTCACTTGTTTGCTTGCTCCCCTAATTTTTTTGAGCAATGTATATTCTTATCTTTTTTATCTATTGTGCAGCTTGTAACTGCTTTTGAAGACCAGATAACTAAACCATGTGACTTCCTCATGAATCAAGATGGCTGCTTCTACAAACGTAACTGTCCTCCAATTTTTTTCTGAGCTCTTGTGGATCACATAATCATTTTTATCGAAGGGGACAGTCCATGGTATAACATTTCTCTTTCTAGATTAAAAGAATACATTTATAATTTATAATAAAATTTAAAAATATAAATTTTCATTTTGTATGGCAAATTTCTAAAAATAGTTTATCATTACACTTAATTTCTCTACAGAAGACCTGTGCATGAAGTGGGAGACAACTGTGCAAAAGTGTCAATTTGAATATTTAAAATATTATTGTAGTAAATTGTACAGTTATTTTCTTCAAATTTCTTTTCAAAATCGTAGAATGGCATTATATAATATATTTTATGCTAACGGAAATTATATAAATTATAAAATATAGCATACAACCCCAAGGGACACAAATTACCCACTTATCAGAGAATCGCCTGTAATTTTTTTAAATAGCCATGCATTTCACTACCCTGTGATTTAAAAGGCAATTTACTGGATTTCAAACAGCATATCTTCATTTCATATAAAGTTGAAATTTTCTCCGTTATCCAGAATAGATATAGTTTTTATTTTCTAGCGGAGAAATTTTAAAGTTATCAGTTTCTTCACGTTCGACTGACAAACAAATTCTCATACACCAGAAGAACAAAATTATAGTAATCTTGTACAAAAACTTTATTCTAATAATTCCAGTGCTACTAGAAATTCAGTAAAAGAAGATGATAGTGATCTCGTTGATCGTGCAAAGTTAAAAAGATTTTTCTTATGTACGGCAAAAAATGTCTGTCAAATGCAGCGGAACTTTGTATCTGATGGACTGTGTAGTATTTTCTCTTAAATAAAGAAATTTTGTTTTCTACAAACAAATTCTGTTTCAGTTTAACAGAGTTGTAATGTCTGTAAAAAAGATAAATTGTGTTTAATACACAGAAAATCTGTACTCATTACAGGATTTATCAGTATAAATGACAGAGGAAAACTGGTAGCATTGCTGACAGGATTTTTCTGTAAAATCTACAGGATTTTTTATAGAGTGCATGTGAAGTCTACAATGAATTAACGTATCCACAATTTGACCAACATTTTTCAAAGTGCTCCTACTTATCAGTTGTGAAGTATCATTTTTTTAATCTGTCATTTAAAGACAATACAGTAAATGTATAGTAATTTACTGTAAATGGCTTTCTAAAATATATTCGCATTTCTTTTTAAAAAAATTAACGAAAATGGCCTTAAATTTCAGAGCATCAAATTAGTATTACCTCTTAAGTACGCTTTTTGAAAACACATTCTAGATTGACACATTACAAAACATTAAAAAGTACATCGTTTTATTAGAGTAAGGAATTTTTTATTAATATTTCAAAAATAATGAATTTTTAAAAATCATACTGGGTCGTTCAGTAAATAATGGAAACTATTTTATTATATTACTCAATGTCTGTAACAATATTATAAAAAAATTGAAAATATTATATATATTTTTAATGAAACAAATTAGCTATACAAAAATTCAAAATTTTAACATTTTAGCTTTATTTGATGTAATAAAAGTATTCCTAAATATGTAAAAAATAATTCTGATAAAACTGAAAAATATTTTACGAACATATGCCTATAATTGTATCTTTACCACTGTGCATTAATTTGTATACATTGCAAAACTATATTATATATATTGAAATGAATCAGTATACTCAAAATTTTCAATTTTGAAACATTTTACAAACTTTGTGTCCTTAAAAGACTTGAATAGAGGACGGTAGATCAAATAAACTTACATAACATAAGCTATAGAAAATTTAAAAAAAAAGCTTTTTTGCTGGTAAAAGTTTGAACTAGTTTATAGCGCCAGATACAATGGAAAATATTATATCAAGATGAAATTTAGAAGGATTTTGTTTCTCGATTTTCTATATATCATACTCCAAAATGAAAATTTCAGCAAAATTTTGTTGATATATATATATATATATATATATATATATATAGTAGCCGGTGTAAATTGGATGACTAAAGCACTAGACAGGAAACATTGGAAAAATCTGGGGGGAGACCTACATCCAGCAGTGGACAGAAAACGGTTGTTGTTGATGATGATAATGATATTTATATTTATAAACGGGAATCCAACACCTCTATTTTATTTATTTGTATACTCTTTCTACACTAGGTGGCTCTACCCCGTATGACTCTACGATTTACGCTCTAACACGTGTGTAGATCCCACAAGTTGTAAAAATCAGCTAATTTGCTCCGTCTAAAAAGGTTACGCGATTATGGAATACTGAATGATATTATGATATTATTATGACCAGGAGCGATTTTTTGTAATCCAGGAACGACCGGGTTGCTATTCACATACTTATTACTGGGGGGGGGGGGGTAGGTTCCCATGGCGCCAACCCCTGCTCTCGCGACAGCTGCCAGGTCTTATCGTCATCAGTTAAGTAGGCTCTGTTATACATTATAAAAGCGTCTTGTATTAAATAAATTAAGGGGAAAAAATATCACTAAGTCCATGACTTTTATTTAAAAAAATTCTTTTAGACATTACAATGTTTAATTTGTCAAAAGGTTCATAAATAAAGTTTATTTTATTTATGTATATAAAGTTTAATTTATGTACGTCTCGAAATCTTTATTTGGATGGATTTTTTTTTCATATTTTTATAGTTAATTTCGTATAATTTATTATAAAGTATTTTATTTATTTATTTTCTCTTTCGCTTTAATTGCACATTTGACCACCCGAACAGACCCTCTAATCGGTAGAAAGCCGGCTAGTTATTAATTAAACAACTAAATAAAAATATAAATAAACGAATAAATAAATCTAAATAAATAAAAAGTATTTTTATGAACTTTAAATTTTTTTTTTTTTTGCATATTTGCTTACAACATAAAACTCTGTTTAATTTTACACGTATCAGTAATTTAAAAATTCACAAAAAAAAAAAAAAAAAAAAAAAAAAAAGATTGATAGGCAACATAAAAAAAACATGACACCTTTTTGAAGAGTAATGTTTAAAAATTAATATTTTTTATGTGTAACATCCTTTTAATTAAATTTTCATCGTTTTCTTAGTATTTTCTTGATAAAATAAAAACAACCTGAAGCATGTTTTAACATAAAAATTTAGTAAAACATTTTTCGTTTTGATAGCTTTCTCAAAGATAAAAATTTATAAGATAAGGAAATGTTGTCCATAATTAATGTATATATTTTTCAATTTTCAGAACGTGATTTTCTTGTTATTCAGGCATTTTATTTTTTATTTTTTTTCATTATTGTTATAGTGAACTGTCTATACTGAAAACTAAGTAATTAATAAAAAAAAAATCCAGCTTATTATTAAAACTTTTAACACTAAAGCTAATTTAAGTATTAAATAACAGAAAAGAAATAATTATGACCACGTGAAAAAAGTTAAAAAACATGAAACAGGAGCACATTTAAATTTTTAACATTTTAATCAGAGTTGAAAAGTGTTTATGAACTGCGTTTGTCTGTTTTCATCTGCCTGTCTGCCCTTGCTCTAACAGGTGCAAATATACTCAGATTACAATAGCAGAAAATATATTTATCGACATTCAGTATAGCATGTTCAATATTGTAAAGAAAGTGTGTGGTATTTATAGTTCATTTACAGGTGCGTTCAAAAGAATTCGCATTACGGTCTATAGTTAAAAATTGTTTGCAATTTAATCTAATGATTTTTCACTATTTGAATTATATTGAAATTCCTGCACATCATTAGGCGTTTTTTAATTTAACTGATTTTTTACATATCACTTGGTGTGTATAAATTCAATAGATTATATACAGCGCTGAAAAAGGGATTTCGAGCCGATTTCTGTTTATTGACGAAAAGCTGAAGGGTAAAATTTGAACTGTCTCTTGCGTTTCCTAACTGAACTAAATTTTAGCATTCTAAATGAACATATACAAATCTATAGATGATATACCAGGACTGCACAAATTTTACCGACTGAATGATAATTGTTGAAATTGTGATTTGGAATGGGATATTACGTTTTCGGTATTGCTTAATTAGACATGATATTTCGCCTTATTAAACAGTGAATCTTTGATAGACTACTCTAAATACGTTAGAACGTCTTTTATAACCTATGCTTGACGCATGATTTTTCGCTCTTGTTTTATACTCTTTTATAAAGTACCTAATTTTAAGAACAGTCATACGTAACAATAATTTTAAGAGCAAACATACGTAATTTAAATAAATTATATTTTAGAAGAACATCAAAATTTAGATAATAAATTTAAAATGTTTTTAACGCCTACTCATATATTAACCGTAATTTCTCAAAATACAAGGTGTCTCAAAACTATTGCGACAAACTTTTTAGGAGAAGTAGGGCCCATCATAAGGACTGAGAATTGCATAGCAACCATGACCAGAAACGTCATCGTAGGCCAATAGGCGGTGCTGTTCACCAGATCACTGGGGAGGAAATATCTGCTTTATAGAAGTCACTCAAAAAGTAATCGCCTTGAGAAGAACATGCAACATTTTACGGACAGGCAACTGGCAGACATTCACTCTGTGTACGGATTTGGCTGCTGGCAATTCACCAGCAGCTCAAGAACTGTATCGAGAATAGTTTTCACAGAGATATTTACCGGACCGCCGAAAGTTTTCGAATATGCATCACAGTTTGTGTGAATATGCGTCTTTAAGAGGTAGTAGTGCAAGTTAGCCATACAAATTGTAACGCTTATTCGTAAATATCCGGCGGTCCTCTACATCTCTCTTTGGTTACCGTTCTTGATACAGTCCTTGAGCTGCTGGGTTATTGCCACCAGTCAATCCATACATGAAGTGAACGTCTGCAAACTGCCTGTTCGTATAATGTTGCATGTTTTTCTCTAGGCGACTACTGTCCGAATAAAAGATGGTTAAATAGCTATGTATGCTAATTGATCTGGTAAAAAAATTTAAAAAATGTATTTTGAAGATTTCAATATTCAATAACTTTTAAAATAAATTCTCGATTTAAAAACTGTTTGCTTCAGTGTATTTACTTAACATTTCTCAACAAAACTGCTAATTTTCATATTTTAATATGGAAATCTTTATATTATCTGAGAAAGACTCGTAATGATAAAATAATTTATGGGAACGACATCATTCGTTCCATATTTTTTATAATAGAGAGATTCGATTAATTATCCAATAACCTAAATTAAACAATAAGAATATGAATGTTCTTTCCGAGCAAAATGAGTAATTTGCAACATAAACACAATTCTTAATATTTTTTGTAAGATAAATTTATACATTCGTTCTATATTATTGAAGCGTTCATAAATCGATTTTATAATCTATAACTAACCACAACAACCCACAAAAGTCAGAATATTTAATTTTTAGTGATCCATATCGTAAAAATATATTTACTTTAACGATCTAAATTGATATAGAAAATTTTTTTTATTTAAACTTTTCCAATTTTTACCGCCGAGAAGCCAAGAAATTTCATAAAGTTCAAAATATTCTAATTCGGTCAGTATTGGTTATATACTGTAAAAAAAATATATATGTAGTTATACAGATGTAAAGTTACATGCTTACTAATCTTTCATCTGTAACTGTACAAAAAAGCTGCAAATCTACGAAACTACTTTTAGTAAATCTACAGAAATCTGTAACTTTACAAATGAATCTGCTAGAATTACAGTAATCTTACTAAAATTTTATCATTACACGGTTATCTTTACATAGTTGCAGGTACAGGCAAAGTTCTAGGCATCCCGGTTTCCTAAAAAATTCTTAGTAACCTTACAGATTTTTTGATTTACGGCGCAAAAGTGTGTCTGTTACATGAATTTTTGTTGCTGCTGTTACATAAAAAGTTCTAGGAATCCCTGTTTCCTACAAAAAGCTTAGTAACTTTACAATATTTTTTTTCAGTGTATTTGTCGTATCACAAAAAAGTAGTTTCTGAATATAACATATATGGCCCATGATACGTATTAAAAATTCTTTTCCAAAATTATTGGCAAGACAATTTCTTCAACACAATCTTACTTGCTATCTTATTTTAAACACTTTTTCAGCTTACATTGCTTACATATCTCGAACAGAATAATAGAAAACACAAAAAATGCTTTATAGGACATCCTGTATTAGGTGGAACTCGGAGATTAAAAATCATGTGCTTTTCTTGCACTAAATTTAAGAGATTCGAAATTAAAATTGGAAGTTTTTAAAATTAGTATCAATAAAAATTATGCACGAGAAGAATATTTTAAATACACAGAAATACAGAAGAATTCTCTAAGAATATGCTTACATAAATTAAAAATAAATTTCAAATATGAGTAAGTTAAAAAAGAAGAACTAAACTTTTTTAAAATTTTTATTATGCATCAAACAATAATATTTTTATTACTTTTCCCTTTATATAAATTAGGGTCATTCCATGGTAACTTACGTTACATTTAGAGACATTTACTGCTGTAACTTTAGTAATATAACACCAAAAAATATTCAAATGTAAAGTTGACATGATTTGTTAATTAAACCTATCCAAAGCTCAATTTGTATGTAAATTACCAAGAAAATGAGAATGAAAATTATATTTTTTTATGGTAACTTACGTTCCTTTTTAAATAATGTCAGTTACATAATAAATATAACTGCCAGAGTTCAATAAATAAATCAAAAATAACATAAATTGCATCTAAATTGAACTTTGACTAGGTTTAATTAACAATTATATGTCAACTTTATATTTTGAATTTTATTTTAGGTGTTATAATTCTGAAATTACTGAAGTAAATTGTTCTAAATGTAACGTAAGTTACCATGGAATGGCCCATTAGCAGACACATTCTGTATAATTTCAAACATAATATGCATATTCTGCATATTTTGAAACATAACAAATTTAATAGTAACATTTTTTTTTTAAAGCGTTCTGATAAAAAGATGCCATTTTCGGAAAAATTTAGTTTTTGACGCATAAAATATTATAAACTAACGTATATCCCACCAGCACCAGAAGTTTATAAAACGGTTCAAAAACGAATTTGAAATGATAATTGATAAGGCCTTATTTTAAAACAATTCGTAACATTATATCATAACATAGTACGTTAATATTCTGTATTAATTTTTTAAATTGTGAACAATTCTTTTTAAAATTATGATACTTTTTTCTAATTTAGTACAATTTAAATATGTTTCAGCAAGAGAAGAAAATACGAAATGACAAATTTTGTATGTAGATTACTGGTATTGATTGATATAGGTTTTTTATTAAATGCGAAAATATAACAAATTCGTAATTGTTTTATTAATTATATCAAGTATATTCCTATAACTAAGCTTATTGCAATCCAAAAATACTCTATAAATTATAAGCTTTTTTCTACACAACAAGTAATATATATTTAACTTTTCTAATGATAATGCCACATTTTACGACTTACGCCCGTAATGAAAATTATTGTAATTAATTTTATCTAATGTAACATAAATTTGAAACGTTAGTGAAACGTTAACATTCTATTAAATAGATTTGAAAGCCACTATACGATTAAAAAAGAAGTATAATTAACTTCTTTGTTTATTAATAGATTAAGTAACAACTTTTAACCTCTTACCCGTAAATCAATTTAATTGACCTTTTTTTTCTTTTTTAAAGCAATAAAATCTTTCGCAATATATAATTACCTAAATAGAAAATAAATAATCCGAATTGATACATACTGCATGGATGAGAATATTTCATAGAAAGGTAATGCATGCAAACGTTACAAAGATATTTAAAATGAAAATGAATGTATGTAAGGCTTTTTCAAACTGTCAATATATTTTTTTCAGATGTACTAAAATATTTATTTACTTATGTATGTTCGCAATTTAAATAATATTAATTAAGGATAACAACATATAGCTTTGATTATTGACTTTGATTTATTGCTATAGACTGTTTACATAAAATTTACATTAACACAACTTTCATTGAACATAAAAAAAATGTCATAAAGCTGAGTCTAATCAAATACTTTTTTAAAGCAAAGTTAGAAACATACTTCTCCCATTAACGACAACTTTTCAAATTATCGAAAAATAAAATTTTATTCGTATAAGTCATCAATAACATTTAATCCAGATGATGAATTTATCAATTAAGCTTATGTTCTTTTGTATGGCTGATACATCAGCAAAACTTACGTAACTATGACACCGTCAAAAATTTTTTAATGAAATATAAACATAACGTCATTTTCACAACAGCAATATTGAAGTTTGTATTTAATAAATTCATATTTAATGATTAAAAAAATATGTGTGTTGCCAGCTTTGCACGTAAATATAAATTTTGACATACGTTTCTAACCTCACTACCGGCGAGAAAAAAACAGAGGAACTTATATCTTTTAGACGCATTCCTTGGGAATTTTTTTTTTAAATTTTATTAAAGAAAATGCTCATTTAGATTTAAATATGACGTCACACATTGAAGCATTTCGGCTCAGTATCAACCGAATAATTTAAAAAATGTAACAGTATGAAAATGAGTGACAAGCGTGTTTCTTTTTAATGCTATAAATTATTCTGTTCAGTTTTTAAAATGTTATATTTAATCGTAATGAGAAAATGACGGATGCAAGTTTCCATTATTTTCCTTTACTTTTTATGAATGAGAACCGTTTACCGCCATTTTGATAAAAAATCATTAAAAGCATTTTGAATTCAAAATAAAGTATAAAAACGGAAATATTTTTAAAAATAGGTAATGCGCGATTGTCTAAAGGTGGACAACTTTCAAATGAAAATTAATTATCGAAATTGTTACAATATCCCTGGGCCGATGACGAAAAGAAGTATGTCCCCTATTTTTCAATATATAGTTAAAGTGGAGTGGTTACAAATATAATATGTCTTTAATATAGATTGTTGGTTCATAATTTACAATATTTATACTCTTTATTAGCTTTCTTATGTACCAACACAATTTTCTTGTCCTTCTGAAAAATGCTTTTGCGATTATATAAATTATTTGTGAACATTTTGATTGAATGAAAAATGAAGATTGCGGTCTATAAATAATCTTCTAAAACCAAAATTTATAACTAAATTTAAATAACGATCGCTATCTAAATATTAAGACACATTTAATTTAACTAGCCGTCCTTGGCGACCAGTTTGGTCTCACTTAAAATTTATGTTTGCAGAAGCATACTATGCATTGTATCATGTTACTTTTATTCATAATTTAATTTACTTGGACTCCCTTAAATATAATTAATATAATCACTTAAGCTAATATTAGTTTTTGTTGCATTGAAATATCTCAATTTGCTGATTTTCTGTAAGCAAGTAAACCCTATTGGTTTACAATGGAAGTCTTTGGGAATTCGGCGAATTATTAGATACTAGCAGGAATGACCGAGCTAAGCTCGGTGAAAATTAGCTTTGTGTTTATCTCGATAGATTATTCCCACTGAATCATTCTTGCTGTTTTAGATGCAATTAGCTTGACCCTGAGTCCTAGTGACCCAAAATGACCCACTAATCGAATTTTTCGAAAACGCGACCTAACACAATACTCTTCTCGAGCCTGAAAAGGATGGAATACAAAATTCAGTGAAAATTGTTAGTCGTTTTCTAGATAAAATAAACTTGCCCACGTTATTCAAAAACGACCCATTAACTGAAATTTATTGAACATATGACCTATTCCAATGGTCTTTTTGTACTGTTAAAGAGTATAATAAAAAATTTTGTCAAAATCGTTTGAACCTTTTTGCAATACAGTTAGCTTGACCCCGACCCATTATCACCAAAATTACCCACTAATATAATTTTCTTGAGCATGCGACCCAGCCCAATGGTTTTATCTTGTCCAGAAACTGTGTAATACAAAGTTTTGTCAAAATCTTTTGCGCCGTTTTTTAGATACAGTTAGCTTGATCCTGATCCATTAGGACCCAGAATGACCCACTGATTGAATTTTCTTGAACATGCGACCCTGTCCAATGGTCTTATTATGCCCGGAAATGGTATTATACAAAATTTTGCCAAAATGTTTTGTACCGCTATTTAAATACAATTAGCTTGACCCTGACCCATTCTGACCCAAAATGACCCACTAATTGAATTTTCTTGAACATGCGATCTTGCCCAATGGTCTTCCCCAGCCCGAAAACGACAGAATACAAAATTTAGTCAAAATCACTTAAGCCGATTTTTAGATACAATTAGCTTGACCCTGACCTATTGTGACCCAAAATGACCCACTAATCGAATTTTCTCGAACATGTGACTTATCCCAATTCTCTTCTGAAGTCCAAAAACGGTATAATACAAAATTTGGTCAAAATGTTTTGAGCATTTTTTTAGATTCAATTAGCTTGACCCTGACCCATTGTGACCCGAAATAACCCACTAATCGAATTTTCTCGAACATTTGACTTAGCCCAATGGTCATCTCATGCCCAGAAAAGGTATATTATAAAATTTTGTGAAAATGTCTTGAGCCGTTTTTTACATTTAATTAGCTTGACCCTGACAAATTGTGACCCAAAATGACCCACTAATCAAATTTTCTCGAACATGTGACTTAGCCCAAGGGTCATCTCATGCCCAGAAACGGTATATTACAAAATTTTGTGAAAATGTATTGAACCGTTTTTTAGATATAATTAGCTTGACCATATGACCCATATTGACCCACAAATCGAATTTTCTCGAACACGTGACTCATCCCAATGGTCTTTTCGTGCCCGAAAACAATAGATTACAAAATTTCGTCAAAATTGTTAGAGCCGTTATCTAGATAAATTTAGCTTTACCCTGACCCACAATGACCCACTAATCGAATTTTCTCGAACACGTGACCCATCCCAATGGTCTTTTCTGCCCGAAAACGATAGATTACAAATTTTCGTCAAAATCTTTAGAGTCATTATGTAGAGAAAGTTAGCTTGACCCACGGTGACCCAAAAATAACCCACTAATCGAATTTTCTCAACATGTGACTTAGCCCAATGGTCTTCCCGTAATTCAAAACTGTAGAATATAGAGTTTAGTGAAAATCGTTAGAGCCGTTTTTTAGATAAAAATAGCTTGACCCATAGGGACCCAAAAATGATCCACAAATCGAAATTTCTCGAACATGTGACCTAGCCCAATACTCTTTTCGTACCCGAAAATGGTTGGATACAAAATTTAGTCAAAATCGATTGAGCCGTTCTTTAGATATAATTAGCTTGACCCTAACCCATTATGACCCAAAATGACCCACTAATCGAATTTTCTCGAACACGTGACCCATCCCAGTGGTCTTTTCGTGCCCGAAAACGGTAGGGTGCAAAATTTAATCAAAATCGTTAAAGCCGTTTTCAAGATAAAATTTACATACACACACACACAAACACACAATTTTTTCTCGCATTATAGTATAAGATATTGCACATTTGGCATTAATTTTAGCGACTAATTTTGCTCGCCAAATTTTTCAATATATCGTCAGGTTGGCGACAAACTTGGCGATATTTGGCGACAGAACAGGGACCCCCTATGATAACCCCCTTATTGGTATGGATATGTATTAAATGCTGTTCAGTAACCAATGAGATGCGTTTCATTCGAGCGTTGCCATCAGACAATTAACAAATAATTGAGATTTCTGTGCCACGTACGATAACGTAATATATATATAGATACTGAAAAATCTTAATACGTCATTCATTAATTATTTACAAAGTAAAAGCAAAATCACTGTTACATTTGTAAATAAAAATTGATCATCTTTTAACTTGAAACTATAACTTTATATTTAACAGGAAATTGCATAAATAAATAACAGACATAAAATTATGTAAAACAATTAAGTATATAACAAAAATTTAATGATGAAATCGAAATAAGATAAATTATATGGGACTTGCTGTATTTGGTATATTCTTAATTTTTTTTTACAGTAATGTGACATTTCGCATACTATAATGCAATTTCAATAATAGAAAAAACAGATAATTTCGGCTTATACATAATCGAAACTAAAATACATTCTAATTATGCATATTGCATTTTTTAAACAAAATAACTCTTTAAGCAAATAAAAAATATTGCAGTGTATGAATATAATATATTAATTTAATCCTCACTAAAATATTGCTATTTTCCTGACCCAAGTTATTTTTCAGTGATTGATTTTACAGTACCTGGACCATTAGCAATTTGTTTCTTGTTGTTGTTAAAGAATACACAGGGAAAAAATTGTTTTCACAAATATGCCTCTGCATTTTTAACATAGCTCCTTCATTTCTGAAACAGCACATATTTTCTCTGTTACCCCACATTCCGTTTGAACCGCTAAAGCGAATATTTAAATTCATTTTGTATTAAGGTATCCGAACACCTTTAAAACGCAATTTTCGATCAAAATATCGATTTTTCATTTTTGCAATAATATTAAAATTGAATATTTTATCTATCTAAATCTGCTTAAATTTTGTCTGTATCTAAAATAGAACACGAGTTACAGCCGTTTAAAATTACATCTATTACGTTATTTACATTACGTTATATCTATCCTAAAAGTTATTTTTAGCTTTTTCTCAAAATGAAGTTTTTCAGATTTTTACTATACGCAAAACATCCTAATATAAAAAATGATGCATGAAATGCCACGAAATTTTTTGTACTTCTTTTACAAATGTCATTTGAGGGAATAGACTACATTCATGATAATATATTAAATAGTTTTACAGTTACACTGGTATAAATGACAAACTTGACACAAATTTTGCGAATATTTCATTACATTAGTACTTTAACTGCCATATCATCTGAGACAGAGATGCGATTATAATGGTGTAGTCTAAGTCCTAGAGAAAGTTATTATGTTTGTTATGCAATTTACAAAATGTCAATACATTGTTTTATTTTTGAGTTATCGTGTTTTGCCGAAATGTCAATTTTTGGCATAATTTTGACTATTTTTCCCTTTAAAAAATTATTTCTGGGTAGTTGCTAAAATTTTTATATTTTTTTCAAAGTTTTAAAGTAAATGTCATTATAAAAAATGCATAATAACAGAAAAATTCAAAAATTTTAAAAAAATCACCTCCGAAGGTGTGCGGATACCTTAAAAAGAAATGAGATCTCGAAGAAAGGATTCTCTTTTAATCAAACAATAAACTTGTTTTGTAAAACGAAATAAATTATGTGTCATACAGAAGAACCCTCTTTCAGGATTAGCATGCTTGACTTTTGGAAAAATTTTGTTACACACGAAGAAACTCTGTTTCAGTTGATCATAGTTATTCTATCACTAATATGGAGAAATTATGTTTCATACAAAGGACATATGTATCATTTAAAAGGATTCATTCGTACAAATATATGGGAAAACTAGTAGTATTGCTGACACGATTTTTCAGTACAAGTTACAGGATGCTTTTAGATGATCCATAATGGATATAACTGAACAAAATTCCGCAAATTAACAGAAGGTACTGTAAATTAGGGTGGAGAGAAAATGACCAATTTTTTTTTAATTGTTTCTTCAGGAAGGTCTAAAAAGTTGCCTTTTGGCTTTTGAGACGGAAACTTTGGGAATTGAAAAGAAACTTCCCATCTATTTATGAGAATTTTCAGCTCCTCTCTTGATACTCTCTTAAGAATGCGGGGTGATGTGATTTCACATTCTTGCCAGTCAATAATGTTAATATAGTCCATAGCTCTGAAGTTCAATATTTGAATAGAAAACTGTCTTATTGTTGATCACTCCATTTCCCTTGCCTTCAATATTCTTCGGAATTCAAGTTCTCGAACATGGTCTTTCATCAGTTATCATCCTAATTAATTTTTTCTCCAATGATAGATGTATGCGTTTCATTGAATAACGAGATCGACAATCTTCTTTAAATATTCCCTGCAATAACGAGACAATTTAATTGTTTAATTGTAAAAAACATTTTGATTGTAAAAAACATTTTGAACTCCATTTTTGCAGGAAGAATTTTTCTTAATATGAAACAACATAGGTGAATATACTTTCATTACAAGTTCAGCCATACTCTTCAGATTTTAGGAAGAATTCTTGCTTCAATGTGAAATATAAGTAGTCGATTGGCAGCTGTTAACCATCTAGAATGAAACATTTCACATGGATTGCGATTTACGAGATTTAAATAGCTTTCGTCAGATGAAAACGTTTGACACATGTCGTAAAAATAATTTTGGTCTGTACTTATCTCTCCACACTTCATTTCTGGGAGACAAGAGCAGATTTTCTTAAATTCCACAACTTTCTATTGTTCACATTGATCCAAAAATTTTCCAATAGAAACAGAGAAGGCTCATGGGCCAGTAGTGTGCCCATCAAATTCAGAAAATTAATAAAGCAATGACAATTCATTTGCATGAGGCTGGTATATTAACCACTGCAATGGGCGACGACTAATCGGTGTTTCTAAAAGGTTATAGCACCATTCTTTCTCATAGTGTTTTCAGTTGCTCTGTCACAAGTTTATCAATGTTTAAGTTGTTTTCAGTGTAATATTTTAAAATGCTTTTTGCAATATTCTTTCCTGATCCAGAAGATTTTGTAATGTGTCCTAGATATAGTAAATTTGAATCAGAGATACTTTCCAATCAGAGATACGTGTTCTTCATTTATAGTTCTTCGAAGTAATCTGTCTCAAATTTTCCATCATTTCTTTTAGATTTGAAGATTTGAATAAGCTTCTAGTGTTCAGAAAAATTGTTGTATATCATTTTATCAATACGCATCTGGGAAGCGACAATAATTGAGACTTTCTTCCAAATTTTTTCGATCTTTTCTCTCAGTATTTTTATTACCTCTGACTTTGGTGGATCTTTACCATCCCTGTTGCGTTTTTATTATTGTCTTGTATAAAAATAATATTTTGTCACCTGCCATTGTTGGAAAAACAACTTTATTTAGTTTTGAAGGGGCACCAAATACGGTATATTCCATTGCACTTCTAGTAATGGTAAACTTCGATTTGCTTCCACACGCACTCATTTAAAAATTACTCTAAAAATGAGAACAAACAATTTTTAAATCTCAATAAAACGTTTCAAATATTTTAAAGTAAAGACATAATGTTCAAAAATAATAACGGAATTACACTAAACATTTTAAATATAAAAACGTCAGGGGAGATTAGCAAAAAACCCTGTAAGTGTACAATTTATGAAAAGAACCCATTGTGTGAACATTTTAAAATAATCAAATATTTTAAAATAAAGACTTAAAATTTAAAAATAATAAAGGGAGTTACACTAAACCTTTTAAATATAAAAATGTCAAACGAGATTACCCAAAAATCCTGTAAATGTACAATTTATGGTAAGAACACATTGTGTGAAACAATGAAAGTATAACGGTCCTGGTAGAGCCCCGAAGGAGTTTTTCAAAATTCATGAAATTTTGCACGTATATTAGAGGTACAAAAAGGCAACTTTTGGCTGCTATCCAAAATCAAAATTCCAACTGTCGTTTTTTCACTCCACCCTTCTGTAAATGGGATGAATAGATTGATAAAACTTTCACCAGCAAAAACTGCAATTTTCTGTTTGGATGTATATCCCATAACATAAATTAGTCAACAACTTTTATAGATAAGAAAATATTACGTTCTCTTAACTGCACTAAATAAAAATAAAAAATCATTCATTTATTGGCAAAAGGAAACATCCAAAATTAGCAATCTATATATAATTTTTCTCCATTGTAGAAGACAGATAAAGAGAAGAAACATGATTCATAAAAAAATAATAAAACTTTTCATGATACATAATTAATTTCTTCATGAGTTTAACTATACTTGATTTTACCATTCTACTACGTCTTTTATTCGTAAAGGGATATTATGGTCTACAGGCGGACGTCTGAAAAAAGAGATATTTTTTTACTCTTTTTTTTTTCATAATTTTATTTTTTTTTTAAATATACAAAAAATAATTTTCATACAAAAGAGGTAGGAAGGATAGATAGTTATACATTGAATGTTGGTACAAAATTTGAAATAAATCGGTTAAATAGAACTTGAGATATCATGTAAACTATGTTGAAAAAAGTTGTCTTGAGAAAAATGGGTTTAAAATTTTTAGCAAAAGTTTTAGGCAGCCGCAGCGGTCTAAGTCATAGAATGATACGTTGTACTTGAATTTTCTCTGGGGGATATATTCTTAAAGGACTAATCTTTAATACTGTGAAAAAAGAAAATTTTCCTTTTTCAAAATTCTAAACCCGAACATCATAAATTTACGAATTTTTCATTAAGTGGGAATACATCTTTTACTTTTCAAATTTTAAGTACCTTATTGCTATGACAAGCTGCATCTTTTCTACGTGCACATTCAAGAAGACATATGTGTTTCTTTATTTCAATTTATCCTATAAGTTTATTTATTCAAATACCCTTTAACAGTCATTTATTTGTTCAGTTGACAGAACTTCATGACTGACATGAGTGTCTGTTTCAAGCTGTCATCTTTCAGAATTTCCCCTTTCATATTTTCTATTAATTTGTTCAAATTGCAATAAAAGTCTCTTTAATTATGTAAATAATTTAACTTAACAATTTGTAGCGTTTAAATAATATGATGAAGAGTAATGGTAATTTTTAAAATAAGCTCCAGTCCTTTTTCATTAATTATAGTTATGTCATTTTAATTACGGAAATGTTTTAATGTATCTTTTGTCTTAATGGTTAAATGGTTAAATATCTAGTTGGTTTTTAATTTTACTTTTTTCGTAATTTAAAATGTATTCTATCAGTATAATTTGACGTTGATATCCTTTTTCTATTTTGTGTGTTGTAAAAATTAAAATTTGAAAAATTGTTAGAATATTTTTAGCATATACAATTGAGAATAAATTTTCCTATTAGAAATAAGGGAACCGTGCTTTGTTTACAAAGTTTTAAACCCAAATAATTATTTTTAGGAGACGTGGGAAAAAAATCCTAAGTATTTTTCATCATAATAATGTTTATATATCAGTTTAATATTAAATAATGCTTTTCATGCTGTAGAATTTGGAATATGCAAGAGTTAATTATGGAGAAAAAAAATAAACACGTCATGAAGTAGACAAACAATTTGATTTGACTTAATGATGTCAGGGTCACAAGGAGAGGTAAGGAGATTTTAAATCTGTATAAAACTTTTGTCATGGAATCTGTCATATTACTTACAGAGGTGTCTTAGTATACTTTCCCCTTGTGTGCTCTTATTTTTTTTATATATAATTTATCGTAATTATATTACCTCTGCATAATTCAAAATTACCTTAGAAAAAAGTAATATTTGGTGAATATTGTTACTATTGATTATATGTTTAACACTGTCGGCTATGTCGTGTCAACGAAGAAGCTTTTGAATATACATTGAATTGTCTAAACTAGAAATGTGTCTAGAGTATACCTCATTTCATTTCTGTCAGCAAGATTTTCAAACATTTTAAACGAAATCGATAACACGTCACTAGCAGATATACGGAAAATACGCTATTATTTATCAAGGCTTAAGGCTCAATATGGAATGAAAAGATAAAAATAAAGTAAAGAAAGATGTTTCATGGTTTTAAAAAAATGTAGATTCGAATCATAAAAATATCTTATTTTAAAAAATTTCCGTTTTTTATGAAGGATATCTTTTGTGTATATAAGCAAAATTGAATTTAATAATGTTGTATAATAGACAAATAGCATGTAACGCACAGTTTTTCATTTAAGTTTTTGTATGTAGATTTGTTTTAACAAAAACATATTTTTGAAAAATATACAAATTCAATAACATCAGTAAAATGTTTCTTAACCACACAGTACCTATAAGAGTAACATTATTATTTTTCATCTGTTTTCAGTTATTATTATCCTGTAAATAAGGCATTAAAATTTGATATGGGTCGTTCCATACAAAATGAGCAATTCACCTGTGGCAGATATGTCACAGGTTTTAATGAAAATCAGTTTGTAAGTAGATCATATATATTTATGAGTAATTGTAAAAAATACATTTTAGGATTGTTTATTTAACACGTTCACGCCGGCGCGGTGGGTCACACTCAACTGTCTCAGAGTTCTCAAGACTCCGGCCTTTTGCACACCACTGTTATTTTAGAGAAAATGTTGTTCTTTTTAAATTGTTCAATTGTTATAATTAAATAAAACAACATTTTCTGTATTAAAATAGTGGTATCCAAAAAGCCGGAGACTTGGAAGAACCGAGACAGTCGAGTGCGACCCACCGCGCAGGCGTGAACGTGTTAAGTATTAAAATTTATATTAAATTGGATGCAAAATCGAGGTTTTGTCTACATATTTGAAGTTTCAGTTTTGATTATTAGCCTTAAGAATGCAAGTACTATATTATAAATTATTTATAATTAGGATTGAATAATAAGTAACAGGTAGACGTAAGTTAATAATTGTATTTTTATTCCGTAATAAGAAAAAAAATTAATTGTGAAAATTTTTGAGGGAAAAAAATTTGAGGGAACACTTCTATTGCTCGTTTAGAGATTAAGGACACCTCTGACAATATCAAAATTACTTGACGTTATAGCTAAAAGTATACATATTAAATATTCAAGCTTTCATTCTTGCCTTTTTATTCTTTAATGAGAAAAAAAAAATAAATAGTAAAAAAATATTGAGGGTAAAATGCAGTATTTCTATCACTTGTTTCGACATGTAGGACAGATTTTTAAAACTTTTCATTTTTTTTTATTACAGATAAAAGTGTATATTTCAAATATAGAAACTTTTATACTTGTTTTCAGTTAATTTTTGCCTCAAGAAGATTTTTTAATTATTGTAGAAAAAATTGACTCAATTTAATAAAAAATTATATATTAACACCTGAATCCAGATACAGAAAATCGATATAGCACTAAATTTTTTCACCTTGAAATCTTGCAATAATTTAAGAAACGTCGCGAATTCAAAGTTGGGTTGGGTTGGGTTGGGTTGGGTTGATTTTTGACGGCCGATTATTAACTCGAGGGATATAGGCCAAAAGAGGAGTGCCTATTAGCATTTAATGGGATTTTTCATCAGATACACAAAGCAAATGATATCGATCAAGTTGCAAAATGTATATTATTGCGAAATGTAATTACTTTTATGCCTGTTATTATAACATTTTTCTTCTCATCGTGCTTATGACCTGTGTCTGGTCTTGCAAATTCCATTTTGTTTCAGAGGATAGAAGGACGTCAACAAGATATTTCTTAAAAATTCTTTACGGTTTAGATTTAACTAAAAAAATATTTTTTTGTACACGAACTATTTGAAAACATATCAGAAATTAATTGACTGTTTTTTTTTTTTTTTCACAAGTGCGTTTTAGACAAAATAATATTTTAAAAATGCATCTATTTTATAACAAAACTGCTATATTTCTCTTTTAAACAATAATTTATTCAAACAGAACACATATAAATACATTAACTATTCTTTAAAGAACATTTTCTCGCAAAAGTCCCTTGGCAAAGTAAAGGGAGTTTTTAACTCGTGTGTTAATAAATCTAAAGAGAAAAACACATTTGTTCCAAATACTTATTTCAAACGTCAAGCTTGTAATGTTTCGTTCCTAGCTATCACTCCAAAATTTCTTCTTTATCATTTTTTTCCCTCACCATACGTTAAATATGAATAAGTTGAGAATGTTTCACATGCATATAAATTAGCGTTTCTTTTAAAACACGTCTTTTCATATATGTTATTATACATATGACAAGTGATAGTACTTATTCATATATATTTAATGCTGTCTTTCTGTTTTCGAATAAGACGACATGTAAGTAACTAAAAAAATACTAATGATAAAATTATACAATAAAGAAAATAACAAGAAAAAATATTTTGGAGATAAATAAGGAATTGTAACTAATTATTGAATAATAATTAGTATATATTTGAATAATAGCAGATAAACTATAATAAAAAAGACAAAAAACACCTCATGCATTTTTATAGCCAAATTGTCGCAGAATTAAACAAAAATAGCTTTTTCATTGGAAATTATGCCTTTTATCTCAATATATATTTAAAAAAATAAACTTATGATTTCGTCTCCATATTGAAATGGCAATAAATTTTGCAATTTTCCGTACGAACACCTAAATTACCACACAGAGTAAAATGTACGTCCCTGAAATACCCTGGAAATAAGTTTGCTTGTACTTTCTGTGAATAGTTCAAGAGATAATTAATATTAAAAAGAGAGAAACAACGTCCACAAAACACAAATGTAAGTAATTATAAAAAACATATAGCTATTTCAAAGCCTCTAAGGCCCCATCATCAGTGCTTACAAATTAAAGATAAAAATAAAACTATGGAATAAAAGAGGGAGGAGACAGAGCCAGAAGGCGCACTTCACTCCCGACCGTCAACAGCGAAATGAAAATCACTGTTGACAAACAGCCACGGAGTCGGTCTCACGCGCACACAGATAGACCAATAAAAAAACGCCCAGATGCTCCTGGAGAGTTCAAATAAAGCGGAGAAAAAGGGGTGGGAGGACGAGTTAAAGAAAATTAAAACATAACTTTGAAAAATTGGGTGTGCTGGACAAATCGTTCACTAACTGTTTGAATTTTTCCTTATGTGGTAGGCTTCCCAAAAGTCAAGATCGTAAATTGATGAGCATATTTGTATAATTGAGGCTTGGGAAATTTTAAAATTATGATTGTTGGACCAGCAGTGATTAGCAATAGCGAAACGCTTGATGTCACAATTTTTAATACAAGTTTTATGCTCCACTAAACGGATCTTAAAGGGTCTTTTCGTTTGACCAATGTACATTTTATTGCATTCGCAAGATATATTGTAAATACCTCAATGTGAAAAACTGTCGATTGGATGTTTCAGATTTGTGAACTGAATTTTGTTAAAAGGAGTATAAACTACCTTAAAATCAAATCTTAAGCTGAAATAGATTACATTAAATCCATTGCCATTGGTCGAGGTTTTACAGTTAAAATCATAGATTTCATTCATAATAGTCTAAGTAAACCTTCTCACTCCAAAGTTAACACTGTCGACAATAAAAATATAAAAAAAAAATAATTATACTTCCATATTTTCCGAAAATAAGCCATCAAATTTCTAAAATCATGTTAAGATTTGATTTTAAGGTAGTTTTAACAAAATTCACTTCACAAATCTGAAACATCCAATTAACAGTTTTTCACATTGGGCTATTTACAAGATATATTACGAATGCAATAAAATGTACATTGGTCAAACGAAAAGACCCTTTAAGGACCGTTTAGGGGAGCATAAAACTTGTGTTAAAAATTGTGACATCAAGCGTTCCGCTATTGCTAATCACTGCTGGTCCAATAATCATAATGTTAAATTTTCCCAAGCCTCAATTATACAAAAATGCTCATCAATTTACGATCTTGACTTTTGGGAAGCCTACCACATATGGAAAAATTCAAACAGCTTAGTAAACGATTTACCCAGGACGCCCAATTTTTCAAAGTTATGGTTTAATTTTCTTTAATACGTCCTCCCCCCCCCCCTTTTTTTCTACGCTTTATTTGAACTCTCCCGGAGCATCTAGGCGGTTTTTGATAGGTCTCCCTGTGTACGCGTGAGACCGGCTCCGTGGCTGTTTGTCAACAGTGATTTTCATTTCGCTGTTGACGGTCGGGATGTGAGGTGCGCCTTCTGGCTCTGTCTCCTCCCTCTTTTATTCCATAGTTTTATTTTTATCTTTAATTTATAATCACTGATGATGTTGCCTTAGAGGCTTCGAAATAGCTATATCCTTTTTAAAATCGCTTACATTTGTGTTTTGTAGACGTTGTTTCTCTCTTTTAATGTATTGACACAAAGTACAATCCTCTTCCCTTTTTATATACATAATTAATATCCAAAATTGCAGTTGTCTCTTGAGTGGTCTTATATGAAGCAACAACTGTTACTTAAAAGTACAGATTTAATAATAATTCTACAAATAATTTTCAATAAGAAGTGTTATTTGTTTTAGAAAAGGCAAACTAAACAGTTTAAATGCTACAACAAATAATTAAACAGCTGTTACAATTATTAAAGATTTTTTAAATGAAATTATTTATTTATTTTTTTTTTATGTCTACACTGCAAAACAAATTCTATATACTGTGTGTTGCTTAATTTGACCGACAAATTCAGAAAGATAATAGTAGGAATCAAAAGAATAAATATTTTCCATAAAATAGAGGGTCGCAAACCACTTATTTATTCACAAATACAGGGTATTTCTACTTAACTGAACTTGGCTTGACGGTAATAATTTTGAGAAAACTAAAAACATTCAACTGTAAATGTACCGATATGTATATATATATATATTTTTGCATGAAATGTTATAACATCATGAAAAGTTCTGGTAAAACAGGGTGCTCAAGCAATTTTTGATACCGTATGAACTGGTAATCACAGTCCAAAATGTTTAGCATCAAGTGCATACTGCTGGCGCGTATAATGGAAACTTCTACTACATTGTTTCTATATTATTACATTTAAAGCAAAGGTTAAAATATCTATTTAAAGTTTTATTATAATATACTTCAGTTTTCTGTAAGTTATTGAAACCCAAGTTGAGTTTGTGCTAAACACCCTCTATTTTTGATTAAATACGTGGTGTGCGACCCAATATTCCATGGAAATGTTCCATCTTCTTGATGCTTACTATCACCCATCTGAATTTGTCGGTATAATTCGTCAACATCCTTTATATATGGGGAATTTCAAGTAAATTGTCCATCGTTTAACGGAATTTAACTATTCTGAGTATAAATCGTATCTTTTTTCCGGAATAAACGGAAATATTCTTTTTATACTTACTCTTGGATTGTTGAAAACATAAGAGTTTCATCACGGCAGAAAAATGGCGGTCTCCTTTTTCATTTCAGATAAAACGGAAATTTTTCAGATAAATTTTCGTGACTGATGTTTTTGTCCGTAATATAGTCTTCGGTGTGGTCAGTTGATGTAGGGGACAACGTATTCATCCTCTAATTACGAGTATCGAGATTTGAATTCGAAGAAAGGCAAGGCGATAAAAAAACAGTTCTGATATTATGCAATATAATTACCTTTTCCGTGTAAATATGCATCAGTAGAGACTTGGGTATTATGAAATACCATTTACATTTTCATTTATAAAAAAATAAAAAGAATTTCCTTTTCACATAAAGAAAAAAATGAGATACATTAAAAGTTAATAAAGAAAAAACTTTGGCTATATCTTAACATATCCTTAATGCGATTAAATTGGAAGAAAAATCAATATCTAGCTTTTTTTTAAGTTACACTTTTTGGATAACGGAAACCAGTTGGGCAACCAGAAGGAATATTAAAAATGCAAGAAAAATCACGATTTAAAAGAATACCAAAAATTATTTAATGAGTATATTATCTATATTTATGCACACCACATATCAAACTAAAATTGAATTCCAGTAAAAAAAAACGCGCAACACACTTAAAATCGCAGCCATTCTAATTATCATTTATAGATGACAATAAGTCCAGTTCTTTGCGTATCCCTATATTTGAATTTATTTATACACTGCAAACATCTCCTAGCATGACAAATATAGTTCAGCGAGAAAATACACTGCACATATAAAACCACCATTAAACAGTTCACGCCTGTAGCCAGGATGCCTACGAATTGTTTTGTGCAGCCCTATAAACGATTTATAGAATATATGTAAAACAAACAATATGCAAAAATTTAGATAAATTTTAAAAACAGCATATATAATAATTAATTTTCAGCCATTAATCAATTAATGTTCAGCTGCGAAATTACGCTCGAAATTATTGAATATTTAATACGTGATTCATCAGATTGCTAACTAATCGTAGAACCTATTTAGTGAAAATGTCCAAGCTGGGAATCGAGCCCGGAACGCTTTAAATAGTGCTCCAAGTGCTCTACCAGTTAAAGTACGAGTATACTTCAAGTATGCTTCAGTATACTCGAAGTGCAATGGAAAATAAAAGGCGCAGCCTTCGCACAACAAAAACGCCGAGAGTTAAAGTTACGTCTAATAGGACCTTAAGTATATTTATTAGAGTACGTCGCTTTTAATGCATTTTTTTTTTTACTTCAAACCATTGAAAATTCAATTTTTCTAACGTCGAATGGAAATTTAAAAGTACTTAAAATGGTATTTGTTTTAAGCGTGTATCTCAATTTACTGATTTTTTTTATTTTATTTAAAGTAATTTTTAAGCGTGAATAATTTTAAAGATGCGTGTAGCCCATTTACAAAATATTAATACTATTTCTCTTAAAATATTGAAAATGATTTGCAATAATTATAATTTACAATAATAATTACATTCTTGAATCGTACCAAACTTGACATAATACCTACAGAAACCAAATTTATTGGGCGAGTGCAAAAGTTCATGCGGAGTTTAAGAGTAAAAGTCACACAGTGATTAGGCAAACAAAGTTCTTTATTCAGGCAATTGTATATGCTCCATCGCTTTTTGTAATCTGTTTGCAACGTTCTGGCAGCATGCAGATGCCTCGATCATAGAAACTGCGCGGTTTAGATTCGAAGAACGGAGACACGACTTTTTTTTAAGGCATCTAAAGAGTCAAGCTTTTTTTCCATTTAAATGATTTTGCAATGACCGGAACAAGTGATAATAAGATGGGGCGATATCAGGAGAATACGGTGGATGAGTTAGGACCTCCCATTTCAGGCTGTTCAGTTTGCGCAGCGTCTGTCTCGAAACATGTGGTCTGTCGTTGTCGTGATAAAAGAATACGCCCTTGCGATTTGGCAAAATTGGACGTTTCTGCTTGATTTCTCGATTCAGATTGATTAATTGGCGACAGTACTTGTCCGAATCAATTGTTTGGCTAGCGAGGAGAAACTCAAAATGTATTATGCCCTTGCAATCCCACCAAACACAGAGTATCACCTTCATCGGGTGCAAACTGGCCTTTTGCCATTGCATCACCATGTTCTCCTGCCTGTTTCCATGTGCGTTTGCGCTGAACATTGTTGTAAAGGTCCCATTTCTCATCGCCCGTCACTAATCGATCCAAAAACGACTCGTTTTTGAGGCGCCCGAGTAAAGAAACAGCAGCAGAAATTCGCTCGATTTTATTCATCTCGATCAGCAAATGGAGCACCCATATATCGAGCTTCAAATGGAATTCCATGTTTTTTAAACGCCAAAAAGCGGTTAATCGGTCAATTTTAAGTGTTGTAGCAAATTCCTCTGTTGAAATTCGCGGAGTATTCTGAACTAAAGTACGCCCAACATCGTCATCAATGAGTGAGGGTCGACCTGAGCGTGGTTCGTCTTCAAGGTTAAACTCTCCGTGGCGAAATTTCGCAAACCATTTTTCCACTGTTCGTTTAGCTGGTGCTTGATCTTGATAAACTTATTTAACGTTTTTTACAACTGCTTAAACGTTTATTCCCTTACGAAACTCGTATAGCGTAACATGCCGTAAATGCACCTTATCGACACTCATTTTGAAAGTAAACTCTCTCGAAGCAGTTTGTATCTACAGAAATTATTTTGTTTGAAATGAAAGCTGCACACGTCACCTTTCCAACGATCTGTCTTACGTAGATGGCAGTATTATATACAACACTTTACGCCGCTTCTAACGCCATCTATTGCACCTCCCACGAACTTTTTCACTCATCCAATAAATACCACTTTCAAACGCCGCAGTTTGGCAAGAACTCCCAAATAGCATAAAACTAAACCAATAACGAAAAACGATTGATTTCGAGAGCTACAATCTCGCTTGAAAATATTAAAGAAAAATGAAGGAGAGAGGCTCCTACGCACACTAATTAACATCACATTAAACATTCGCACTATGGTGTCTAGAAGTTGTAGTGTGGAAATCAGTAATACTTTAAAAAGTGCTAAAAAAATTAATCGCATAAATATTGAACTATGCTAAATGACAAATGTCGATCTCAGCGACATCTTCTATATCTTCAATAGTGCGAAAAGCTTTCTCAAATGAATTCTTATTCAATATTTACATTAGAATTAAAAGATTTCACTGCGATCGACATTTATCGTCAGCGTCGTTCAACAATTATGGGAAACCATTTTTTAGCACTTTTTGTTGATCCGATTTTTACACTATATCTTCTAGACACTGTAGCTCGCAGTCAAAAAATAGACTGTCTTTATAAAAAAGTAGCTAGTCCTGTACAAACTTCGGAAAACTTCATTCAGTAGCGTGATTTAATTCAGTCTAATATTTAATGTTTTACAAAAAAAAAAAAAAAAAAAAAAAAAAAAAACGAAAAAAGAAAATTAAATTTAAAAAATCAAAAACCCGACTGCGTGAAAAAGCGAACTAATTAATTATTTCTCATCAATGCGAAACTATTTTCAATATAACTTACCTTTTTTTATTTACTTGTATTGATGACTTTTAAGTTGTGTTTAATTGTTAGTTCCTATGTATAAACACTGTTTTCGTGAGGCCTATAGATGTCTATGATGGTCAGTGTTGCAGTAAAGCTAGAGATCCTACCTACACACATTCCAGGTTGTGTAATATTTAAACGGAGCTTCTGACTGTAAAATAGTCAATGAAATATCGTCTTCATTTTGAAAGACCTATCCAACGATATGTCACTCAATATGGTGCGTAAGAGTTTTTTTTTGTCTCTACCGCCATTTTGTATTTTACGGCCACAATTTAGAATTTATAAAAATAAAATCTAGCCTATAACCATTGGACGATTAAGAGGAATCGATAGAGACCTTATTTATTAAAATCCATCCAGCCTTTGGGATGTTTCGAGGGTAAAAATAAATCCACATACCGAGATGCGCGTGAAACACATAACCCTTCTAGGCTGTCGGGTAGTAAGTCTGATGTATGATAAACATAAAATTAACGTAATGTAAAAATGGAATTCGATAAAATATTTTGAACAATTTGGGAAAATATGCAAGGTGTTAGACAATTACAAAGTGCAAAACAAGATTATTACAAAGTAGAAAATATAAAAAACAGTTACATTTAATATCATTATTTTGAAAAATTGTGTACTGAAAATGAACGTTTCTGAGAGAAGGAAAAAGGAATAATAATTCAATTTTTGCTAAGTTCATTAATTATGACGTATCAACCCATTATGCATATTCCTTTAATACATATATTTTATGCATATCTCCGGGGAATGGATAACAGACCGATAGTGCAAGACTGCAAGTAACTCAACTTCACTCAAAATGACACCAGACTTTTTAAAAGAAATTTTAAAACAGCTTTAATAATGGCTATTTTTACCATATTTGCTTGAAGCATGTGCTTTTAGAGTCACCCCCGTACGTTTTGCCGTTAGTAAAGGAAGAACTATTTCTCACCATTTTACAGTATAACAATATTTTGTATGAAGTGTCTAAATACTGTTTCTATGTACAGAAAATGGCCTGGCTATTCAAATTTTCCATTTACTCACTTGACAGCTATAGGAATGCGCATTATGCGTTTTTTTTTCGAAATAATAAATTTTGAAAAGTACATTTGGGGTAATAAATTCACATTTAATACTTTTTAAGTCCTGTAAAATATGTATAGTATGTAAATATGTATTTAAGAATCTTAAAATGTTGAAAGTTTTTTTTTTTTTTTTTTTTTTTGGTAAAATATTAAAAGAGAAGGAAATAGGTTTTTTATGCAACGACGAAAATAAGTCTATAATTTACATGTTTATCAACATTTTCTGTAATATTTCATGAAAGCAGATAGGTATTCTATGCATTTTACCGAGTATTCAAAATTAATATTAAAGCTAAATTTAAAGCTAAAAATATCCAAAAGGAATTTCCAATATCGAGGCTTCTAATATAAAAATATTATCAATAAAAACAAATAGATTGGAAAAATTCAAAGAAAACGCAAAAACTATGAGCATGAAGGACTTATTTCTTAAAATCATTTAATCAGTTTCTTTATAATTAATATCTTTTTTTCAGTTAAATAATAAATCAATTCGTTATAGTGTCATATTATTCCACATGTTTCAATAATTTAATTTAGAAACTAGCAATTTGATTTATGGATAATCTGCCCAAGTTTATATATAATCTAATTTAAAAAACTAGAAAATGTAAAAAAAATAAAGACATATAGTCATGGACACAGCGTCTTAGCTGTTTTATATAACCTCGTCTTTCTTAATCAATCAGGAAAATAGCCTTCAGCTGTGCTGACAGGGGTGGATGTGGCTTCAAACACCGCAGTATACCACACTCGTAGAGAAATGAATGACAACCAGACTAAGGAAGATTGAAACGCATTTTCGCAACTTGTGGCAATATTCCGTAATCTTGTTGTCATTTATTTCCAATTGACTGGGAATTATATCAGTTTATGTTGTTGCTCCATTGCTTTCGAGGTAGATAACGGATGATTTCGTGATCAATTAGCAAGCAATAAGTAAGTAAGCAATCAAACTAACATCCATAAAATATTTAAAGATAAGTTTATAAATAAGAGTTAATAAGTTTCAGCCTCTTATACAAGAAGTCTTTTCGCAATTAAATACAAGGTTTTGTGTGAAAAAGAAATAATATGGTAAAATAATTGTATACAATCTTTTAATACCGTTGTCTGTTCTTAAAAACGCTTAATAAGATAATAAGATTTTTTTTTTCACTTTTTTCCTCAAAACCATCTCAAAATCCTTTCAACACTAAAAATATCTTCCTCACCCGATCCTTTTTTTATAATAAATTATTATGGAACAATAATTTACACGTGTAGACTGAAGGCTATTCTATTTTGTGTAATTTAATTTCACATTTTCGTAACACATTGGAGACAAAATTAATTAATTTCAAAATAATTACACTGGAATTTCTAGATTTAATTCTATCATGCATTCGCATTCAGAAACGGGATTTTATGAACAGATATTTCCATGTGTTTGGAACTTTTCTTTTTTACGAAACAACAAATATAATCATTTCTGGCAGCTTAGAATAGATAGATTTCAGTAACATTTTATGGAAATGAAAATAAAGCTCACTGAGATAATTTAAAATCTGATTGTGAAATTCTTTATTTTTTTCCTTACATCCGAGGATACTTAATTTCAATTCCATTAATTAAATAAGAGAAGTAATTTATTTTAGTTTGACACAGCGGATGGCTGTTTTAGACAGAATACATAAAATGAGAATTTCAAAAAACAATGAAGAACAACTTATTCTGTTAAATTTCAAATTTTAAAAATATTTTTTAAAAGTTATTTATTATTATTATCTTTTAAATGCAATTGTAATAAATCTAGGAAACTGTGATCTACAAAAATTCGATATAGGAACAAGAATCTTAAAAATAATACAATATTTTTGTATAATCCACTTTGTTTTATTATATGTAACGAAACATTTGTTTTTTATGTGTGTATAAATTAAGAGTCAAACATAATATATTTTAATAAATACGTATACAAGGCGTCCAAAAAATATTATAACGCGCTTTAAAATTTTACCTGTTAGAGATACACATGCAATATGAATTACAAAATTGTCAAGAATGTGGCAAGAATTAAAGATATTTTGATGAAACGATCCTGCTACTAAATTCCGAAAATTTAAACTTTTTCGATTGTTATATCTTCTTTGGGTTTCATCAATTAATTAAAAAACTTTTTTTAAGAAAAAAAAAACTAGTCACTTTTCCTCATACTCTGAGAATTACAGCAGTAAACATTCCATTATTCTACGACCGAAATTGACTATGTTATGATACATTAAGTTTTATAAAATTTTGAACATTTCAGAGTCAGAAAGCTCCCAATTTTCAATATCATAACTCAATGATTTTTTTTGGCGTAAAATGATGGATATTCTATTGCTGTACTTTTTAGAGCATGGTAATTGTTTTTCTAAATATAACTTTAAGGACACAGGAATTGTAAAAAAAATAAAAAGGTTTTTTTTAAAAATGAGTGGAAAGACTACTTCATCAACATAATCTTAATTCCTACATTATTTGGATCAATTTTGCAATTTAAATTGTCTACATAACTTCAAAAGATATAAAGTTAAAACGCATTTTAGTTTTTTCAAGACACCCTTATTTTCAATATTAATCATATGATTACATATATGTGAGTAATGGAAAGTTTGGGAAAATCGTATATTCAGGTGAAACTGGGTATCTCCGTTATGACTCAGTTTGAGCAGCCATCTTGCTGGAATGTTTGAAATACTGAACTGTGGGGTAGAAAAAGAGTAGACAGTTACGATATCGCCATATATAGAAGTTGTGTGCTAAAAAGTATAATCTATATATATATTTCTCTTACGTAGCGCTAAAAAAGTGCAGTATTTGTAGCTTGCTATTTGGCAACAGCCAAAGCGACGATTCTAAATGGTTAAGTTACGGCCACATGTCCCAACCTACTGAGCAAATCAAAATCCAGACAGGATCTCTCTTTTAACGCAAACCGTTTGAGCAATACATGAATGACAATTGCTATTGGTCCGTTGTACGGTGACGTGAGGAATTCAGCGAATCAGCTTTTTGATCCTATGTTGTATTTAGACACAGGCGAAAACGTTTTGTTTACAGTTCGATAACGTGATACGAAGTGTCTTTTATAGCGTCTTATTATAGTTTTAAATTAATTTAAGCCGTGAATTTCAATACTATAGGCAAAATGAAAGGAGAAGGACCCTAAAAATATTTTTTATTGTGTTTTCACTAAGGTTTTAAATTAATTCTGTTTCCAAGGTACATTTTTATTTACATTTTCAACATAGTTTTCCATTACTTTTTTACACATTAAAAATATTTGTAAATTTAATACATTGTAATGATTTATGATAGCACTCATCTAGCTAGAGTTGACATAAATAGTGGCGAGCAAGCAAAGCGAGCTGGGATCGTGTAGCAATCCCAATATAAATTGCGTAGCAATTCATGAGGGTTTGCGTGAGTTAGCAGGCAGTGGGCGGAGACCCCCTAGTATAGATACTTTTTCGTTTTAATGTTTTGTGGTTATTAAAACTGTTAAATATAAACACACTTAAACATGCTGAAATTTTTTATATGATTATATAAAGCATATTTCATAAGAATGTATTTTCCATAATGACGGTGTTGACAGCATTTAAAAAGGCATTTTTGAAGTTTGCTTTCCAATCCACATTCTCTTGCAATAAAAACCTTCAAACAAGGTAATGACATTTTTCCTTAAAAGAATTCATTTTAATACACATACATGTCCAAGAATTATTATGCACTTTTAATGAACAATAAGAGTGAAACGAAATTCCACAAAATTTAAGAGATGGTGTGCACTAGCGAGCAACTGAGTTCGGACATTTATCTCGGAGTACGAGCCCGACCGACTGCATAAAATCCGAGTCCTCACGAGCCCGATAAGACTGTGTTCGAAAATATACAGGATAATAGTTTCACTTTCAGAACCGGTTCCAACTGGTATAAAACGTGAAAGTCCCGCATATAAAATCACTGAAAGCAAAATTGAAAATGTACAAACGTACCACGTTGGATGTAGATCGCAGGCGTCCTGTGGATAAAATATCTTTTAAGGGGGTAGGATAGCTTTAAACATGCAAAATTTTCGAAAATTTTTTAATACAATTTTGATTCCACATGCAAAATTTTCGAAATTTTTTTAATACATATTTTGATTCCACATGCAAAATTTTCGAAATTTTTTAATACATATTTTGATTCCGTAATCATTCCTGAACAATATGCAAAAAACCGCATTAAAAAATACCCATTTGTTTACTAATTATGGAAGTTTTATTATGACTACATAGGATAATTAAACTTTGTATTGCGTTTATTCCAAACGATGAATTTTGATACTGGGCGCAGTGTTACTAAAATACTATGCATGGCAATCATAAAAACTTTCCACCACATATTCATTACTGTATTATCTACAACTTAAAACCAGAAAAAGTAAGATTTCGTTTTATTTTTTGTTTTTTACTTTGAAAATATTTTTTTTTAAAGTGAAAATTTTTAATTTTTTGTTAATTTTTAAATTTAGTCGTTTTTTAAAATAAAAATTCTGGTTTTAGTATAAAGATAACAGTATTATGTATTTATTTTCACAAAAATGTCCTCTTTATATGCATATTTTCAGATTTTATCATGCGCGCAAGATTTTTTTTTCACTTGTTATCATATATTTTTAAACTTATCATTTCAATATTTATTTATGAATTTACAAGTATATATATATTTTTAAATATAAATATAAATATGAGCTTTATATTTAAATGAAGTTTGATTTTTATTTGTGACTTATTACACAAGTTTAGAACCTTGGAACATAGTGGTATTTTTTCCTTCTCCGACGTGTTCAAAGGTATCCTACCCCCTTAAAATACAAGCGAGATATGTGTAAGGGTTTCACAAAACTGTTTATCATTAGCGTTCGTGTTTCTTCACATGTCTAGTGTAGTCTCTTGAGTGTAGTTCCTAAATCCTATACTACTCACTTGGAAGTCACTTGGAAGCAAACACAGTTAAACATTTTCAAAAATAGTCCGGTCATTCCATTGTTTTTACAAAAATCGGTTACGTAATAGTAATTTAACTCCATTTTTAAACTGTTATTTTTTCTTTTCGTTTATGAATAGGGCAGCTGAATTCAGTGTACTTTTCTACTTTTTCGAGGTTGGCTACGAGTATTGGCTAAAACTAAGCAGATGTCGAAAATAAAACTTGTCTTCTCAAATACTAAAAAGAAATTTTAGATAGAATACTTATTAGAATCTGAGAAGTGGGAAAAAATTGTTTTGGAAATTATTGACATTATTTATTCTCCTTTATAAAATATATGTATTTGTTTCGATTTTTATGCTTTATTCTATTATGTTTAGCAGTTGAAAGCATGTTATTAAAAAAATTGAAATATGATGATATAAAAATCAAATCCTTATTTTTAACATTTTCTATTTATAAAAAAACACGCTTAAAAAGATAATGATACCGTGACCTTTTCATTTTTTATGAAAATAATTTATTTAAAAACAGATAATTTTTTTATTAATATCATACATTTCTATGAACAATAACTACATATCCGAAAAAGCCTTCTCTTTTAAATATTTTTTGTAATGTATTGAAAACAAAATTAATATGAAAGTAATAATAAAATCCGTTTTATGCTTAAATCCATGACTCATTTTCATTGGGAATGAATTTTAAATGCACGCATTTCAAAACATTTCAAACCTATTCCTTTAAAAATCAACGAAAATAATTATATTTGTAAGTTTAAAATGGATTTTAACAGCAGGTTATGAAAATAAAAGTAACAACTCATTCAGTTCATCTTTAAAATGATATAAAAAAACTGGCAGAACCAGGGAGAAAAGTAAAGCTTGATCTAAAAAAGTTATGGTAAAAAATTGGCAAATAGTTTCAGTTTAAAAAATAAGCACTGCGTAGAAAAGTAATGGAACAAGATTATCTGTAAAGCTGAAGAAATTACCAAAATTTTTGTTGATAGCTGAAAATGTGTATTGAGCTTTACAGGTCCCTTAAAATCAATCAGGAAAGTAAAGGCCATTTTAACTCATTCTGAATTCCAATCATTCATAACTAGTTTAAAAATTTGGGTTCATAAGAATAGGTTAGAGGTTGATTTGGTAATAAGCGAGAACATGAGAGGTATCGAGAACATTAGAGATCGTTCAGCACGAAGTTCGGACCAACTTCTATCACAGGGGTCACTGATATGCCTGGAAGATCAGAGCCCAAAGTAAACCCTACGCATGTACGATTCAACCATATGCTAACTACTTTTTTCGCTCTAGCCCATTTGCATAAGGTTCCCTTTTCACAGTAATTACATGAAATAAAAATTATTACGTTAGATGTGTTATGTCAGAAATGCTAATAACAACAATTCCTCAACAACTTGACTATATTAATATTATACTTAAAATATTACTTCATGGTTTACATTCTTTTAGCTTTGTGGAGTTTAGCTTGACTTGATGCAATCCTGTCCACAATTCTGGGCCTGACAGAAATTCTTTAGCACATTACTACACATTCTGTTCCCATTCTGTTCTATTTATATACCCAATACTCATTTTGAGCGAATAATATGATTCTGAATATAAGGCACCAGTAAAAATCAGTCTACATTTTCAGCTATCAACAAAAATTTGGGTAATTTCATGAGCTTTACAGATAATCTGGTTCCATTACTTTTCCAGTACTTACTTTTTTAAACTAAAACTATTTGCCAGTTTTTTACTATAACTTTTTTAGATCGAGCTTTACTTTTCTCTCTGGTTCCACCAGTTTTTTTATATCATTTCCCACTTTTTTCAGATCCTTTCACGAACTTAATCAACCAACTTCAACTAACCAAACAACCACCCCAACTAACCAACCAATGACCTCAATCAATCTGCCCAACCAATTAATTGTCACAATCAAAAAGAAACAGAAACATTGGTTCACCAGTGTATTTCAAGTGCTCGTATGACCCCATACTTATTGCTAACCCCCATATTGGGATATTGAACTATACTTTAGTCAGGACTGGCCACCAGTGTAATCCTTAGACTAAGTTTTATACATAGTGTGATCTCTTGAATTTTTCTGCAACATACCTACGAACCTCTGGTTTAATCCCTTCGGGACGAGCGTCTTTTACAGAATTTTTAATCTTTTATCACCGGTTTTTCAAAACATAATTTTTTTCCTAATTGAAAATGCTCGGATTAAATAAAGCAAAATTTACAGTAAAAAGTTACTGGTGAGAATAATCAAGCATTCTGAGCACCTTATGCGGCACGTACATCGACCTCTCATCCCCAAGGGGTTAAGGGACTATGCAGTATCCTAGTTCAACCCTTCAGACACACAAAAAGCTAGTGTAAGGAACAGTCATAAGAAATGAATTAAAATTCGAAAAAACTGTAAAAAGGGAAAATTTCTGTTTTTTGGGACTTAATGGGAATTTAAAATTAAAAAAAGTCTGAAAATGACTACATGCAGAAAAATGATCAAAAGTGATTAAAAATATTATACAATACACCTGTAAATAATATCAGAAATATTGCTAATATTGGATACATATAATAATGTTTCGTTGATCAAACCAAAATACCGCGATAATGACTAACATATTTATATCTAACTGTAACCATTGATCAAAAAATTAGGAAAATTGGAAAGTAGGTGTCCTTTGTAAAGTATGCATTAATTGAGGGGATAAATTACGTAAACGAGACTATTAACAATTGGCGTATTCGGCACGGATAACTTACATAATAGAGCCTACAGACAATTGAGTTACCGGGAGTCATTTATAGCATAATTAACTTAACCATAAGCACACGCACCTATTTTTCTAACGTTACCACACGCGTGGGTTAAATCTCACCTCATTTTGCATCCCATTATATTTTTGGCTAAATGCGTTTTAAACGCGTCCACTGCTCTAAAATGCATCAGTACTACTTCTTTTTAGGGAAAAGTCAGGCATTTCATATTTATTTTCCGATTTTGTAACAGTTTCTGTAAAAAGTGGCGTTTTTTTCTTACACATATATATATATATATATATAATATGCAACGATATGTTTTACCTCTTAAAATATGAATTATTATAAAATTAACATTAATTACATTTAATACAGGTTCATCAAGATATACAAGTAGCTTTTATTTCATTCTTTCAGTAAAGTTATTTTAGTGTGTGTTATCCCGTAACGAAGGAACATATCGAAATGCAACGTTTGTACACGCGCGTGATTATTTAATCCCAAAAGCATATTTTCTCCCTTCTAGTCAAAAAAGAGAAATTCCTTCATACAACCTTTCTCAACCTTGACCTTGAAAAGTACAAGGAAGGTCAGAAGTGTCTTCGAGAAATTTATTAATTCTTTTTCGAAAAAAATGTGAGTAGGGTGAGATTTACCCCAGCATGTGTGCTGACGCGTTCAAAAAGGAATAAATTGATTCTGTGTACCTATCACGTAATCGAACCTATTCCACATTCTAATTTACAGAGAATTGGTGTAATTTCGGACAAAGTTTTTTGGACACCTTTCGCTACTTTTACGTTATACCAACTCTACGCTAAAATGTATGCTATTGCGTCATTTATTTCAATCCTGAACGTGCAAATATTTTTTGGTGCTTTTCCAGTATAGGAACCTTAACGAAATAGAGAAAATGACCTCGACGGAGAAGGAAATTTTGCAACATATTTTCTGGCAACCTATTCACTGTTTCATTTCATATACACAAGCATTTTTTTTCAAGGTTTATACAATTTATTTAACACTAGAACGGCGGTAGGGGTCATTTTGACACCTGAGCACTTTCGTTCGTTGATTACTTTAGTTTGGTTGGAAGAAATCGTTTGAAATTTTTTGACTTTTCCTAAATATATAACATATTTTTCTTTAAAAAAATTCAGCTTTCTGGATTTGTTATTTTTTGAAATATTGGTATGCATTCCTAGAACGGCGGGAAAGGGTAATTTTGACCCCTTTAGTAGAATACTCTTTGTACTCGAAGGATTGTGAAACCATGAGAAAAATTCAGTGATAAGCAATTTTCGATTGCATTCATACTGTCTCCCAGATAGATAAAAACCGGTCTGGTGACACAACATTATTATCGGTAATTTGTATGTTATAATTCCTTTGTTTGATATTGCCATGCTTTTGAACACTATATTTCAAAAAAAGAAAGTGTAAGGTTTTTCAGACTTACATTTCTTTTCAGATATAGTATTTTCCCATTTGTTACTTTTGTTAGTTCAGATTAATCGCTGCAGGTGGTAGCCACAGGGGAGGTGTTTTATAAGTAGAGTACGAATATTGTTCGTACGGCAGACAGTTGAACATTTCCGAAGATATAATTTGTTTAAAATTGCAAAACATGCTACCGATCAGGACAAAATATTACAGTTGATGAACAATTGTTCCCATCTAAAGCTAGATGTAAATTTACGCAATATATGCCAAATAAACCGGAGAAATTTGGGATAAAATTTTGGTTATCTGTTGACGTTGATACGAAATAGTACCTCTTGAATGAATTTCCATTTCTTGAAACCGCAAATCAACCATTATGAAACCGCAAATCCTAAATTAAGTTTAACTGATTTTAATTCATGAAATTAACAGATCCCCATCTAAACAAAGGGAGGACTATTATAACAGGCAACTATTTTACTAGCATCAAACTAGCAGAAATGCTAAAAGCTAAAAATACAACTTTGGTTGGCACAATGAAAAAGGAGAGAAGAGAAATTCCTATATCTTTGAAAAATATGCGTAGTACTCTTTATTCATCGAAGATAGTGGAACATGACAATATGACACTTACCATCTATCAAGCCAAAGAAACAAATGTGTCTTTCTACTGCGCTCATTCATTCTACTGTCAAATCTGAAGACATCCTCAAGACGTTGCCCGATTCAATATAATATTACAACGCAACGAAATATGTTGTGGATATTTGTAATCAGATGTGCCAAAAATACTCCGTTAAATCGACTTCTAGACGATGGCCTGTACATATCTTTTACAATATTTTGGATCATGCAGCTTTGAATGCGATAATTTATCAAAGAGTAACAGGCAAGCCCATCAGTAGAAGTGATTTTCTATTAAAATTAGGAGAGAAGTTATGGATGGTTCTTATGGCTTGAAAAGTCCCAAAGATCCTTCCTGAGTCTTAAGAAAAAACACACGAAAAAGAAGTAGATACAAAGAGAAAAAAGTGTCAAGTACAGAGATGCAATGGAAACAAATCTCAAGAATTTTGTGGATCGTGTTCCAAAGTTGTGTCCGGATAATGCACTGAAAAAATTGTTAAAAATTATTTTTGTATCAACTGCATTAATTCCTAATCCGTGTGTTTAATTTGGATTATTTTAGCATTAAATAAAATTCAAACGGAATGTTTTACATTCTAACCATTCAGCTACATTTATAATGAAATAACGGAAATAACAGAACACGTTTCTCATTTATGGATTTAGAGAGTGAATCAGTCGGCGAGTAAGTAGATGAAAAAAATATATATAAATTGTATTTTATTTTAGTTAACATTAGTTTTAATTTGTGAAAACATTTAATTTAAATCAAGTGTTATATAAAATTAATGAGTGTTTTGAGTAGTAGTAGTATGATCCAATTGATCGCCATTTAGGCGTTATATATACAGTACTTTAAAAACTCAATAAATTATCAAGTAATATTAAATATAAATTATAAAATACACGGAAATTAGATATTTGTGTTAATGAATGGCATTTAAAATTTTTTTTAGCGTTGTTATTTTAGTAGTTTGATCATGGGGTCAAAATGACCCCTTCCCGCCGTTCCAGTAGCTAAGATATTTCCGCCGTTCTAGTGTTAACATAAAGACGCCATTTATCTAATTTTACATAGAAACAGAAGTAATTTGTATATAAAAAACGTTAATAATAGACATATATTTATAATGTATGTATAACTAAACAAAAAATTCCATCAATTTTCTTTTCATAACTGTTTATATCATTTGGCAACAAATTTAAAGTTCTGACGCCCGAATTTCGGCAAGCTTTTTTAAAAAATGCAAGGCTCCTATAGTTGAAATGTACCAATTTTTTTTTTGCAAACCTCGCCAAACATTGTGACTTGCTATTTATTGAACGCGAATCTCTTTTGGCTTTACTTATTATTTAATCGTAACCATGCAAAAAATTTTAATTTACTGTTTTTTTAATTGAAAATATTTTTTATTTTTAAGAAAAATTAAGTTTTAACTTCATTTTTCGCTGATTCAAAGATGGCAATGTTTAGTGCAGTGCGAACAGATACTTACAATTCCATGCATGTAGTTTAAAATGCGATTTTGAAAAAATATTTTTGGATAATATTTATTTGCGCTTTTATTTTTAGTATATTTGTATTGATTTCAGAAAATAGTTCCCGAAAGTCTGTGATTTTGAAAATGTATATTCTTTAAGTGAGTACTTTCGCACCAATAATATTATTATTATTATTTTTTTAATTCGCGAAATTGAATTTCATTTGGCCTTATAATGACTTAATTATAGCAATGTGTTTCAGCTTTTAAAATTAAAATGTATGTTTTTCTTTGGCGCATGCAATAGGAGTATACGATTTCCTTTCCTTAATAATATGCAGAAAAATACAATAAATACAATCAAATGAACTAACATTTACCGAAAATTTATTTTGTATGACTTAAAAATAAGTCTTTCACTTTATGGATGATAATAATAAAGATTAATTTGAGAATATCAGGATTCGCTCTTCAGAATAAAACATCATTAGAAAATAATGTCAGCTATACTGAAATTAACGTCATACCTAGCAAAAGATTTCTTTTATTATTATATTTTCCTAAATTGTTTCCTTGTAATTAAAACTCCTATGTTAAAATAGATTGTTTAACTTTAAAAACATTCAAACGGCGATACTACGTCATTTTAACACGTGTTTAGTTAAAGTTTTTACATATATATAGGAAACATTTTCATTTTCTGATTACGATGACATCGATTTTAAAAATGCAAAAATATAGCAAGAAAATCTGAATTTTTATTCGCTCGTAAAAAAATAATAATAATGATAATAAATAAACGTGTTTTCACTTTTTGTTCCTCTTTGGGGCAACAGGAATGAAACGATTGAATTAGAAAATTAAAAAAGGAGATATTTTTGTATTGTTAAATTATGGAAGGTATAGGCGCTATGTAAAGTTTAAATGGGTGCCTTTATATTGGTGCTTTTATTATTATAATTCCTTTAATATTGGATATTTTTTTACCCTACCTTAGAAAGGCACATCACTAAATTAAAAGCTTTCAAACAAGCTATTACTCATCACTCAATGTTTACTCGTTTGGATTGTAATTGAATTGTTGTCTTTCCATCATGTTTCAAAACGTTAGAGATGCGGCTGAGCTCTACTATACAGCACTATCGTGCTATATGATATGATTCTTATTTTTTTAACTTTCAATCATAGTTGAAAATTGTTTATGGCTTCGATTCGTACGTTTTTCCTGTTCGTCTGTCTGTCTCTGTCTATTCGCCTGTCCTTTTGTTGTCCCTCGCTCTGACTTTGGTAAATGCGATTACATTTCCATAATACTAATGTATGATATAGCCCAGAGGTTAGGGAGTTGAATTCGGAAATAATTAGGGGAAATCTGTAAACTGTTTTAATCCTTTCAGTTTAGGTCTAGAGTGAATATGCTACGTTTTCCTCCTCGTACTAGATGAACGTTAAGAATTATGCATATATTTATAGCCAAAAAACATGTTTTCTTTTAATAGCATAACACTATCTCGAAATCATTAACCCTTACAAAAACATTGTCAATACATTTTTCTAGAGCTTAAAATTCTGAATAAAATGAGTACCTACACTAAATACTTTTGTTGAAAATTAAGGTCACAATTCTACTTTAAAATTTTAGCCTTGTGGTCAGAGGGTTGAACTCAGAATTAATTAGAAGAAAACTGGAAATCATTTTAATCCCTTCAGAATGGTCTAAAATGAATATTATATGTTTTCCCTCTCGTACTAAGTGAGAGTTAGAAAATATGTACCTATTTACATTCAAAAAACATGTTTCTTCTTAAGTTTTTAACAATATCTCAAAATAGATAATTCTATTGACCCTCTGACAGTCTTGGAAAAGGGCAAAATTGTAATGTTGTTTTCTCTGCATTTTGTTTTAAATACTAAAAAAAAATTTTTTTTCAACATTTTATAAAAAAAAAAATTAATAACGAGTATGAATGCAATCCTTGGAAGTATTAATCATTGTTCAATGTATTAAAAATACATTAAATCAATAGAATTATATTACTTTAAATATTGCTTGTATTGCAGTGAAACCTGGAGCTTAGTGAACGTATTAACACGGGCTTGTCAGTGAGAGGGTTAAAAACATTGTCAATGCAAATGTTGTAGAGCTTAAAATTGTGAATAAAATGAGCACCCACATTAGTATTTTTGTTCAAAATTAAGGTCGCAATTCTAATTTCAAAATTTTGCATTAATCGCTAATCAAGAGCTTCAAGTCCGGAGAGACCAAGTTACCTAAGAATATTTCAAAACAGCTAAGTCTATCAAAAAATTGACAATGCAAATGTTGTAGAGCTTAAAATTCTTAATAAAATGAATACTCACATTAGTATTTTTGTTCAAAATTAAAGTCGCAATTTCAGATATTGTTAAAAATATTAAAGAAAAACGTGTTTTTGGAATATAAATGTGTACATATTTCACTAACGCTCACTTAGTACGAAGGGGAAAACATAGAACATTCAGTTTAGACCTAATCTGAATGGATTAAAACGATTTTCAGTTTTCCCCTAATTAATTCTGAGTTCAACCTTCTGACCACGTGGTTAAAACTTTAAAGTAGAATTGTGACCTTAATATTCAACAAAAGTATTAAATCTAGGTACTCATTTTATTCAGAATTTTAAGCTCTACAACATTTGTTTTGGCAATGTTTTTGAAAAAGCTAGTGATTTCGAGATAGTATTATAGTATTTAAAAAAAAAAAAAAAAAAAAAAAAAAAAAAAAAAAAAAAAAACGTTTTTTTTTTACTATAAATCTATGCTATGCAATTAATTCCTAAAGCTCACCTAGTACGAAGGGGAAAATGTACTATTTTCATTCTAGACATCAAATAAAGGGATTAAAAGAATTTCCAGCTTTTCCCTAATTATTTAAGAATTGGACCATTTTTTGCTCCCCTACCACTGGGCTAATATTGAAGTTCACTATAGCGCGTTTTCCTAGTAAATAAGAGGTACCTAGATGCCATAATTCGCGAATAGAGTTCGACAAAAGAACTCCGATACATTATGAACTGTAAGGGGAATTGTTTGAAGAATATTTTAATTATTTTATACTACTATATACTTAATGAAACAGATATGCATCTGCAAAGTGAACTAGAACGCGTTTTTTTTTTTTTTAATGTAGATTAGGGAGCATTTATAGTTCATTCAAAAAGAAACTCAAACGAATTCCGTTACATTATAAATTAGGGAGGGGGAATTGTTTGCAGAATATTTTAATGATTTTATGATGTTACAAACATAAATAAACTCTAATGCAGCTTTAATGTATTAGTAAATTTTTTAAAGCATATAATAATTAGACTTTACATTTCATTCACAACGACATGTAGTTTTTTAAAATTACATTATGGATTCTGGGAGAAATGCTTGAGGGAATTGTTAAGCTACTTCAAACATAATGAAACTGATATGCATAACCGAGGAAGATTCTGTAGAAAGTAACAAGCTTTCTTTTGAACATCTAGTAAGGTAGATTTACAGTTCATTTAAAGAAACTCGCGAAATTAAACTCTTGTATTATGATCTATATCGAAAAATTATTTTTAATGATATTGTACTTCTTCAAATATGATTAAATTAATATGCATTACTAAAGAACATTCTTTAGAAAGTAACAAGCTTTCTATTGAGTGTCTAGTAATGTAGATTTATAGTTCGTATAATTGAACTCACAAAAATATCCTCTTGCATTATGATCTGTATCAAAAAATTATTTTTAATGATACTGCACCTCTTCAAATATAATTGAATTTATATGCATTACTAAGGACGATTCTTTAGAAAGTAGCCAGTTTTCTTTTGAGTGTCTAATAATGTAGATTTATAGTTCGTTTAATCGAAATCACAAAAAAAACCCTCTTGCATTATGATCTATATCGAAAAATTATTTTTAATGACAATGCACTTCTTCAAATATAATTAAATTAATATGAATTATAAGATTCTTTAGAAAGTAAAAAAACATTCTTTTGAATGTCTAGTAATGTAGATTTATAGTCCGTTTAAAGAAAAGAAAGTAACAAGCTTTCTTTTGAATTTCTAGTAACGTAGATTTATAGTTCGTTTAAAGGAACTCACAAAAGAAAACTCTTGCATTATGATCTATATCGAAAAATTATTTTTAATGATATTGCACTTCTTTAAATACAATTAAAATAATATGCATTATAAGAAGATTCTTTAGAAAGTAACAAACTTTCTTTTCAATTTCAAGTAATTTAGATTTATAGTTCGTTTAAATGAACTCACAAAAGAAATCTCTTGCATTGTGTTTTATATTGAGAAATTACTTTTAATGATATTGAAGTTCTTCAAATATAATTATAATTAATATGCATTACTAATGTGCAGCAGTCTGAGACGTAAATAGGAAAGGACTACGTATGAAATCGGATTTAGAGCTTATATATTTCAAATACAAACCGATTACAATAACAAAATACCTTTTCGAATAAAGTAGAAAAGTAAATGTGATTATGATTATTCATTATTTATAGACCATACATTTAAATATTAATAAAGAAAGAAATGAAGATATATGTGAACAATAAAAACTTTGATTCAACACTTTCTTTCTCAATAATATCGAATAAATTTTTTTAAGAGTCAATTAATTAAACTACCTTTATCCACGAAGTATAATGAAGAATAAATGCTTAAAATACATATTTAAAAAAATGTTTTCATAATAATTCTTCATACTTTAAATATTCCGTAATTTTTTAATTAAACAACTTTATATGTAAATAAAATCACAAGGGAAAATGCGATATTCCACCTTGATCCAGTCATATACTACACAGTATAAACTTTCAAAATTTCCCTGTATACGTAACCCTTTCAGTCTCATACATTACCTGTTTATGCTAAAATTGTAAAATTCTTAAAATAGGTTGATTTAATGCTCAATTTAAGAAATAATAAAAGAAAAAATTCATTTTTTAATTAAATTTAAAATGATTCCAAATGGCATCATTGGAACTTAAGTAATACATCAATGGGAAAAGTTAACGAAGCCATTTGGCATCACCGGGACATGATGTACAATAAAATTTTTATAAGGAAACATATAAGAGTCAAAGTGTTCTATATATATCACTAAACATTATAATAGTTAATACAGTATTATGGGAAGATTTTCTAATAATACAACCTGAAAAATTACTTAATAACATCTTGAAGGTCAGTTCAAATAATATAGTTTAAAACACCAGATCATTATTACATTAGTACTTCAGATGGAAGACTTTGAAAAAAATATACTTATTCAACAGTAGAAAATAATTACAATAAAATTTTTCTCAGAAAATGCAACATGCGTGCATTCTTAAAATATTTTAGATATATTAATTTATATTTAGATATAAAATTTTTATAAGGAAACGTATAAGAGTCAAAGTATTCTATATATATCACTAAACATTATAATAGTTAATACAATATTATGGGAAGATTTAACTAATAATACAACCTGAAAAATTACTTAATAACATCTTGAAGGTCAGCTCAAATAATATAGTTTAAAACAACAGAACATTATTACATTATTACTTCAGATGGATGACTTTGAAACAAATATACTTATTCAGCAATAGAAAATAATTACAATAAGATTTTTCTCCGAAAATTTAACATGCGTGTATTCTTAAAATATTTTATATATATATATATATATATATATATTACAATATCCTTAAGGGCATCCATTATAATAAATTTCAAATAATACTTCAAAACAGAATACTATTAAATCGAAATAATATTCTATAACTTTTCAGTGTTACTTCACATGAAATGCTTTCAAACAGTAATTATTTATGTTTAGGCACAAAGAAACATTGCATTTTTCACACAATGTTCTAGAATAGGATTTAAAGCTTTTTAGCCATTTTAAAGTTTTTAAAATTATAATAAAGCAGTATAAAATACAGAAACAAGGCATAAACATCACAATTATATTTCCAATGTAAACATGCATAACATGAAACATCAAGAAGTGTTGAGCTGTAGCCAGGACCCAAAGAGCCAATGATGCCAAATGGAATCATCAATTTTTAAAAAGCTTAACAAACAAAGAGTGAAAATGCTAAAAGGTGGAACATAATAATAATAAAGCTGTTACAAGTTTTAAAATATACATTTTATTAAATTTCCAAGTAATTTTTGTCAGAAATTCCGCAGCCATCGTGAAGGAATATTTTCATTAATTGCCGTACCATTCATTCGAGTACCTTACTTCGTTTGAAATTAGGACTCTCATATTTCAAGTGAAGTGACGTATGTGAATGAATGAAACGGCAAATAATTAAAATATTCCCTGACGATGGCTGCTGAATTGCATACCGAATGCACTTTGTAACTTAGATAAAATGTTTATTGTTGAACTTGTAAAATCTGAATTATTATTATGTGTCAACTTTTAAGTAAACGGTGATTTTTTTAAAATTAATATTAAGTAGTTTATAAAATTTATACGAAGTAGCATCAAATATTACATGCTTTTTTTCTTTATCTACTGATGGTATTCATGAGGACCATTAAAATAACATGTTATAAAATTCATTTACTACATCGATTAGTTGTAATAAAATTTAGAATGAGTTATAGATAAATTACTTTTGTTGTTCGAAAAGCATTATTTGTTACACAAAACAAAATTCTTTTAAAAGTATGATTTCTTTTGCCTTTGCATCTTTTCAGCTTTCTTGGCGTTGGGGGGATTTTCAATTCAGAAATATTTCTATATTTCTATTGTAAGAACATTATATTTGTAAATTTCGAAATTCTACAAAATACTAAGAAAAATATTTAGATTTAAAAAAATTGAATGGGTTTATAAATACTGTACAAAATTCCTATAAATTAAAATTTAATGAATCCTTCTAAATCCTTCAATCCTCCTACAATACTTCTAAAATTTATTAAATTATTATCTAAATCTTCTAATGTACGTTAAACAATTCACGAAAAATGCTTTGGAAGATAGAAGGGTAAATAATTAACTATCTTACTATGACGTACATTGTAAATAAGGCTTTCGCTAAATTTTCTAGTTTAAACAATCAAGATTTTTTTGCATATTCCTGTCTATATATTTTCTATTAAATTTAAATCTGAAGTGTTACCTGGAAATGTTAAGGTTGAAATAGAGATAAACTTATAGCATTATATCTAAAGTTTAAAAACAAATTATAAAGTATCCCTTATCATTTTAGATAATTAATTTCATCCTGAAATCTGAAATTAATTTACCGTATATGCCTTCTGCAAAATTCTTTATCCTCTTAAACTTTTGGTTTTGCACGTGTGTAGGAAACTTGAAATGTTATAAGTATGCACGCTATTTTATAATATTTAAATATTTTTGAGTTTTTAATGACCAGGGTTACTATTTTACTGTCCCCATGAGAAATTTTGGAACACCATATCTATATAATAAAATCCTAAGTCATGTGACTGTTATAAAAAAAAACGGGTTGAACACTTCACTTTACATATACCAAGCGGCCAATTTTAATAAAAATTATTTTTGCTAATAAAACTGTATAAAAGTTACATTTAAGCTAATTAACGGATATTTTAAAATCGGTAGAATGTCTGGACAGTGTGCTGCAGATTTTTAACAGTGTATCTAAAGTATACTTTACTTCCACGATGTGTGTATAAAAATCTATAGGGAGACTAGGGAGGGTTGACCCACTTTTTACAAAATGATTTTTTATTTTTTAAATATTGAACCTGGAATAAAATTTTATATATCATTTTATTCGTTATACAATCAGTTATCAAAATAAAATTGCTACATAAGTGTAATATATAATAAATTTGAAAAATCATTGATTTTAATCATGCGAAAATAATGGGTCAAAGCTCTCCACATATGGGAGGATTGACCCACTTTGTTTTATATTGAAATATTTGTGAAGAGGAATAAAATCTGTATAAAAAAATCAAAATAACTTTATGCTACATGCTTTAATTATTATAAAAAAAAGTACATTTTTTGAAATATGATGCTTAAATAAACCTGTTTAGACGCAATTGCAAGTCAGAGGAGAAAAATTTTGTTTCAAACATGATTTTGTCTCAGCAGATATAATTGTACAGCAGGGAAAAGAAAATTTTGACAGTTTACAGTTACAATTTTTACAGTTAGAGACAGGTTCCGTTTTCACAGGGTTTGATGTATTATTATGACCAGATTTAGGAGCCCCTGTCCCCCTGTTTTTGTCTCCTTGAGCTACTACCTACTTTTTGTGTCACTCGATCTGACAACTCTAGTTTTCACAAAGTTTGGCTTCATTTCATTATATTCATCCTTGTGAGATTTGTCTATAGACCTTCCTAAAGTTTTTTGATCGATGCTATGATTTTTTTTTTTTTTTTTTTTTTTTTTTTTTTTTTTTTTTGCAGCCGCATGAGCAGTTAACTTATCATTAACATCTTTTAACGCTTTCGGTGGCAAAGTACTTTCAGTACTAAAATGTTGAAATAAATGACTGGTCCTAGAATTTACGAAGAAATTGATTTGCAAATAAGAAAAGGCTATATTTCACATACATATTAAATAGAACAGATTTTAGGAAAATTCTGGTGCAATTGTGGCGTTTTGGAATTAAAATTACGTGGTTTCATAAACATACCACCGCCACTTAAAGGGTTAAAACTGCTGCTTTCATACTTTCTAATTTCCCCTGTTTTTATTTACCTATTGTAAGTAATATTTGAATGGAAAAAAGTTTCTATCAACTTTCCCATTTATATTCCATTAAAATTTTTCTTGCAGTGGATACTATAGTAATTTTTCACATTTTTCTTTAATCAGTTTGAAACATTTTCTTTTCCACCTCCCCATTTTACTGTAGCTTTACACAATAAATGTACATTTTTTATCTAACAATTAATCTTTCATTTTGTACAGTGTATAATAAAAAGACTTCTAAAACCACTTAATTAAGAGAGAATTGAGCATCTGTTCAACCCTCCCTCACATTGACTGGGTCAAGCCTCCCCACATATCTCTTTTCTAAAGAATAGCACATTGTTATGTTAAGCCTAACTTACTGTACAATCATTATGCATGGAATGAAAACTCGATATTTCTGAATTACTTAAAACCCACTTACTTAAATTTCTATGATATATTTTATTTGAAAAAAGCTTACAAAATATTTCTTAAAAACACAACATTTAGCGTAAAAACCTTTTACAATTGATTTTTTCCACATTTATTTCGATTATCTATATGAAACAAAGACTGTTGTTTGAGCATTCTAGTAGCTTTGCCCGACACCTGTTGATAAAACTCTGAAATTCTTTTAAATATGAAAACTGACGGGTGGGTCAAGCCTCCCGTATGGTCAACCCTCCCTAATCTCCCCTACATCAAATAGAAGTCTACGAAAAAGTATTAGCATACATTATCGTCTATGTACAGTAATTTCTGAAAATAGATCTTTAGCTGACCTAAATGGTTTATTTAGATTCGTGGTTTCGAATACTTTTAAACACGTTTTATTTTATAAAGATATGAAATTTACACGTTAGATAGTGTTGCGAAATGTTGCATAATGTATGCCTAATGCGTGATTTTCATTTGTTTAATCAAAACTTGGAAGTATTTGTTATATTTTCAGAAAGTGGACAGAAATTACAAATTCAGAACAACAAAGAGGTTTTGTCAATCATGTAATTTTATTAATCAATAAAAATGTGACATTTTAGAGCGAAAGTTTAATAAAATAAATCAGAATCAGTTTTAGTTTTTTAAATTCATTTTTTCGAAGATTTTAACTAAAGAAATTTTTAAAAAATCATCTAATCATAGTCAATTATTGATCAATAGTTAATCATAGTGAATTGTATTTCCTTAATATTCTTGTATATATATATATTTAACATTATCATAGTAGCTTATTTACATACGTAATGATAAACCGTTATTTCTCATGTACACAAACGTTAATTTAAGAGGAATGCGCTTGTTAATCTATTTATATATTACTTGTTCATTCAGATTTTTCTTCTTAAAATAATACAGGAAAGCTATTATATTGAAATCCTATACATTCTCGAAAATAAGATAACTGTTTTCTATATTATTATTTGTTCGAATTTTAAATATAGCATTTTGGCTTTATTTCTTGAAACTTTTTAAAAATTATTTTCGGTAGTCGAAAACATATTTCGAAACACAAAGCAATGAATGGTACAAATGTAAAACGCTAAATTTATACATATTCTGTTTTCTAAAAAAACGTTTATTAAAGTAAAAAGATCCTGCATTTAAATTTAGTCTGAATTCTTTCTTTTTTTTTTTTTAACGGACAATTGCCTCATTATTATTATACATTTTTTATGAATACTTACTTCAGATATGCAGAGTAATAGTTGCCAGTTACAGTTTTTTACTGTTGTAATACACTGAAAGACGAATTTCCGTGAAAATAATTATGTAAATATTTCTGTATTTAATTATTTTATTCCTTTTTGTTCAACCCAAAATTTTAAAACGAGACATTTCAAAAAGACAGCTATTTTTCTCGTTTAAACAATGAAAATTATTAATTTTAGAAGTTTAAAATGAGCTACAATGGCAATTTACGAGAATAAAAACAAAATTTATTCAGTTTAATTAAAAAAGATAAAAAAAAATGAAATATTTTTAATTGCAACCAAGACTCGTATATTTTGAATTGTTTATTTAAAATAAGGAAACAATTATTATTATTTGTTTTTAGAAACTGCTTTGTAGCTTCATTATTAATATTGTAATGTTTTCAGAACGTGGACGAAAATAAAAATTTAAATACACAAATAAGTACAGAAAAACATTTAAGGATATTTTTTTCGATGAATTTTGCAATTTGTATAAAAAATGAAGAGAGTTGCTGTAATTTTACCACGTCCCATAAGGTCAACTCTTTTCTTCTCTTTCCTACAAGGAGAGGACCCGAGGTCGGGGACACAGAATTCAGCGACCCTTTGTGAAATGATAGAGTATACATAGTAGATGAACATATCACAAGAAAAAAACACAATATGCACATGGGTCTGAAAAAACAAGCTTCAAAGTCACCCAGTTTTGACGCTTCAGTACGTAATCGGATAAATTGCGCACAACTGCAAGCGGCCGGATGGTACCGTTGACAGAGCGCCAGACTTTTGAATTTTTACTTACCAAACTTTGTGGGCTCAATACACAAACATAGTTTTCCTTTTTTTCTTTCCCGCAGACATATTAAGGATTTATTCCAAACGGAAAAGTCAAAACATATATTTAATTATTTATTTGCTTTAAAAACGTTACTAAAAACACATAAAAATAAATTAAAAAACTATATTGATATGTTTCAACTCCTTCACTGAGTCGTCACCAGAATGTATAACAGAAATTACAAATACATTGCATATGAAAAAAGGAAAAAAATCATCGAATATAAACAAGTAAACATACACTGTTAAAAATTTGCAGCATTCTGGCCAGTCATTTGACCGTTTTTATTGAAAACGCTTGCACAACCGTAATTTAACACTATTCTGACCGTATTATTAGCCATTTTATGGTCCGAATATAGTTAATTTACGGCTAAGAAACCGTTTTTTCAAAAAACGGTCGAATGACTGGACAGAATGCTGCAAATTTTTAACAGTGTATAACTCGCTTTATATTTTCGCTATTGTACCTTTACTTTCTATGTCGCCACTCAGCAAGTAGTCCAACCATCCTTTTCGCAACTCGAATACATGAATTGAAATCCCTATATTCGAGATGCGAAAATATAACGTATCGTTACAAACCCCTAAGACCCTGTCGCGACATAGAGGGAACACGTGCAATAGCGAAAGTGTAAGGCGCGTTATATGATTACTTGTTTACATTCAATCATTTTATTCCATTTTTCATATGCATTGTATTTGTAATTTTTGTTATACATTCTGATGTCGACTCAGTAAAGGAGTTGAAACATGTCAATATAGGTTTTTAATTAACTTTTAATGTATTTTTAGTAACGTCTTTTAAGGAAATAAATATTTGAATATATGTTTTTATTTTTCCGTTTGCAATATATATTGTGATATGGCTATTAGTGGACGTAATTAAGGCTTATTACTCGTACTTACTTACATTTATATTAATGATTATTTATTTTCGAGCTACAATTATATATATATATAATTATTTAAATGTAAGCTAAATATAAATAAAAAGATACTTCTCCGCGCACAGATATATACATATTTATTTACAGAGTAATTGCAATTTTATGGATCTAATAAAAATTATATATATATATATACATACAATCGAACCTCGTTATCCCGACACTCTAATGCCCAGAAAAAAGTGTCGTCAAAAGCGGTAACAGGAGTTGGAGGAAAATATCTTTATAAAAAGCTGTATTTTTAATTAATTTGAGGCAATTTTGAATTCCTAACTGTTCTTGTAGTTTTAAGCAATAAAACATCATTATTAAACAAAATAAACACAAAACAAAATTGATAAGAATAAAAATCAGATTTATGATGACTTGTTTGTTTATTGTTACATAAAATATTGATGTATTAAGGTTTGCTTATCCCTAGATGTGCTTCCTACAATTCTTTTTTCAATATTATACTTCAATGAATTGTAATCAACGTTCGTTGTTTCAGAAACGGATGTTAGATAATTTCTGATCGTTTCAATGAAATGCAATACTTCGGTTTTAGTCGGATGAAAAACGTCGTGTAACCACAAGAAAGCGCCATTTATTCAGATAAAGGATTGAATTAAATTTTCTTATTTATCTGAATGGGTATTTTAGACACTTTTGTGAAACGTTTGGCTAAGAAATTTCTTAACGCTTAATTTCCGTGCTTATAAGATGGATTACGTAAAATGGACAATTTTCCTAAACCGTCAGGATATCTGGAGTTGAAAATTATTCAATGACGTAAAATCCGGAGTTTATTTACATTAAATTCATATACAGAAAATCGGGACTTTGAAAAACTGACGTGATAAGCGGAGTGACGTGAAAATTGAGTGTCGGGATAAGAAGGTCCGTCTGTATATATATATATAATATTAATTCCTCAAACGGCAAATGAAAACATGATTTAGCGAACCTCTGTGATTCTTTTTAATTTCATTGTCTTAGAAGTGCCATTACATCATTAGTATCCATAGGCGACGCTTTTTCCACATAGATCATAGCATAAAGTGAATATTTTATGCGTCCGTATAAACAAATTGTACATGTTATCTATCTACTAGTAAAAGCCATGCTTTGTTTGGATTCGCGTAGCATTATTTAATAAGATAAATATTTGAAAGTAATAATATATATATTTTTTTATTATTCTTGCATCTTTATCAAGCAAAAACGTTATTTTATGTTTTGGCGGATTTTAATTTTAGAAATGTAAATTTAGCCAAATAACTAAGAATTTCCCTGAATATTTTTTTATTTATGATATAAGACTGGTATAAACAAAAATATTTTCGAAGCAAAATTTTACAAAATATTTATATAAAGTATTTAACGTTTAATTTTATTTGTTTACACTGCTTTTGTTGCCACTTTGCTAAAAAAATCATAATATAATTCTCTTAAAATGCGTAAGTATCGTCTGCGTAAATGATTTCACATTATAAGAATAAATTGTGTATTTCAATTCTTAACACTGAAAAATACTTTTATAATTGAATGTAAATAACTGAATTTTCACAAATTTTATTTTTCTTCTGAAAATATACATATTTCTTTTTTATTTGCAAAAATGCATCCGTAATGGAAAAATGTGTAAAATAAATTAATTAAAATAATAAATTTTTTAACGTTATTCTGTAAAAAAAAAAAAATAATATTGTGCAAATCTACAGCTCATAATTTATTTTTATGTTTAATTTCAAGTTAAAATACTGAACAGTTTTTTTAACGAAAAAGTTTTGTGTTCCCCTGTATTCGAACTATAAAAGCTTCATCCTTCATTTTCAATACCAAACATTCTATTGTAAACCCCAATAACATTTAAAATTTAAATCACAAATCGAATGCATTTACGAGAGATGGAGCATGGGCAGACAGACAGTGACTGTTTTTCTTTGACATATAAAAAGAACAAAAACAAATTTACAAACACATTTTACTTTATTAAAAAACGTTTAAAAACTACGATAGTATTGTGAGAACGGCATATAAAAAAATAAAATTCATGTGTTTGTTATGCATTACAATTTTTGAATAAAGATGTAATTCTGATGTTGTATAATACAATATAATAATCTTCTAACAAAATACAATAAGATAGTCAGTAATTATACATTCTAAATTACATTAAAGCATGCAAACATCTTAGAGAAAAAACACAAACAACTTTCGTGGTAGCCAAAAATCTTTCTACTCTTCTAAAATAAGAATTAACGAAAAACATATTCCTTAGAATGTTATTGTATTAGCTTCAGAAAAATATCAAAAACACAAAAATCTTTTAAGAAGCTTGCGGAGAAAACGAAAAACAATAGAATATCGTTAGATAATTTTATTTTTGGATCTTGGAAAATGGGAAGTAGATTCAAATAGAAGCTGTTTTTTTAATTATCCGACGTTGTTTATTCTTCTCATTAAAGTGCAAGTTTTTGTTTTCATTTTTACTATAATGCAGTAGTAAATGAAAACGAAACATGATTGTTATAGAATTAAAATTTTTACTTTTCACTTGTCCATTATTCTGAAAGACTTTGTTTTCATATTTTTCCTTGAAATCATTCAGATAATTATCTAACTATTATTATGCATTTTTATGGAAAAATAATTACATATGTAAAGGAAAAAATAGAGTAATTAAGTTTTAAAACACATAGAAAACAAAGTTAATATAAGATTAAATATAATTACATTTTTTTGCATTTAATTCAATTATTTATTTGTATTAAACTTTGGACTTTTAAAAAGATCATTTCAAGATATTTTTTATATAACGTTTTAAGCAACAAAGAAAATAATTATTTCTGAAATCTGAAAATGGATTTCAATAGCAATTCTCAGAAATGAAAATAAAACTCATTCAGTCAGTTTCAAAAACGTTCACAATGCATTTCTTTTTTTTTTTTTTTTTATTAAAGTAAAGGTAATATCTAAGGTTCGTTTATTGTGGTCCTGGACATAAAATGTTACATTATTTATTAATAAATATTTTTTACATTTTTTTAAAAAATTTATATTTATACAGATATATCCAATTAACTAAATTAGTAATTTTTTGGAAGAAAACCATGTGCAATATTTAAAAATAATATCATGTGAAGCAGTACAGAAATGTAATGAATAAAAATATTAAAAATTGCTCACTTTAATGCTTGTCAGAAATAGAGATTTTAGTATGTAATTGCAGAAAGTTTGGGTCTACGCCATTGTTTGAAATCTGCTTCTAAGATCATCTTTTTGGTGGCACATAGTTTCAGTTTTCCTTTCTTCAATTTAAATCAACTTTTTCAGTTTAGCTAAATATCTTTCTTTTAATTATAGCTATTAATTTTATGTTCTGCATTAAATTCATAAAATTGTGTTAGATTCTCAGAGTTCTGCCCCTCATCATTTTTTAATGTAATTCCAAGCGTTAATACGGGTTAGGTTCCCTTAGAAAGACCCCCACAAAGGGCACTCCCCCCCCCTTAGGGCCTATATCCCTCGTGCTGATAATTGACCGACACAAACACAACCAACCAATCATCTCATTAAATATTAAAACATATTCAGGTTTCGTAAAGGTGCTTACATTTTCTCTTTTGAATACGAGTATTTCTATAAAAAAAATTTCGCTGTATGTAACCGAATACTATATGTCAGGAAATTTTCATTATATAAATACTGGTATTCAAAAGGAAAAATGTAAACACCCGTAGAAACCCTGATATACTGTCTTATTAATTATTAGAATATTTTCCCCCACATATTGTGTCTTTCTACTCATTTGACTCATTTGATTTATTTTCTTCTTCTGTATTCGTGATTTCCATTTCTGAAGTATTCTTCAGAAATCTCCCAACCCTTCTTAACTCGTTGGGCACAAGCGACCCGTATACGTGCCGCATGAAGCGCTCAAAATCCTTGTTTTACCTCACCAGTAAAATTTTACTATAAAATTTGCCTTATTTAATCAGCGCATTTTCTCGATTCATGAAAACACAAATTTCTGTTTTTAAAAAACGGTGACAAAAGATTAAAAATTTCGTAAAAGGATCCCGTTGCGAAGGTGTTAATCCTTTATCTACTGCATTTTTTTTCAAGTATTTTTTTTTTTCAGTTACTACAATGAAAATTAAAGGATTGCATTAAAAAAATACTATCCCGTGAGAAATTAAATTCGTTGAGGTAAATAATTAACGTGGTACTTTAATGTACCGTCAGTACACTATACCTAAAATATTCTTGTAACAGAAAATCCACATCATATTTCAAATAAAGCTCAACACGTTCAAGCGAGCGCGGTGGGTCACACTCGACTGCCTCGGAGCTGAAAGTCTCCGGCTTTTTGGATACTAGTATTTTAAGACAGGAAATATTGTTTCATTTAATTAGAACAATTGGGTGATTTAAAGGACCAACATTATCTCTAATATAATAGTGGTGTGCAAAAATCCGGAGACTTAACAACTCTGAACAGTCGAGCGTGACTCACCGTGCCGGCGTGAACGTGTTAAACACGTAAAAATGCTAAAAACAAGCGGACGCTCATAAGTTAAGAATAAAAATGTATTAAATTGACATAGTCTTATTTTACACATGAAAAATGAGTAAAAATTCAAATTTGATGGTATTAAAAAAACAAAAAAATTAGGTTTCGATTTTGTTAGCAGTCCTTTAGTTATACGACTCTTATATTTCAGGGTCAGCATGTTCTCTCACATCGCCACTTATGCAATATATGAATTTAAATATGCCATTTCTTGCATAGCTAAAAAGAACCGGTGCCACAGTATTTTTGACTTCATATGAAAAATAATAATGAAACAGAAAATAAACACAAGAAAAAACATTATTGCACTACAATTTAGTAATTACATTATAAACCAGATAAAATTATGGATAACTACACAGATGAAAAGTAAACAAGAAGTTTTTCTCCAACACCCAGTGTACGTACCAACGGTACTTATAAGTACCGTTGAGTAAATCAACTGTTAAATCAAATACATATACTGCTCACTTAAAATAGCTAGTCAAATTCTATTCTAAGATCATAATGAACACATCCAAAAAACTCCAACGCTTATCTTATGTCCTTCACTATGTTTGCAGAAATAAAAAGACAGCAGTCATGATAATCTGTACAAAATGTTGGCACAAAACACATCAACTGTTCCAAAGATAGCCTCTTTACTCGCTAAAATAAAGAATCTAGAACTATTGTTGCCATGTATCCTGAAAAATGGAGTTAAAAGAGTATATTTGCAAAGTACCATTAGAATATTTATTAGAATACCATTAGAATTACTATGGGATGAAAATTTAAAGTGAGTATTTTATGTTTACTCTTAAATTATATTAAGTGTTGGCATTTTTTATTTTTTAGTTGCATTTTATAATAAACCACATGAAGTTTCTCCATCGTAGTGCACGCTGTCGACGATTTGGCGACGTAAATATTATTCATTAGTCTTTATAGCTCAATTGAGAAAGGTGCTGGCATAAAATTGTATTGAATTTCTCTAAAGGTACAATATACTTTACAAGTAAGAATAGGAAACAAATTAACTGCCTCATCTGTGTAAGGAAACTTATTATCTCTCAGACAGCAAATAATTGAAATTCAACTGGTTATACCCAGGGTCGACAACAGGCGGACCGTGGTCCACATCCGGACGGCGGAAGCCCGAAACTTGGATCGCCAAACATTTTCAATTAGAATAAAGATTTTTTTTAATATTTACATATAATAGATACATTTGAGTGATAGCCTTATCAATGTTTCTTATATTTTACAAATAATAGCGCGATTATTTTCATTTTAGGTAGCTTTCTTTACAAAAAGCTACATATTGCAGGCGTTCGGAGGAAAGCGATTTCAAAAAATTTTGGTATATTTTCATCGATCATGACCCCCAGACCCCGAAACCACCCTCCGTTCAAAATTGATATATATATCTGACCTATGTCACACTGTAACTCTCGTATTTATGAACCGATTTGGATGTAATTCGGTGTGTACATAGTACATACTAATGTCTCAACCGAGTTCGTTGACCAGCTTCATCCGCCATTTTGTTTCAAAATGGCGGCCATTTAAAAATTTAAAAAAAATTTAAAATTTGAAATGTGGTACCAAAAAATTTAAAATTGAAAAAATATTTTTTTCTTATGTGTTTGACCTCGATAAAAAGATTCGGGAGCAGTTTTTGTTTTGTCTATATCTTAAAAAATGGCTGAGTTATAGTATTTTGAATTTCTAGTATGGCTGACATTTTGAAACGCCCTGATTTTTGCCACGTGATAACAGACGTATTTATGAACCGATTTGGATGTACCTTGGTATGTACATAGTACATACAAATAACTCAACCGACTTCGTTGGCCAGCTTCATCCGCCATCTTGTTTCAAAATGGCGGCCATTTAAAAAAATTTTTAAAAAAATTAAATTTAAAATGAGATACCAAAAAATTGGAAAATGAAAAAGAGTTTTTTCGTATGTGTTTGACCTTAATATAAAGATTCCGGAACAGGTTTTGTTTCGTCTATATCTAAAAAAATGGCTGAGTTATAACATTTTGAATTTCTATTGTGGCTGACATTTTAAAACGACCTGATTTTTGTCACGCGATAACAGGCGTATTTATGAACCGATTTGAATGTAACTTGGTCTGTACACAGTACATACCAATGTCTCGACCGAGTTCGTTAGCCAGCTTCATTCGCCATCTTGTTTCAAAAGGGTTGCCATTTTTTTTAAAAAAATGTAATTTAAAATTTAAAATGAGGTATTAAAAAATTGGAAAATGAAAAAGATTTTTTATGTGTTTGGCCTTGATACAAAGATTCTGGAGCAGTTTTTGTTTCTGAAAATTTGTTCTTTTGTTTATATCTTAAAAAGTGGTTGAATTATAGCACTTTGAATTTCTATCATGGCCTACACTTTGAAACGATCTTTTATTTGTCTCGCGATACCACACGTATTCGCCTATTTCGATGGAAGAAGGCCTGTGGATAGTATACATCAATATCTCGACGAAGTTCGCTGGCCAGCTTCATCAGCCATCTTGTTTCAAATTGGCGGCCATTAAATTAAAAAATATATATGTCGTAGGCTAATTGGAAAATCCGGTTATATATTTAAAGTGAGGTGCAAAAAAATTAGAAATTGAAAAAGGTTTCTTTCTTAAGTATTTGACCTTGATATAAGGATTCAGGAGCATTTTTTGTTTGTCTTTATCTTAAAAAATGGCTCAGATATAGCAGTTTCAATTTCTAACGTGTGTGACATTTTGAAAAATCTGATTTTTTGCCTGCGACAGCACTCGTATATATCAACCGATTCCGATGTGAGTGAGCATGTGCACAGCAATTACTAAGGTCTCGACCAAGTTCGCTGGTTAGCCTCATCCACTGTGTTGTCTTAAAATGGCAGGCACTTTAAGAAATCGCCGAATTTGGCAGCCAAATATAAGTTACTTTAAATAAAAGCAGCTTGGATAAAGCTGACTAATTTCGCGAAATTCTCATTCATTATATTGATAAAAATTAGTATTGAATCTCCTATATTCGATTTCCACTAAATTGAGCTTCGTGTGTTTGAATAATATAAGTTGGCTTTTTTAAAATAAGGAATATGAAAGCTACCTCTTCCTCCCGGCACTGGCCGGACGGACTTCTTTAATAGTGTTTCATAGTTGCTTTGAGGTGAGCCGCAAAGCAAAATACTGAGTTGTAGCGCAAGCGTGGCGGTGGGGGGGGGGGGGTGAAATGCGTTGGTGCACGTGCGCGGCGGGGGTGCTGGCCTGCTGCGTTGACTCCACATATTTATGTGAAACAACTTCTTCCAAAATGAATTTTTTGAAGAACAAATATCGTCCGAGATTTACGGACGCCCATCTTAAAGATTCTATTTGCATTAGATGTTCACCACGTGAACCAAACTGTAAAAACTGACTCAAGACCGCAAGTATAATCTTTCGCATTTATTTTTCAACGAACAACTGATTTTTTAACACTTTCTAACAAAGTTAAAAAGTGTTTATGACTTCGGTTTGTCTGTCTGTCTGTCCGCTCTCTAACTCTCGTAAATATACTCGGATCGTTCTGAAATTTTTGGATGTTAGTGACATCTACCATAGCACGATCCCTATTTCAAACAAAGTTTCTATCATGTTTAGTTCATTTACAGGAACAGTCAAAACTTTTCCGTTACATTACGGCCTATGGGAAAAACCCTTTTAAAATGATTTTTAATGATGCTACATGCTTTCAAACATAATAAAATTCATATGCATTTATCAAGTACACTAAAATATGCATTCTGTAGAATATATGGTGCAACGAATAATTATTATTCATTTACAGGGCCACACAAAAGAATTCCGCTACATAACGATATAGGGGTGGAGGGAATTGTTTGCGGCGTATTTTAATTATGTTAAATTATTTCATGTATAATGAAATTGATATATATCTCTGAAGTTTAATTTTACTTATTTCATGTATAATACGCAGTGCGTAGCATTTGCAGGGCCACACAAAAGATTTTAGATACTATATTCTATCCGAAGTACTATACAGTAGCGATGATTAATGGAAATGCATTTTTAATCATGTTATGTGCTTTTATGTTTCACTATATTTATGTATAGTATATGGTGTGTATAAATGCTGTAATTCATATACAGGGCTACACAAAATAATTCGTAATGGTTACTGGGTATGATTGCAAAAGGGTGCTTAAAGGTGGTTTTTAAATGTGTTATTTATTTTTACATGGAACTGCATTTGGTTTACTAACAAATGTTTGTAAAACATTGATAAAAAGAAATTCAGGGTCACACAAAGCATTGGATACATGGCCATCTATATATTATAATTTCTGGAAATGTGATTTCAGTAGTTTTAAGAGTGTTTTACTTTGAAATAAACTTTAGCTAATTAGTGGCGTGTAATAAAGTTACTAGGTTAACTAAAGGTGTATACAAATGTATACAAGTATGTTTTGATCTATTAGTATAAACTGCGGAAAGAGAAATTTCAACCTGTTATGCGTTTTTTTGTTTTTTTGTTTTTTTGCTAAACTAAATTCTCCCATCATATAGTATATATATCAACCTACAGATCAAATACAGGGCTGTTCAAAAGAATTGGAATACATATTTGGCTATGGACGGTAACTGCTGAAATCAGTTTTTTTAATGCTTCGTGCGTTTTCTAAAATGTTTACTTAGTTCTCTTATATACCTTATTTCCCTAAATAACGACGTTTTGTTAAAGCATTCAGGAAGGGTTGGAAAGTGCTTCATAATCTATGCTTAACGCATGATTTTTCTTACTTGCTTATTTTATTATGCGTATGTAAAAAATTTCAGAACGAATACCGGTATATGTAGTAATTTTTCAGAACGAATAGCTAACTTTTTTTTATTTTATATTATAGGTATAAATTTTAAAGTAATAAGTATTTATGATTCTTTAAGCAACCACATCACTAGCATTTTTTTTTTTTTTTTTTTTTTTTTTTTTGTGGAGCTCGATAAAATGTTTCAAAAATATTCCGACCCCACTTAAAATTACTTGCCGACCTCTGTGTTATAATATTTATGTCTCTATATAAGTATTAATATAGTATTTGGCATTATGTGTATAAGATATTATTTGTCATTTATACCAGAAAAAAGGAAAATAATTATTTTGTAAATATGAATAACGTAATATTTTTAACTCTCTTGACTATTTCATCAGAAACCTTCTTTAATATTTTTTTCTTATTCATGTCATTATAGCATTAAGGCTTTCATTAATCTTTTCGGGCTGTCAATTTTATATATGATCAATACAAAGTCCTGCGAGAATATTAAAATTCATGACAGATCCATTCATCATTTCTTACTAATAAAATCTAAGAAGAATGATATGACATTATAAAACAGAATTTTTGTGAAGAAAATCTGAAGAAAAAATCGCAATAAATATATATAAACTTTTCCGAATCTGCGGAAAATTGGTCAGACGTAATGATAACTGTGATTTACAATTGGTACGAACAATAGTGTTTATAAAAATACTAACTGAAATTGGAAAACTTTAACTTTTCTTGTATCTGTATCTATGCTGATATTCTGTTATAGACTTATTTCACGAGAAATAAAATTACAAGTAGGGTAAAAAAAAAATAGTATAACAGCTAACAACAATATTATTAATTGAGTTACAGGGTAAGTGACTTTAAGTGTTTTCCTGTGCAAAAAAATGCCCATAGCTTTTTGCCTCATGACTATCATGTATTGTGACCCCTTTCACAATTTTTCATTAAATTACAAATTATCACAACATTACTAATTATCACACATTATTAAAACTATGACTCATTGATGACTCATTGAATATGCCATGCCAAAGCCGTAAATGATTGATATAATAATGTTGAAACATTAAAAATAATCTTGATAATTATCTTTGTTACAGTGTGTGTTTGTTGTAAAACGGATGATTTTACATACATTAAGATCACGTTTAAAGAAAATACAGTATTAGCCTGTTATATTACTTATTATCTATCTTTTTTAATATCTATATCTCTTTTATCTATATCTTTGTCTATATCTCTTTTAATACGTGTATCTCAAAAAATAATAAGTGCTATTTTAAGCGCACTTTATAAGTAATTTTGTAACTTTGTACCTATACAATTTTATTGTAAAAATATTTTAAAGAAATGTTTTTAAAGGTATTTTAATTGCGTTAGCATAATAAAATTATTGTAATATGTCTACTAGAACAATTAATTAAAGATAATCTATATATGCGCATGTCAGGATCTGAGGAACATGTACTATTAGAACTATGGTTATTTATTATATTTTTGCTTGTATATCTCTTTTATCTATTATATTTGTCTATATCTTTTTTAATACGTGTATCTCAAAAAATAATAAGTGCTATTTTAAGCGCACTTTATAAGTAATTTTGTAACATTGTACCTATACAAGTTTATTGTAAAAATACTTTTAAGAAATATAAATGTATTTTTATTGCGTTAGTTTAATAGAATTATTGTAATACGTCTACTACACTGTTAAAAATTTGCAGCATTCTGGCAGGTCATTTGACCGTTTTTTCCGAAAACGGTAAAAACAACCGTAATTTAACACTATTCTGACTATATTATTAGCCATTTTATGGTCAGAATATAGTTAAATTATAGTTATGAAACCGTTTTTTCAAAAAACGGTCGAATGACCTGCCAGAATGCTGCAAAATTTTTAACAGTGTACAACAATTAATTAAAGATAATCTATATATACGCATAACTAAAATTATTATAAATATTCAAAATAAAAGGTAAACAATTACTTGATAGCCATCAATCAGCTATCCTGTGCTTTAATGTCCTGAGTTATATAGCACTTTTTATTTCCTTCTGTCTAAAGAAGAAAGTATTTTAATCATAATTTGTTTCGACTTCCAGCGGATTCACACGTTTAGAATCAGGTCAGTAATCCAGAAAAACATTTTTTTTTTTTTTTTTTTACAAAATGTTTGTATGAGCCAAGAAATGAATGTTAAAATTCTAGTACTAAATTCATCTTGAGTTAAATAATTAAAATTCCTATAAAAAGCACAAATAAATGTACTAAAATTACTTTCAGCTGCATAAATATAATATAAAATTACAGTATAGCCTCGATTATAAGCGGTGCGGCTAATCCGCGAAGCGATTTTTTTTTTTTTTTTTTTTTTTTTTTTTAAGCCAACAGCAAGGAAAGTACAATAAGTCCTACTAATAAATATAAACAGAAAAATTCATGTATTCGAAAGTAATAGAAGAATATTCCTACATTCGTTTGCCATGTTTCAAATATCAGATATAAAATCTTGAGGTCTTTTCTTGATTTTAGTAACCAAACGTAAACACAGCAATTAAATAAGACTATTATGATAAATTCCAGGAGAGGATATCAAGAATAACTTAATTTTTGAGATAAAAATTATTCCATATTATAAGAAAAACAATAGTTTGCAATTTAGTATAAAGAAAAGCTGTTTCCAAAACAAAAAGCAAAAAAAAAAAAAAGTGACTGATTTTTTTTAAAAGGTGTAAATCAGCTCTTTTTGTACAGTATGTATGGCATTGTTTCTTGTTTAGTGTTCCTTATTTTAGTGATTTAGACGTAAAGCAAAGGTTTCTGATGTACTGTGTGCATATATATGTATTTTAAACGTTTTATTATGCTTTTTATACAATGAAACATAGTTTTTATGTTGAATTTTCTTTTTTTTTTTTTTCGTGTTTGCACCCCCCTTTTCAGTCTTTTTCGGGGTATCCGCGATTTTTGTTATTCGCGATGCCCTTGCCACTCAATTCAGCGGATAATCGGGGCTCTACTGTATTTAAAATACATTGGAAATATCTAAAAATAAAAGCAACATTTAAATCCCTACTTTTGACGGCCATGCAATGGTTGAAAACATTTTGGGTATTTAATGTACTTTAAGATATTTTTAATGTGTTTAAAAAAATTATGTTACATGTATGCACCTGAAATTAATTTTCGCACATTTATTTGTGGCTTTTATATGAATTTTAATTGTCTTTGTGACAGTTTGTTCGTGTGTCCTCTGTCTATCGTCGAAAAATGTATGAAGTTATGAATAGAATTGATCCAAACTCCATGTGTGGGTTTTTGGCTATGAACGTCACCTCCCAATTGAAAATGATATATTCCTCCGCTATGCGGACTGTAATAGCAATTTATCTGTAATGTTCCCTATTTTTCGTAGTTCTGCTGTTCATCTGCTGCTCGTGCAGTGACTGGCACTTCAAAAAATATAGAGAGTTTATTAAATATCATAATCGATATTAACTCGTTTCTACTCTGTTTAAAGCAGAAATTTAAAATGAAAATCAAAGTTGGAGTACCATTGAAGTAATAACATTCAAAGTATTTGTTGTAAAAGTTGTTCTACAACTTTTTGGAATATTAACATATATGAGACGGAAGAAAGTTTCGGGATTGACACATCCGACTTGTTTGAGTTCGACCAAGTTCAGTGTACAGAAGGTCTGCCGAAGTTATTTATTAATTTGCAGACATTGTGGAACGTCATATCGACTTATTACTTTAAAATAGAGTTTTCCAAACTATGGGCAGGGATCATTCAATCAGATCATCAAAAGTGTATAAGGAAAATTACCTAATGGAATATTGTTACAAAAAACAATATGTTGCAAGTTTAATGTAAAATATCTTGAGAAGCTTTAATATAAAAAAAATTATGTGGAAGACAATGCTTTATTAAACTTTCTATAGAGTGTGTCTTTAGTCTAACATATTACATAGGTTTCAATCTCAACAACAGCTCTATCTTAGAAGCAAAACAATATCATAAATGTCTTTGCGTTTAAACTGTACTTTTCGTAATTAATTCATTAATAAACATATTTTCACATGCATAGTCAAAGATTTTGATAATTGAACTTTCACAATAGCTCCGTTACCTGTCGCAGTTCTCCTGTGTATGCTTTGTGTCAATGATCTTTTTTTTTTTTTTTTTTTTTTTTTTTCTTTTTTGCTTAGGATAGATTATATGTGTTCAATACGTATACATTCACATAATGTACTATTTGTCAATATGAAATTTTACTAATATTAAAAAGTATTTGGTGAAAATTTAAAATTATCCATAAGATGAAAACCTCATATGAAACCAAATTTATAAGGTTTACCAACAGTGTTTCATTGGTAAAAAAATGAAGATAAATTTACGAAAAAATCCATCAGCAAACTAGTTAAGAAACATCTTTGTTTTCATGTCATAAAATTAGTTTTTAACGAACGCAAATACATTTTTAGAAGTTACCTACTACATATTTATAATGTATAAATTGTTGTAGTACAGAGATTTTTAAAATCACGAATAACCGTTGCAGTGCAATTATAAATAAAATTGCAAAATAAATTTTCTTGTGGTATATGCTTACTAGATTAGAAGATTACATTTGATAGAAAAATAAAAATCTACTAAAGAAAAGTATTATAAATTAATTTCGAATTACTAACGCATTCAATTTTACTTGAAAATTTGAAATTAAAAACTGAATTATTAAAAGAGAAAGTTTTTTAGAAATTTCTCATTTTTGCGTTCATCAATTCATATTTTGTTTTTTCAAATTGTATAAATTATCTTTTCAATAAACTAAAAACTTTTTTATAAAAATTATTGCTCAACTAAATTTTTAGTTTTGCACGAACTAGATTAGTAAGATTTTATTTTCACCAACAAAAATGCATAATTTGTAGAAGAATATTTAAATTACTGGATATTTTGGAAATATTTTGCTTACATTAAAATTTAAGTGTACTGTTACCTCATAATAACAATAAGTAATTTCATAAAATTCTGCAATATTATCCACATAGGCACAAGCCTTAAGAAAAAATTTCTTCAAGAATGATATTAACAGTAATCAACATTAGAATTTTGTTTGAATGAGTTATGTCATCAGTTGATGGATTTTAATAAGTTATATAAACGAGTTTGAAGCGGATGAAAAAAAGTCACCCCGAAGATCGAAAAATAAACATATCTAAATATTCGAAAAAATTACATGTATTTTCAATGATGTGTGCCCATAACAGCAAATATTGCGTAACATTTTTTAATTTCCAAATTTATTTTTTCTCACAAAATGATTTTTCAGCTGTTTTTCAATTTGAAAAGCATTGTCACTTGAAATACTTTCAATTATATAGAGAAAAAAAAGTGAAAAAATTGTTGTATATTTCTTTTATCAAATTTAGTTTTAAAATATAATAAATAAAATCATTTATTAAAAGTTAGAAAATGATGCAAACAAAATACTCATTAAATATTATGCATAAAAAAAACCTTCAAGAGACACATTTTATGCTGCTCAAACTTTTTAATAACAAAGTGCAATTTAGAGAATTTGAATAGATTCAATGTATCCGGACTCAATACAGAACCCAAGGATATATTTGTCTCATAATCTAACTAGAAATTATTCAATAGAGAATTTTGAACTATACAACTATTAAAAAATAAAGTTAATTTTTCCATAGTTACCTTTAGACCATTGACAACTACACTAAGTACGGTAAAACATTTGTCTGTGTATCAGCAATAGTCAAATATAAGAAGTGTTTCCAAAAAGAACGTGACTTGATTGCGGCTATAGTCTAAGGCCGATAGTGAAAAGCAAGATTATAAATACCATCTTAACGAATCAAATATCTGCAGTACCATTAGCTGTGTTTGAGAAATAACATTCATGTTAAGAACAATTAGAGCAGCCACATGCAACATGTTACAACATCAGAGAAACACTACTGGATTTTAATGACATTTTCAATAAAATTAAACATGATGGAAAAAAATGTATTTCTAAATTAATACTGCGTTTAATACCGTGTGTCTCAAAAATGAACGATGATTTTAAAAGTCAATGACTTGCAAACGTTGACAAATATTTAAAAAAAATTCTTGTAGGAGTGTTATTTAAGATGTCAGGAGTTTGTTTGCCGCGATTCTGAGTTTTAGTTACAAATAGCATCGAAAGATGACGTTGCAAGCAATAACCGCTAAATTCAGGCTAGATTTTTCTGCCTCTCTCTTCTTTCATGCGAAAAAAAGGAGGTTACATGCATTGAACGGGTCCTGAAGTACCAAAAATCGGGTCTGAACTGAACACCTATTGCTCTCAGCGCCATCTATTGTTTGAAATTCGAATTAAAATAAAGAATTACGGTAACAAAAACTCCTGACATCGTGCATAACCCACCTGTAAGAATATTTTTAATATCTGTCAACGCTTACAAGTTATTTAATTTTTAAATCTCGGTCATTTTTCGTACACCTAGTAAATAGCAGAATAATTTGTTACTTGTAAAAGAAAAAATGAATGGAAATTACGATATTTAAAAGCCACCATTATACATTATTAAGTTTCATTAATTTAAATTCACATTTCATTTAAATATTTGAAATTTAATGCAAGTTTTTAAAACAAGTATGTTATCACTTTTACACTGAAAAAATTTATCAAAAAATGTTTTTCTTGCTCGCTTTATTTTTAAGCATATTAAAAAATATTTAAAGAACACAGCATGTTAAAAGAACTAAAATGAACGGTATTAATTAATCTTTGATTAAATAACGAAATATTAAATTTAATACAAATTTACAGGCAAAAAGGATATACAGCAACCTATATCGTGTTTTTTTTTTTTTTTTTTTTTTTTGAATAGTACATTTATACAGACAGCGTAAAATTAATTAATGCTTGTTGACCTTGTTTGATTACGGTATCTATGTCGTCATTTGAACAATCAATGCTATTGGCTGTATTTCAACAAGTTAGATTTTTCCCTTGCTGTTTTACTTATATAATTTTTTTATTAATTGCACTTCTTAAATGAATAATATATTTTTAACGAAATACAAGTATAGTAAGTCAAAAGCCTGTCTAAAATCCTTTCGAATGATGCCTTATCCATGTTTGTGTGGTTTGTATATGCTTGCAAAAGAATATTCATAAAGTAACTATATATATATATATATGATTTTATAAATAATATTTCTAGCATTAAAAAATGTATAATTTCACTGTGGGAACACAAATAATACTTTCAAAAACGGGATACTAGTTGCCTCCTTCTACGCATTACAATCTTTCAAATCTGAAATTCTTTGAAACTTGTTATGAATAAATATTTTGTTGGAATAACTCTAGAAACTTTTCCGAAATGCTTTATTTCCTTAAAATATTTTATACAAATAGTTTCCCAGACAAATAACTTGAAACCGCGACGTATTTCATTTTATCTTTTTAATGGTTACAAACTAATAAAAAACTTCTAATAAGAATTAATTTGATAAATTCAACTTAAAAATTTTTGAAATATTTATGCATATATTCTTTAAAAATATTCCTTTAGCTCGTAACTTCTGTTTATTTAAAGTTTTCAAATAACAACATTAAAAAGTATAAATAAATATTTGAAATTTCATATGCCTTTTACGGATTTCTAGTGCACTTAAAGTAAATTTTCAGTGTTTTAAAATAATCAGAAAAGCGAAAAGTATTACATCAATGAAATATGTAATTCTACTTAACATTGGACAAAAAAGAAACATGTTATAACAGTAGAACATAAAATAATACAAAAATGAACACGATATGAATCGGAAACTGCATTTAAAAATATGTATCTTGTTTCTGTGAGGTTTATATTAATTTCATTTATTAAGAAAATTTCTATTTCAAAAGATGCTTCACTTGTAAAAATTGCATGTTCTCACGTGTACGCAACGCTCTACGCTTCTGCAACGAAGTTACAAATTGCGCACAATCTGAAAATTTAATTTCGCACTTTTAAAACAAAATACTTATATTTGGGGTACGTTAACGTTTAATACATACATGGAAATAAATCATGACGTTTATGTATAATTGAATTTAATTTTATAGAATTATGTATAAGTATACTGGATAAGCGAATTAAATATTCGTTTATATTTACAGTGATTATGGTTTGGCATTACAGGTAAATTTTGCAACACAGTCGAATTTTCTTTTAATACTTTTAAATAAAGGAAAAATGTACTTCAATTTCTATTGATCTAAAAGTTATCATAATTAATGCATACACATATAGATAGATAGATAGATAGATGCACACATACACACACGCATATGTGTGTGTGTGTGTACGTAGAAGCATGAAAAACTATGAAATTTGTTTACCAGGCGCACTATTTGGCGTAAATATAAAAACTTATGATAAAAAAATATGTTTTTTTTTTAAGAAATACGTGTAGTAACACAAGTAAAAATTCTTAAACTATGAATACAGCAACACCGGAAGAGCATCAAAACAAACCATTATAGAAATGACAGATATATATATATTCATATGTATATACATGTGTGTGTGCGTGCGTGTTTATAGTATTTATACATATTCATCATTTTGACAAGAACGAACAATTTGCGAATTAGGTCTGATGCCAACGCAAATGCTGTTCGAAACACACATGATACACATATACACTGTAAAAAAGAGACTATAGTAAATATTCGGATATGGGGGTCAAAGTCAATTTTGCAAGACATTTTAATTTTATCTCAATTTACACAGCATCTAACTTACAGAAATCCGCAATTTAATATTTTATATTATATGCGCATTTCTAAGCATGTAAGATTTCCCAAACATTCACAAAAACTAAGTTTGTAGAACAGTTATATTAAGCATGATGTCATTCAGTTCTGCTATTTAACTTCCTAATAAACCTATATTGTTCGAATTCTTAGAATAAAACTGCACAACTCTAGCTATTTCATATTTCATATAAACTTTTTCACCAAATTTTTCGTAATCGAGCATATAAAAAAGAATGAATAATTTTATTTTTTCTTCTGACATGTTAGGAAATAAACGAAAAAATATATTTAAAAAATTATTGAGTTATTGATAAAAACAATCTTTAAAATTTTTTCAGTCACTATAACGATTCTTCAAAGCGTTTTTTTTTTTATATTTAGAAACCTCAGAAACTGATATATTTTTGAGATTTCTTCTTTTCCTGCAGCTAATTTTCGGAAGTGCTTCCAGTTAGTTTTGTTGTATAGTAAACAGTTAGCTCAACCTGAAATATAGGTTTTTTTCGCACGATCTCAATCTTCAAGTAAACATTTGAACGCTCAACAAACCTGTTTTACATACAAACATACTAAATTAATCGCATTAACATGAAAATTAATACTATTTTTGTACCCCTGAATGTATTATTTACGGAGATGAAAATGTTTACATGATAATAAATAGCTTCCTTAAACCCAAAATTCTGGTTTGACAATAATGATTAATACACTATAAAAATTACAGGAAAACATGACAGAAAATTAGTTGCAGCAAAAGAATTTATTTTTTTTTAAATTCTACTTTAAATCATGAAACAATATTTGTTTCTGAGGTTTAAAACATAAAGAACGCATTATGAAATCATGGTTAACTTGAAATAGGCTATTGTATATTTTCGATCATGGTTATATTACGTTTTCTTAAATTAAGACACATTTGTAATTTTTTACAGAGGACTATTTCGAAATTTCAACTTGAGTACAACGAACCTGTACAAAGTGTCCAGGAGCTTTGCATTATAATAACGAATACATTAAAATAAACCTTGGATTTAGCGTAAATGCTGCTTGCATCATACAAAAGCTATCCATATGAAATTTCAACATGTTCAATTAATTACAGATTGGATCTATCCAGCGCTAAAAAGCTGTTAAATTAAATTATACTCGATTGCTGAATGATAACGCATGGGCACGATTAGCCGAAATCCTGATACGAGTTCAAACGCGATAACTTATTTCGTTTTCAATTTTAAAAATATACGTAATTTGTGTGTTCCAAACAGGCTTTATGGTGTCATTAAATTTAATTTTACAATTTATTTTTTCTGTTTATAATGTTTAAAATTTATAATTACTATCTTGTTTGTTTCAAGCTGTATTTGCCCTCGCATCAAGCCTTATCTTAAATTTTATTAAAACTGTGGTGCAAAGATTATAGCTACCGTTTTCGAGATAGCACAAGAGTGCAAGTGTCTTAGTTAGTGGAAGGCAATTGGCGTGGCAAACCCAAATTTCCTAATTTGAGTCCAATCGCGACGGTCCTCCAACCTACTTATGTTTTAATTTCAAATGTGGGTGTGTGTCTGTGTAAATTTTAGTTATTTGTAACATAGTGTATGATGTATTTAAGAATTACGTGTTTTTTATGGATTTAAGAATTTTGTTGATTTGAAAAACAATTGATTTAAATATTTAAACGAAATATGAAAAAAAAAAAAAAAAGATAAAAATGATCTTTCGTGATTTCAGTATCGTTCATTTTAAAATAAATCTACGTTTATTAATTATGGATATTTTTTCTTCTTAAATGCCTAAAACAGATCAATCTCATGAATTTCATCTATACAAAACACAAATAATTTCTGCAAATTACTGTTCAGTTTTTAAGTTAATAAATAAAAATAATTCAATTAATTAAAAGAGAAATTAATATTTATAATAAATTTCTCTCTTAAATAAAAGACTATTTATTATTTCAGTATAAAAAAATTTAAAAATTCTCTTTTTTCCCATTTTAAAAATAGAGACTACAAAATAAACCAAAAACAATTTTTAAGTCATTATGTAAGTTAAATATTTATCTCTATATTCTGAAACAAGTAATTAATATGTCCTTGTTTTGCTTTTTCATAAGTCATTAGACAAAAAAAAATGTACATTAAAAGCTTTTTTTATCTTACGTAAATAACGAAAAAAAAAAGGTAATTTAGAAAAGTTATCAATAAAAAGAAAATTAATAACTAAGAAATATTAATTTCTTGATAAAATATTCAAAACATAAATTTTATCCATAAAAATTTAATATTTTTTACTACGTAATTAAAATAAAACTTTTAAGAAAGGCTTATCATTATGTTGCAGATTTTCACAATATTACTGCAATGAAAAATAATTACGATGTTATTTTGTAACTATGATTTGTATTTTTCAGGTTCTGTTTTGACAGTGAGTAGAAATTTTAAACTTGTTTCGGTGACGCATATTATGTAATATAAAATCTGTATTAGCTGTGCTTCACGTTCTAAAAAAATGGTGAAATTTTTAATTTAAAGACATGTGAACTTTTGCAGAAATTTCGTGTATTCCACTAGAACTTACTGTTTATTAAAAGCAGTGCAATTTTCAAAATGTTATAAATCCAGAATAAAACTTCTTTAGTATGCAGGGATATATATTTATTACATATATCTAAACATAATATGAAATAAAAAAGTAAACTTATTGTTATTACTATATACATGATTCCATGTTTCACACATTATTTGAAATCGAATTAACATTTTTTTAAAACGAATACTTCTGACATACAAAATGATTACGCCTAAAGAATAAAATGAATAATCAGCTGCATAAAAAGAGTGAGCTTTAATAATTTTTAGAAGATCTGGATAAGTAAAAAATAAACTTATCAAATGAAGATATTATCTTTTTTATATCTAAAATCCTTTATCAAGAAATATTTATTAATATCCATATTAATATTTTTTTCTGGCCCCACTCTTGGAGGAGGAGAGGGATATTTCATCAACAAAAGTTTTAAAAATCTACATAGCGGTCATTGAAATTCTGGTTATTTTCTTTTTTCAACCACATAGTTATGTGAGAGGATTTTTCTAGCGAATCATGCAAAAAAGATTAATTAAAATAATTTTATTTTGGCTCTTAAAGATCATCCAAATAGAGCTTCTGAAAAAGTAACCTGTTTAAACGGAATCACGCCTTAAACGTAAACTTTATGGTCTCGACAGTACATTTTTGGAGTTAGACACAAAAAAAGTGATTGTATCTCAATTTCGGAAGTGGTTTCACTAATTATGAAAATAGTTATTCATTTTATTAGGGATTAACACAGTTTAGTGATCTTACGGTACTATTTTTTTATCCATTAGGCTTTCGTAACGGAACCATTATAAGATCACTCCTGTGTCTGTCTGTCCGTCTGTCACAGCTCTTTTACTCTAAACCTATGGAACGCGGAAAGTTCAAATTGGGGGAAGTAATAAAGACTGTTGATACACATATTTACAGATTAATAAATATTCATAAATATATTTATGAAAAACGAAGAGGGGCTAATTAAGTTACTTAAAAAAACAACAATCTTTTCTTTGTATATTGTGTGGGTATTGCGCAAAAGCTTTCGTAACGCTGAAACTCAAAAATACATTTCTTTTAATTTTAGATATTATATTTTCAAAGTTTTGGTCGAAACTATAGTGCAAAAATATGCCCCCCCCCATCTAATTCCGAATCTACTGTAACTAAAATTCTGAAAAAATTAGAGGTAGTAGACGTTAATTTAAACCTTGCAGGAAAATTATAGCAATTACCGTGGGTCACATAGTTTTCGAGAAAATCGCATTTTTCCATTACACACAAATTTCGATTCACGGGCATTCAGTAAACATTTTGAGCAGCGCTGGAGGTACCTATCGTAGCAGAAGTATAAAAGCATTGTTGATCATGAATTTCATAAAAAAAACATTCGTAATTAGCCGAGAAATTCACCCTTAAAGACTCGGACGGTTTGAACATACATAATGAGAGGGACGACGTACTGTATGCTCCATCGGCTTTTAAAGCTCAGATAACAAATTTTAAGGATATATTTATGTAATGCAATGTCAAGTAGCAGTATAAAAGAAATAAACGTCAAATTGTTAAAATCAGACTAATTTAATGAGAATTAATGACATAATTACTATGGGATTCGCGACTAGTTAGTACTGAGTGGCTCTCTCAATACACCTACTGTGTCTTTAAAGGTTAACTAAAAACCTATATGGAAAAACGCGGCACGGTCCAAAGCGACATTGCAGCATTGCGATGCCCTTTCGAAGCGCGCTTAGCACAATGCTAAGTTTCAATTTTGAACAAGGGTTTTGCTTTAGGTACACTATAAAAGAAAAGATTATTACTACTATGAATTTAGGTTTATGAAATGCGAAATGAAGTTTAAATATACACTGCTTTTATTGTCAGCATCGAATTAAGTTCATTTTAAACAGATTAGAATAAGATTTAAAAAAAGATTTATACAGAATAGCTATATTTGATATTATTTGGGTCCCATATCTCTTTGAACTTTCATGGTATATCCGTTTATACTTTTGTAGTATATACAGCTATACCCAACCCTACGTTGTATAGTTTTCACAAAGTCTTAGTATTCTTTTAGCAGCGGTTTTTTAATAATATACTTACTAATTCATATATTATTGTACGGAAGCCTCCGTGCGCGAGTAATACTCGCATTTGACCGTTTATTTATTTATTTTAATTTTTATTATTTGTTTATTTTTTATTTACTTATTTATTTTTATTTTTATTTTTATTTATTTATTTATATATATATATATATATATATATATATATATATATATATTGCAGAAAATATTGAAATAAGTATTTATCAATGGCAAGCAAATTTACATCTTTAAAATTTACATCATTATATTGGCTGTAATTTTGCATACGGTAATTTTGGTTGGTTGGTTGGTTGTGTCTATGACGGCCAATTATCAACACGAGGGATATAGGCCCAAAGGGGGGAGTGCCCTTCGTGGGGGGTCTTTCTAAGGGAAGCTAACCCGTATTAATGCTTGGAAATCCAAGGTTCGAAGAAAACCACGAAAACTCCGAACGATTAGGCCGACGGGCGCGATTGGGTTCGAACCCAGCACCTCCCGTCTACCAACTTCGAGAGCAGAACCTCTCGGCCCCTGGTTGGGCCGGTAATTTTGGAATCATATATAACTATGCCAGAATTATCATTGCTTTTTACATTGATAGTGCAATAAAAGAACGAAAAACCATCGCAAAGGGTCCTGATTCGTGATTTTTAGTACAAATATGTTGAATTGTTTAATCCATTACAGATTACGATATACAATACTTATATAATAAGATAACAAACACATAAATTTATCACGTAATTTCCAAGATATGCTATTTTACATTATGCAGTGGTAAGTCAAAAGACAATCACAGTAAAGTACAGTAATAACAAAGGGTAACAATAAAATTTTTCAGGCAGGGCAGACGATATGCGCTAAAATATTATTGGTCAGATATTTAAATTTGATCTCTTTTTACATTACACAGTGGAAAGTCAAAAGACAATCACAATAAAGTACAGTAATAGCAAAGGGTAACAATAAAATTTTTCAGACAGGGCAGACGATATGCGCTAAAATATTATTGGTCATGTATTTAAATTTGAAATCTTTTATGCCCATATAACAATAACCATAACCATAACTATAGCCATATGACAATAATTTGTGGCAATAAATGCAATTTAGCTATCATAAAATAAAATTTGGAAAATTAAAAAATGAGAAAATTGGGTTAACGCGAAAGAGAGTTATGGTTTTCTATGATTTTAAAGTCGGTTTAAATCAAGAACAATGCTTTTTTTTCACAATTACAAATTTTATATGGAAATTTATCACCATCTCGTGCAGCTGTATTCAGATGGTTTACGGAATTTTGAAGAAGTCGAAATTCTCTCCTAGATGCAGTACACAAAGGAAGACCTTTGTCAGCTATACTCACAAACAATGTGTTGGCCATACGAAAAATGTTAATCGATGATAATTTATGTACATACAAAATGATACAGAAGAAACTTCTCATTCGATACACAGCTATACATAAAAAAATACATATGAAGAAATAGGTTGTGATTGGGTCCGCCATAATTTAACAGAAAGCGTGTCAATGCCAGTAAACAAATCCCCAAAAGTACTTAATGATGGTGGTCACCACAGTATTTCTAAAATCATAATTGCTGATGAGATGTACAGAGATGTACCGATGGCCGATCCAATGCGTCAAGAAGGTAATGTCTTTGAAGATGACCACAAAACAAGAAGGGTGAAAAGACAACAAGCAATGAAAACAGTAATCAGTGCCGTATTCTTCAGAAGTACAGAGCTGGTCAAAGGCAAAAAGCTAAGAGGGCAGAAGATGTTATAAAAGTTTTACACCACTAACTGTCCTCCAGAAATTCTTCAAGAGGAGAATGTTAGGAGATTCATACTTCACCATGAAATTGCATCTTCGCATTCAGCAAGGATTACTATATAATTTCTTGAACAAAGAAATATGAAATTCGTAGAACATCCACTCAATTTTCCGGTGTTGCAACGCATGAATTTTAGATATTTTTTAATTAAAAAATACCTGGACGTCGTTTTCATTTGAAGATGAAATTAACGAGTCTATAAGAGAATATTTTTCATCTGTTCCAAGAAGTGGATTTCTTGAAGCATTTAATCTTTGGAAAATTCACCTACAAAAGTACATTGATTTATTTTGAACACTTTTAAGAATTTGTAAGTTTAACTTGTACAAATCAGTTATATCACAAAACTTTCAGTGTGACCTTTGTATATATGTTTCTTTTTTCCCTAAAGTACAAAAATGAACACTTGCATTTGTAATGTACATTTTTTTATACTTTATTCCTTATTTGCTTTTAGAATAGATTGTTACTCACATAGTACTTAATTAATTCACTGTTTAGAGGTGGAAGGCGGAACATATTCCACAACTTCGATTTAATCTATTTAACATCATATAAAAAAAATTTAAAATTGTGATAATTATTTTATCAATCATTGACAATAATTAGAAAAGGTATATGTAATGTTAATTAGGTGAATTTGGCGTTGTTTTAAGTGTATGTTCCCCCTTTCCCCTATATAGTATCTTCTTATTTATGTACATATGTTTTACCTTATTGCAATAAGAGTTATAAATCTTATTTTTATCGTACCTACAAATAATATACGTTGAAATCCGCAATATACAGAAAATACGTGCAGCTTCTTCATGTAACATAAGAATTGAAGCAATTTTCTTCCCAAACTCACTTTTTCTTTCTTTGTTTTAGGTAGCTTTCATTACAAAAAGCTACCTATTGCAGCCGTTCGGAGGAAAGTGATTTCAAAAAATTTTGGTATATTTTCATCGATCATGACCCCCAGACCCCGAAACCACACTCCGTTCAAAATTGATATATATACAGGGTGATTCATAAAAGATGGGCAGAACTTTAAGGGGTTATAGTACACTTAAAGACAAATAATATTAAATGGGAGACTAAGGGTCCCAGACGTATTCCCAAGGAGATAGGGGGCATTAAAGTTTAGGGTCCGAAATTTCAAATGATTATAAAACATGGAAAAATTGGTCGATTCGTTTGCGGTTTTTGCAAAAAATTTTCTTTATGCCAGTATTTTCTTGAAATAAAATTTTAAAGTTCAATTTCAAAAAATGCCGATAGGGGGCGCTTTAGACTTTGGAGTAACAAACAACTATTTTTTAACGTTATTTTTTGTATTTCTTTAAATGATTTCGAAAGCTTAGACTTAAACTTAAATTTTGATCTAAAAATCTGAGTCCTAACGAGTAGTTAAGTAGCATAAACTGAAATTTGAAACCCTTCTCCCCCAGAACAAAAATCAGTTATTCCCGATCTTTGTGTCGTAGATTAGGCTCTAACTACTGCCGCGTTTTTCTAAAATTATTCTTTATGTCAGTATTTTCTTGAAAATAAATTGTAAAGAAAATTTTCAAAAAATTCCGATAGAGGGCGCTTTAGACTTTGGAGTAACGAACAACTATTTTATACCGTTATTTTTTGTGTCTCATTAAATGCTTTCTAAAGCTTAGACTTAAACTTAAATTTTCAGCTCAAAATCTGAATCGCTGAGCGTGGTTCAGTAGCGAGGGGAGGGGGTTCAAATTTCAACTTCTGAACATAGTTCAGTTTGCACTACTTAACCATGCCCAACGATTCTGTGCTGTGATACGAGGCAAAAATACAACTTTCGTCAAGGACTGCATAGTCGGAATTCACTCATAAAGGCACTGGCTCAGTTGGAAACGTCGCTCATGCAAACGTTAAAGCTCCATTCCTGACGCTACTCACCGGGTGAAGAAGGAAACAGAAAGTATGCAAATGTCAAATGGGGAAGAAGAAGAACACGTATGCAAAATTTCGACACGATTCAGGCATAAAAACCACTGAACGGTGAGTCAAGTGTAAGTCGCTGTAGTAATGAATCGGAAGATGGTGCCCTTCACGAATAAGGAAAAGGCTGAGATGCATTTAATTTACGGAGCGGCAGATGGAAATGGTGCAGAGGCACAACGAATGTACGGAGAGCGATTTCCCAACAGGCGGTTGCCTAACCGCAAAACTTTCGAGCGCTTGCACAGACAGTTGTGTGAGACGGGATCATTTCTCGCTTCCCGGTCGAATGCAGGTCGTGCAAAAAAGGACGAATCAGTAGTTGTTGCAGAAGCCATTCTGGATGTAGTAGCGGCGCAGCCAAGTACAAGTACACGAACAGTGGCTAGGCAGGTGGATACCTCACAGTCCATGACTTGGAGGGTACTGAAGGATGAACATTTGCTCCCGTTTCATGTGCAACGAGTCCAGAAACTGTCTCCAGGGGATTATCCAAATCGTATTGAATTCGCCCGCTGGTTTCTGCAGCAGAACGCGCTAAATCCACATTTTGGACGAACTGTGCTTTTCACCGATGAATGTACCTTCACACGTGAAGGTACATTTAACACACACAATGCACATGTATGGGCGAATGTCAATCTACATGCTACGTATCCACATGCTCATCAGAGACGCTTTTCCATCAATGTTTGGGCAGGAATCCTCGGAGACCACCTAATCGGACCGTACCTTCTTCCTGAACGCCTCAACGGTAAACCTTACCTCACATTTCTGCAACATGTGCTGCCAGACCTGTTAAACGTTGTTCCTCCACGCATCCGGCGGGTCATGTGGTTCCAGCACGATGGAGCGCCAGCCCATTACGTACGAGACGTCCGCAACTATCTGGACATCACATTTCCGAACAGATGGAATGGTCGAGGTGGTCCTGTTGCTTGGCCTGCTCGCTCGCCAGATCTTTCACCCCTCGATTTCTTTTTTTGGGGACGATTGAAGGCTCTTATGTATGAGACACCCATTGAATCCCCCGAGGAACTGGTCGCCAGACTTTCCGCCGCTGTAGGGGAAGTGCTCGAAAAGCCTGATGTTTTCGCGAATGTTCGCCGTTCCATTCTTCGCCGTTGTTCTGCGTGCATAACCTCTGGTGGTCACAATTTTGAACATTTATTGTAATTACATGTTAATAAATATGCTTTGGTAACATAATCCTAATTTGTGTCTTTTTACCTCGTATCACAGCACACAATGTGTGGACATGGTAAACTGAACTGTGCTCAGGAGTAGAAATTTCAAACCCCTCTCCCCAGAAACTTAACCACGTCTAACGATTCAGATTTTGGGATGAAAATTTAAGTCTAAGCTTTAGAAAGCATTTAATGAGACACAAAAAATAACGGTATAAAATAGTTGTTCGTTACTCCAAAGTCTAAAGCGCCCTCTATCGGAATTTTTTGAAAATTTTCTTTAAAATTTATTTTCAAGAAAATACTGACATAAAGAATAATTTTAGAAAAACGCGGCAGTAGTTAGAGCCTAATCTACGACACAAAGATCGGGAATAACTGATTTTTGTTCTGGGGGGAGAAGGGTTTCAAATTTCAAATTTCAGTTTACGCTACTTAACTACTCGTTAGGACTCAGATTTTTAGATCAAAATTTAAGTTTAAGTCTAAGCTTTCGAAATCATTTAAAGAAATACAAAAAATAACGTTAAAAAATAGTTGTTTGTTACTCCAAAGTCTAAAGCGCCCCCTATCGGCATTTTTTGAAATTGAACTTTAAAATTTTATTCCAAGAAAATACTGGCATAAAGAAAATTTTTTGCAAAAACCGCAAACGAATCGACCAATTTTTCCATGTTTTATAATCATTTGAAATTTCGTACCCTAAACTTTAATGCCCCCTATCTCCTTGGGAATACGTCTGGGACCCATTGTCTCCTATTTAATATTATTTGTCTTTAAGTGTACTATAACCCCTTAAAGTTCTGCCCATCTTTTATGAATCACCCTGTATATATATATCTGACCTTTGTCACACTGTAACTCTCGAATTTATGAACCGATTTCGATGTAATTCGGTATGTACATAGTACATACCAATGTCTCGACAGAGTTCGTTGGCCAGCTTCATCCGCCATTTTGTTTCAAAATGGCGGCCATTTAAAATTTTTTTAAAAAATTTAAATTTGAAATGTGGTACCAAAAAATTGAAAATGAAACAATATTTTATTCTTATGTATTTGACCTTTATACAAAGTTTCCGGAGCAGTTTTAATTTCGTCTATATCTTAAAAAATGGCTGAGTTATAGCATTTTGAATTTCTAGCGTGTCTGACATTTTGAAACATCCTGAATTTTGTCACGCGATAAAAGGCGTATTTATGAACCGATTTGGATGTACCTTCGTGTGTACATAGTACATACAAATATCTCGACTGAGATCGTTGGCTAACTTCATCCGGCATCTTGTTTCAAAATGGCGGCCATTTAAAAAAAAATTTAAAATATAAAATTTAAAATAAGATACCAAAAAATTGGAAAATGAAAAAGATTTTTTTTGTATGTGTTTGACCTTTATACAAAGATTCCGGAACAGTTTTTGTTTCGTCTATATCTAAAAAAATGGCTGAGTTATAGTAATTTGAATTTATATTGTGGCTGACATTTTAAAACGACCTGATTCTTGTCACGCGATAATAGGCGTATTTATGAACCGATTTGGATGTTACTTGGTCTGTACATAGTACATACTAATGTCTCGACCGAGTTCATTGGCCAGCTTCATTCGCCATCGTGTTTCAAAAGGGTTGCCATTTAAAAAAAAAACATTTAATATTTAAAATGAGGCATTAAAAAATTGGAAAATGAAAAAGATTTTTTTATGTGTTTGGCCTTGATACAAAGATTCCGTAGCAGATTTTGTTGAAAATTTGTTCTTTTGTTTATATCTTAAAAAAGGGTTGAATTATAGCACTTTGAATTTCTAGTATGGCTAATATTTTGAAACGATCTTGTATTTGTCACGCGATAACACACGTATTCGCCTATTTCCATGTAAGAAGGCATGTGGATAGTATATCTCGACCAAGTACGCTGGCCAGCTTCATCCGCCGTCTTGTTTCAAAATGGTGGCCATTAAATTAAAAAAAAATTATATTTAAAGTGAGGTGCAAAAAAATTAGGAATTGAAAAAGGTTTCTTTCTTAAGTATTTGACCTTGATATAAGGATTCAGGAGCATTTTTTGTTTGTCTTTATCTTTAAAAATGGCTCAGATATAGCAGTTTCAATTTCTAATGTGGGTAACATTTCGAAAAATCTGATTTTTTGCCTGCGACAGCACTCGTATATATCAACCGATTCCGATGTGAGTGAGCATGTGCACAGCAATTACTAAAGTCTCGACCAAGTTCACTGGTTAGCCTCATCCACCATGTTGTCTTAAAATGCAGGCACTTTAAGAAATCGCCGAATTTGGCTGCCAAATATAAGTTACTTTCAATAAAAGCAGCTTGGATAAAGATGACTAATTTCGCGAAATTCTCATTCATAATGATTTAGTATTGATAAAAATTAGTATTGAATCTCCTATATTCGGTTTCCACTAAATTGAGCTTCGTGTGTTTGAATAATATAAGTTGGCTTTTTTAAAATAAGGCATTTGAAAGCTACCTCTTCCTCCCGGCACTGGCCGGAAGGACTTTTTTAAGTTTCAAAGGCATATTTGCACTTTTAAAAATGTAATTAATGTTTAATATTAATGCCGAGAGACTGTTTGAATATACAATTGTAATTCGTTTTATACCATAGAGAAAGAGAGTAAATAATTATGACTGGCATGCGAAATTGCGAATTTTGTTTCGGTTACATATATATATATATGTGTGTGTGTGTGTGTGTGTGTGTGTGTTTGAGTTAAATATGTACAGTAAACTGTATATTAAATTAAAAAGACGTCGGAAACTAATACTAAGCTACTGTCAAAACGATGCATCCTCCTAAAGGAAAGAAATTGTTTTATTCAACGTTAGTAATTGTTCTAATTAGCTTAGAGACTCTTCGTCAAGATGTATGACAATTATTCAACTTAATTTTTAAAGAAAAATTTCCATTTTTTTTTCTTTTCTTTGTAACGGAATACGTCTGTCATCATAGCAGTTAGCTTAAATGCCGGGTGTTTCAAAAGTTCAGTGCGAAAGTAAAACACGATTAAGAAAGATCTATGTGTCGAAGAGACATGCAGTTGGAAGATAAATATTCAGCAAGGTACGGGATTCTGTATGACATCTGCAAAAAAATAATTCAAAATCTCAGCAATAGAAGTCGCTACTGCAGATAATTCCATGGAATAATTCCATATTACTAACACTATGCAAGATTTGGATACAAAAACATTAGAGAATACTGCATGTACACCTTTCTGTATCCAAATCTTGCATTGTGTGAGCAACATGGCACCTCGCTGAATATTTATCTGCAACCTGCATGTCTCTCCGACACATAGATCTTTTTTAATCGTGTTTTACTTTCGAACTGAACTTTTGAAACACCCGGTAAATGTCCCAATTTAGCATATAATGAATGTAGTATATGAATCAATTAAATGCATTTTATTTATAAAAGCAAAATTACCTTTTATGTTGCTATGTGAACTATACTCTAAATTATTCCAAAAATTAATTTTACGGTCATCTAGAAAGACACAGAGAAAAACTACAGAAATTTCACCATTTATTGTAGAAAACAATATATTTTCATATATCCAATTCATTTCTGTAACCACCCATCATATATTTTTTTTCTTTTTACTCCAGATCAAATAAATTCAGAATTTTTTTTGCAAACTACTCGTAGTAATTTAGAAACGAGCTGATTTCATTGAATAAATGTTTTGGTTTAAATTTTTATTTCTCTTGAAAAAAAACAAACATCGATGTATCTTTATGAAATAGGTTACATTAAACACGCATAAATTACGATAAATGTAAATATCTAGATAAAGGTCGTTATAATTTTTAGATTAACGAAACATGCATATTTTCAATAAATGAAAATTAAAATTCTTGTGCTATATTCACCTTCAATTACATGATTAAAATATACATACAGCACAAATAAACGTACAAAAATTACTTTCAGGTACATAAATATAATATAAAGATATTTAAAATGCAAATTTAAAATATCTCAAAATACATCAGAAAAACCTAGAACGTTTTCAACCATTATAAGGCCGTCTTCAGTAGGATTTAAATGCTGTTATTATTATTTTTTTTTTTTGCTTATTCGAGGATTGTTCAGAAGAAAACATTGTAATTTAAATTTAAGTGTTGTACGCCAGATGAGATGCCAGACCTCAGATCTGGCATCTCATCTGACGTACAACACTTAAATTTAAATTAAAATGTTTTCTTCTGGACAGTCTCGAATAAGCGCAAAGAAAATAATAACAGTATTTAAATCCTACTGAAGACGGCCTTGGAATGGTTGAAAATGTTCTAGGTTTTTCTGATGTATTTTGAGATCTTTAAAATATCTTTATATTAACATTTATGCAACTGAAAGTAATTTTTGTACAATTATTTGTGCTTTATGTATATTTTAATTATGTATATTTTAACCGAAACTATTACATAACATATATCTAAAAACCAAACTTTTCCTCCATCCAACAATACTGAAGATATCCAACTATTTATGCATAATACTTTGACTTTAAAATAAATATTTTTCCATTTTCTTTCTCAATTATTTATTATAAAACAACAAAAAATTTTATATGGTAATACTTTAGTTAATTATCAAACATTTTTCCTTAAATTAATTCAGTGTTATAACCCTTTAAAATAATTTTCTTAATACTACTTCCTCATATAATTTCAATCACTTTAGAGAAATAAAAAACATAATATATCTGGGGGTTGCGAGATTCATTATTGTTTTAAATGTTTGTTTGACACATTTAAGTTACAACTCAAAAATATTATTTTTCATTCCTCAATGTAATCAAACATTTACCATGTTAGATATCATTTCAGACTTGCTAGAAAACGAAGAAATTTTTAAGCCATTAAATTCTTAACATGTGTATTCATTTTTGTTTTTAATTACGTTATTAAAGAATTCAATTTTTAAAATTATAATTACCTAATTCACGAAATAACAAAATTTTTTCGTTAAATTAACACTTTTTTCGTGTTTTAAACCTTTAACACAATAACGTGATTTATAATTTTTCTTATAAAAACGTGATATATAAGAAATGGAAAGTGTTATAATCCTTTAAAACTATTTTCACAAAACTATTTTCTCACATAAATTCAGTCGCTTGGGAGAAATAAAAACTGTAATAACTCTGGAGATTGTGAGCTTCATTATTGTTCTAAATGTTTGCTTGACAGATTTAAGCTACAACTCAAATACATTACTTTTCATTTCGTACTGCGATCAAACATTTATCTTATTAGATATCATGTCAGACTTGCGAGAAAATGAAGAAACTTTTTTTAAATCATTCAATTCTTAAAACGTAATGTCAATGATTGTTAAACACTGGTGTATATAGGATATTTCATGACGTGTCCGCAATATCGCTAAATTTATCTGTTTATAAAGAAAAAATAATAACTTACTGTTTGGAAATTTTTTTTAGAGAATATAACAGATATATTATGAGAACATACATACATTTTACCCATTTATAAAATGAATATGACATATCCATTGGTCCTTGTTCACTTGAAATGAGGTCATTTCACAGATATAACGAAACACAACAATTAAACTATAAAACTAAGCAAGGAAAAAGCAGTGGACCATATAGATTTAAATGCAGACAGTCAAAAATAAGCTCATTTTTATGAAAGAACTATCAGATCTACCCAGCTCCGCTCGTGTCAATAATAAGGGTACTTCCGGGTGAAATACATTAAAATGAAATAATACTGCAATGACATTACACTGCAATGACATACAACAATGGTGCATTCCCGTCCACGAATCATTAAAAAGACCAATAAGAAATATAAGTAAAAGAGTCTTAATTGCGTCTACTATTAACTAAACCATAATAATATATATTCCAAACAAATGTCATAACATATATTAAAGTACAATTATTTGCTTGAAAAGCGTCATTTCAATAAAAAAAAAATATTAAAAATATTAAATATTTGCATTTTTCGACTCTTTTATTGACTCATCTTCATAACTGACAAAAAAAAAAAAAAAACTACAAGCACAATGCCAATTGTGACATTATACTGACGAATCCAACAACCTAACCCATAAATTTTGCCTTTACTGAAATTTTTCTTAACTTATGAACTTCCTACAATTTCGTTTTTCACACTGTCGAATAGAAAAAAGTTCTGTCAAATGAAATTTATTTGAAAATTGTATCTCAATTTTTTCATGTGAATGGATTTTAAAGTAATTTTAAATCATGGATATTTTTTAATTTGCATGCAGCCAGGGGTGAGATTTCACCGTTTTTGCACACCAGTATTTTGTTAGAGAAAATGATATTTCATTTAATCGGAACACACTTTTGATTTAACAGAACAACATTTTCTCTAAGAATATACGAAATTGCATCCCTACATGCAGCCCAATTACGAAAGATATACCTGTTTGCCCTTAATGAAATATTATAAAGTAAAGACATTGCTATGAGTAACACTAACAACATATTGTTGTTGGCAACAACCTAACCCAGCCATTAACTTTTACTGCAATTAGACCTTTAAACATAGCACATATGATTATTCCAACGTCTAATAGAATACAAAAAGTACTTTTAGTAATATTTGTTTGAAAAGCTTATCTCAATTTACAGATTGTTTATCCATTTTAAATTAATTTTCAATCACGGAGATATTTTTAAATGTACCACCAACCCAATTAAGAAAGGTATATCCGTTTGCTATTAATGCAATATTATGAAGAAAAAACATACCTATGAGTAACACCTAGCATCATATTGTTGGTGGCAACAACCTAATCGTACCATAAATTACGCTTTTACTGCAATTCGATCTCTAAACATCATGCATTCCATTATTTCAACGTCTAACAGAAAACAAAGAAAAAAAAAACACTTTCCGTGTAATTTGTTTGAAAAATTTATATCAATTTACACATTTTTTATGTTTTTTAAAGTAATTTTCAACCTTGAATTTTTAAAAATATGCCTGCAACACAGTTACAAAAGATTAACTCAGTTGGCATATACCATTCTTTTTATTAAGCCTATTGTCTCCATGTAGTACGCTGCGTTCGTCATGATTTTCTTGTATACTGTACTGCGTAACGTACTGTAGGTAAGTCCTTTTTTAATCCTTGCTAAAATCCCTTGATTTATTTTTTAGAAAAAATCACCTATCTTGTAATTTATGGTCGCTGTTTTCATATTTATATTCTATTTATTTTTCATAATTTTATAAAGCTTATATCTCTCTGAGCGTACGAAGATTTTCATGTATTTTTCTAAAAATGTTTGTAAAACTAATGTTAATTTTAAATTTTCTTCTCCTGTTATTTTTATTAACGGAGATGGCATGTCAGCTCTACGGGGAATTCCTTCTAAGTATTTCAATCCCTCACTAAAATGTTTCCAAAATACAACTCAACATTTAAACATTTATGCGAATTATAGGTTGTTTACAATGAAGGATATACAGATAAAAATCAAGAAAATGTTTCAGTTTATAATAATAATAAAGACTGCATTTTGCACAATCACCTATTTTCGATCAATATCAGTATTGATAAAGCCGCTAATTATGCTTACGGAACATGTAGATCAAATTATCAAACGCATTTATATGGATTTAAATGTACTTTTTTTTTCATTTTTAGAATGCTATATATTTAATTTAATTATCATAATAGAATTTCTTGTATAAGTTTAGAAGTAAATATTATGGAGTTAATTAAATAAAGTTTTTCTGCTAGAGAATCCATTGAAATATATATATAGCATGTTCCATGTTTTCATTAATAGTTTTGTCGTTACACCGCAAAATTTCGAAACCGTCATTTATTTGGAATATGAAAAGAATATTCAAGTGAAAAATAACTACACTGTTTATCCTTTCTAAAATTACTAAATTTGCTTTTACAGTATAAAACATATAACGAAACCTTCTACGTTGCTCTATGTATAATTTCTTTACAATATAAAAAAAAATCCGATTTTTTTTAATTACTAGGTTATTGTAATGTTTTATTATTCAAATTATCACTAGAAGTCAGCTTTTAAAAGCGTCCCTATTTATCAAAATATCATATTGCAGCAAAATATTAAAAATGACTGAAAAACACATAGCATTATTTATTATCCTTGACAGGAGTAGAGGTTTATGAATCCAAAGTAATCATTTTAGAATCAAACACAGATTTAAAAGAAAAGAGCCCAAAATACATGTTATGTTTTTCTGAACTGAAGAAAAATCCTTCTAAATCCATTTCCTTAAGATAAGGCTTAGAAATATACCTTTACTAAGTAATCTATTTTCATATACTTATAGAATTTTCTATTTATTACTGAAAACAAATGAGCATTGTGAAAATCTATAACATCTTCTATTATCTATATTATAAAGGACAAACATATCTGTGCGTAACGCATACGTCATTTTGCGAATGGCAACACTTTGAAATTTGAAATAAAATTTTGGTTTTGTAATTTTCTCTACAGCAAATTTTTATACTTCTAAACATTGCACATTTTAAATTTTTACACCGCCGTATAACGAAAAATGCTCTTTTAAATGCAATTTGTTTGAAAGCTGTATCTCATTTTAATTTTAAGATAATTTTTTTGTAGTTTTTTTTTTTTACTTTTTTTGTAATCGTGGCAACTGAAGTACTCCATTTCTATTGAAAGTAAAGGAGGGGGGGGGGATGAAAATAGTAGATTGCTGTATCTTTGCTGCCATTTTCTCATAAAAACCGAAAACAATGGAAATTAAAATACGTGCTATGTCAAGAATATCGTCTGTTATAAAACCCAGTGAGTTTTGGCTTTATTTCGTTTTTATTTATCAATTAAATGATTTTGTCGTGCCGGCCCCATTGCGAAATATTAATAAACAATTTGCACACAAAAAAAGTTCAGAATTTCTCTCCCGCTAATTTTCTACAACGAAATTAAAGCTTCATCAATAAATAAATAAAAGAATAATATATAAAAAAGCACGAATTTAACATATATGTAATCGAACAGTTTAAATTTTTAGAGCCGAATTGGGAAAAATGTGTGCTTTTAAATGTAATTTGTATGAAATTGAGTTGCTAGGCAACTGTTAAAGTAAAAGAGAAAAAATAATCTACATATTGAAAACACAAGATAGCTTTTTTAGACATCTTTTTTAAATGAAAGCTGTTCATTTGTAGATGTCCTCGCACTAGCTATTTTTCTAAATATTTTCACTTTTATATTTTTAATTTAATTTGAAAAGATTTTTTTTAATTTAATCAAAATGGTAGCAATCGTATTATTTCCACTGTTGCAGAAAAAAGAAATATTGGGGTTTATTTATCCTTATTGATACCATTTACTCATTACAATTAAAAAATTTATTTTAAGTCTGAACAGTAAATGACAACACTATTTAAAAAACATTTTCGCTCATAACGCTAATGTTACTATATATTTTCATTCGGCTGATACCGAATTTGAGACACTTGGGGTAATGCTTCAGTAAGTGCCATATTTAAAAGAAAAAAATCATTTTCTTTGATAAAACTATATATTTTTACACGAATACATCTAAAAGACACCAGTTTCTGGAATTTGTACTTCGCGGTACTGAAATTAGACCCTCAAGCAAAAAGAATACATTTTCACATTCAAAGTTTTAGCTGACAAACGGAACTTCACGTTTGAAAATCTATATATATTGTAAAGGAAAAATATGTCCGTGCGTAACGCTGACGTCATTTTGAGAATGACAACGCTTGACGATTAAATGTCGGTTTTGCAATCTTAGCTACTGCAATTTTTTTTTTATTCTAAACATCTTCAATTTTTACACCCGTTATATAGGGGTAAAAATCTACTTTCAAATGCAATTTGCTTGAAAACTTTATCTTAATTGATTTATCTATTATGACTTTTTAAATAATTTTCAGGCATAATGTTTTTTAATCGATATCCATTGCGTACAGGCGCCATTACGAAATGAGCCATTTGCACTTAAAATAATATAAATAATTCAGCATTTGTCCCTGACTAATTTTATAGCGAAATTAAAACTTCATCAATCTATATTAAAAGTGACTGTCCGTTTGTATTTCACAGCTGTTCCTCCTAGAATATGGAATGTTGGGTGATCAAATTAACGCCAGTTATCCGCATGGGTCCGAGGATGTTAAAAGTGGTCGTAGAATTTTAAAATTGGATTAGTTTTCGAGATATAAATGTTTACGTTATTTTTAATGACATTTCTGTAATGATGGAAACTAAAATTGCTCCATTTTTGTGGATAAAAGAGAGAAAAGGGAAAATGACAAGGAGTATTAGGAATCCGTTTATGTGAGAAACACAAATTCGACTCTCGACTGGAACATTGGGATAAATTCAGTTGACATTAAAAGAAAAACAAACATCGTACGTTATTTTCTTTTAATTTAAAGTGGTAAAGTAGGATTTTCAACTATTGCCTTAAGATGGCTAATAAAATATTTCAGAAGCGGACATTAAAAATGAAATGTTTTAGCGAGAAAAAAAGTAATTATTTAAATATTTATTTTAATTCATAAATATAAAATGCTTCTGAATAAATTCGTCCAAACAAATTCAATTTTGTATAAGTTGACCCAAATGACATCATTTCTACCAACTCCGAAATTCGAAGCAAAATCTTGGAAGAGCGAAAAGCTCTAAGCAAATAAAGTTATAGTATATGTGCATTTTTATTGGGAAAATTTTGACTTAAATTGTAAATATAACTTATTTGAAATATTGTATTTAATAAAATTAATATTGTAATGGCTTTCTAAATTTACAATAAAGTTAAGATTTCATTTTTCGCAAAAAGATCGATTGTCTCATGCAATTCAAAAGCAACACAAAGGGTTGCTACGCAACTAGTATATATAAAATTCAAACGGAAATTTCGTTCCGAACATCTATATTTCGAGTTCTACTGCTTGGATTTTAACGGAACTTACACTGCTGGATAGGTATTGTTTCCGTGAAGATTTTAAGTTTTAACACATAACTCTACGTAGATTAGTTATAGAATTATGACGGAAAGTTCCATTATTTTAGAAGATAAAGTTACCATTTTATTTCTTGGCGAAATTTATCGTTGATAAAAAAATTGAAATGGATAAACATCTCGGAAATATTGTTACTAATTTTATTTAAAAGAAAAAAAGAGCAAAAGAAAAACAGTTTTGAGGAATGTTATTATTATACAACGAAAATATCGAACTTAAGCATGAAAGGGAATGTTCGTAATGCTTAAAAATTTATTCAATATGAAAGATCGTAGTTTATAACTATATTTGGAAATTTATCTCTTGCGTCAGGTTAAGAAACATGCATCAGAAAATTTGATAAGGTAATATTTGTGACAATTTTATTTTTGTTTTTGATTTTTCTTAAATTTACTATTTATTTTTATTTAACTCGTCCATCATGTGACTTTCAGAAAAAACTAGCAGATGTAATTATAAGAATGACTGTACTTGTGAGTTACATATTGATTTTTAAGATTTCATTTTACCGCCAAACAATTTAATTTTACGCCAAAAATACATAAGCGTGGCATCGGTTTGAGTGACCTTCACAATAATGGTTATTTTTCAAATAGACGACTGCATTTTTGGAAAAATCTAATTCTACCTATTTATATATATATAATTCAAATGGAAATTTTATTCCGGCTGCTGAGAACTCGAGTTCTGCTGAACTTATACTGCTAGATAGGTAATTTTTCGGGAAAGGTTTTAGAACATAACACGCCGTTATTAGTTGCTTGGTATTGAATTATGGGTTCTTTAATGAGATGAACCTGATAATGAAAAATTAGCCCTTTTAAGTGATTCTCTGCCGAAATTATTTCAATGGAACATGGACAGTTAATTAGATAATTTTCCAGGGAAGGTTTCAATATACAACATGTTCTTCTACGTTGATCAGCCATACAGTTTTAGGAAAAATTCTGTAATCTGCTGAACTCAATTATCACAATAGACTTTTTAAAAAGTTATAAGAAACGGTTTTTGATAGTATTTGCATTGTTAGTCAGGCAGTTTTTTGAGAGATAGTTTTAGCATATAATATATTGTTCGACACTGTTTACTCATAGAAGAATGTTGTAAATTCTTTAATTTTCCAATATAGGGCCCTATGTGTGGTGGAAGAAACGGGCTTGGCGAAAGAAGTAAAGTTTTCATGCAAGTTTTCTGTTCAATAATTATATAATTTATTTACTATAAAGAAGACATTTATCTCTTTTTTTCAATAAAAACAGAAGTAAATTGTATATAAATAACAAAAATATTAACATTCATAAATAAAACGTTTATATATAGGAATACATATTTTAAAAAGCTTTAAGTTCATTTTATTTGTTTTCATAGCTGTTCATATCATTTTGCCCCAAATCTCACTTTCTGAAGACCGAATTGCCCGAAGCTTTTTAACGTCTAATAGTATCCATTGATCTTAAAATCAGGAAAATTGGAAAGTAGATGTAGTTTGTAAAGTATGCATCAATTAAGGAGATAAATAACGTAATCGAGTCCACAGACATATGGCATATTTGGTACGGATAAGTTACATAATTGAGTCTACAGACAATTGCCGTATGTTACCGGGCATGGGTTGGCGCACAATTAACTTAGGAAAAGGTTTAAATTGTTTCTGTGTTTTTAAAGAGGATTTATTCTATAACCGAATTTACACAGAATTGGCGTAATTTGAATGAAAGTTTTTTGGAGAATTTACTTTTACGATATACCAACACCATACCAAAATGTATGCTATTGCACCCTTTATTTTAATCCTACACGTGCAACGATTTTTTTATACTTTTCCAGTATAACGAAATAGAGAAAATAGCCTTGGCGGAGAAGAAAATTTGGAAACATATTTTCTGGCAACCTATTCACTGTTTCATTTCATATACACAAGCATGTTTTAACATAAAGATGCTATTTATCTAATTTTATGTAGAAACAGAAGTAATTTGGGTACTACTTAGTTATCCCGTCGACCAATTTCGCCAAATTATACAAACTGACGTAATTTTCATTTTAAATAACGAAATAACAAATAAATTAGTATAACATTAATAAAAATACAATTAAAATCTCGAAATAAAAATCACTTTGTAACGGAAACCTGTGTAACTTGCTTAAAGCCAAGAGAATGTGACATTTACGGTCAACCCTTATTGGCATTTAGTCTTATAGTTTAGCGATAGATTTTTGGTCGACGGGATAACGAAGTAGTACCGTAATTTGTATATAAAAACATTAATAATATACATATATAACGAAACAAAAAAAATCATCAAGTTTGTTTTCTTAACCGCTTATATCAATTGGCAACAAATCTCACTTTCTGATGCCCAAATTGCGCCAAGCTGTTTAAAAAAAAACGCCAAGGCGCCTATAGTGGAAAAGTACCAAATTTAATTTCAAACTGTGCCGAAAATTATGGCTTGCTATTTATTGAACTTGAATTTATTTTGGCTTTAAATATTATCTAATCGTAACACTGCAAAATATTTTAATTTACTATTTTTTGAAATTGAAAGTATTTTTTATTATTAAGTAAAATTAATTTACAACTTCAATTTCCTCTGATTAAAAAATGGAAATGTTTACTGCAGTGCTGAGAGACAGTTAGAATTTCATGTGCGTAGTTTAAATGGCGATTTTGAAAAAAAAAAATATTTTATAATATCGGAACCCACAGCAAATTAGCTCATTTTACGAGAATGTTTTTGTACAAAATGAAATACATTTGTTGTAGACATAATCGTAAATCTCAATATTCGCCGATTGAAAAGTCTTTAAAAGTATTCAAAAGAGACAACGAGAAATAACTTGCAGTTTCAAATATTTTGCATATTTTTCTACGTTGCTTACTTATAAATTAACGGCGGAAAGTTCCACAATCATGTGAAACCGATTATGAAAGATTAGACTTTTCAAAAAGTTCTAGATGGCGGATATTGATAATACTTGCTTTGTTGATTAGACAATGTTTGGGGAAGTTTTAGTTGACTGCGTATCAATCTACTTTGCTTAGTTATAGAATTATGGGGGAAAGTTCTATAATCAGATGGAACTAAAAATGAAAGATCAGCCTTTTAAAAAAGTTTTACTGGATGGATTTTGTCAGTTTGTTTGTTTGCATTATTAGTTAAATAATTCTTCAAGGTTTGTTTTATTATAGTCCATATTGTTCTATCATTCTTTACCAAATCCTACTGTGATTGATCAACTAAAATAGTTAAGCCCTTAATAGCTGAAAATTTGTCTGCACATTAGAAAATATAATAGCACAATGGCGTTTATTTCGTTTTCAGCAGTGCGAAAGGACATTCCAGGTAAGGTCCCATATTGCTTTAAATCATAATGTCAAACTCACTGATGCATTTTGTTTGATTCAAGGTTCGTTTGGATAAACAGACCAGCGTAGCGGGCATAGCCTGCTAGTAAGAAAATAAAAATATACAGTTACATGGTGCAAAATGAAGGGATAGTACGCAAAGCTACAAAACGTCTTTATTATTCTTTACACACATGTAGTATACATACATAATACGTATAATGTATATTTTGCAAATCTTTACTATTTATTCTATTGAGTATGGCATAAAGAATAATATTTTTCAGATGGGTCTCAATTAATTTTACAACAAGCATAGCTGGTCGTTAGGAACACGATTCGTTTTGCTAGTTTTCTTTTATTGATTGACTAGATATATAAGTTTTCGCTAATGTCTATATAATTAAATGTTTTTATTTAAATACATTTCAACAACATATGTTCACAAAATTCAAAGTAAGTATGATAAAGAGAATTGCATGAGCATATGTTTACAATTTTAGAATAAAAAGTTATATCGGATACAGTTATAAAAAGGAAATCAATGTAATATCATAATTACCACAAATGGTTATGAGATATGCATAAGTAATTGATTTGCGTCAAGTAATAAGTTATTAAGGAAAATGACTTCCATTTGAAACATAAGATGAAGAAAATATCGTTTAGAGAAATAAAGGAAAAGCAATCATGATGAAAAATTTAATATCTTATATTCTATAAATTATTTACTGTGTTACTGAAACTATTATTTATTTTATTTCAAAGTTACAGAAATAGGCAAAATAATTACTTGCACGCTACATGCTTTCTTTACTGGGGAGATTACGTCACATACAGATCAAATGCTGCAATTTATTGAAATCCAATTATCGTGTGGGACAATAGTTTTAGAAAATAACTATATTTAAAAAAAATTATGGAGGTTGATGTCTCGAAACATTTTATATTTATTTAGAAACGATTTCAGATTTAGACATCCGTGACAAATTGGAAAACATTTTCTGCAGAATTTGAATTTATGTGTGTTTATTCTATTTCCCAATTAACATACGTTAACTTCAAATGCGTTTAACTAAAAACAAAGCTATAAAATATTGAAAGTTAAAAAGTCCTTCCGGCCAGTGCCGGGAGGAAGAAGTAGCTTTCATAATCCTTATTTAAAAAAAGCCAACTTATATCATGCAAACACACGAAGCTCAATTTAGTGGAAACCGAATATAGGAGATTCAATACTAATTTTTATCAATATAATGAATGAGAATTTCGCGAAATTACTCAGCTTTATCCAAGCTGCTTTTCTTTAAAGTAACTTATATTTGGCTGCCAAATTCGGCGATTTCTTAAAGTGCCTGTCATTTTAAGACAACATGGTGGATGAGGCTAAGCAGTGAACTTGGTCGAGACCTTAGCAATTGCTGCGCACATGCTCACTCACATCGGAATCTGTTAATATATAGGAGTGCTGTCGCATGCAAAAAATCTGATTTTTCAAAATGTCACCCACAATAGAAATTGAAACTGCTATATCTGAGCCATTTTTTAAGGTAAAGACAAACAAAAAACGCTCCTGAATCCTTATATCAAGATCAAATACTTAAGAAAGAAACCTTTTTTTCATTTCTAATTTTTTTTTTCACTTCACTTTAAATATATATATATTTTTTAATTTAATGGCCGCCATTTTGAAACAAGATGGCTGATGAATCTGGCCAGCGAAGTTGGTCGAGGTGTTGATGTATACTATCCACATGCCTTCTTACATCGAAATAGGCGAATACGTGTGTTATCGCGTGACAAATACAAGATCGTTTCAAAATGTTAGCCATGCTAGAAATTCAAATTGCTATAAATCAAACATTTTTTAAGATATCAACAAAAGAACAAATTTTCAGAAACAAAAACTGCTCCGGAATATTTGTATCAAGGCCAAACACATTAAAAAAAACTTTTTCATTTTCCAATTTTTTAATACCTCATTTTGAATTTTAAATTTAATTTTTTTTAAATGGCAACCCTTTTGAAACAAGATGGCGAAGAAGCTGGCCAACGAACTCGGTCGAGACATTGGTATGTACTATGTACAGACCAAGTTAAATCCAAATAGGTTCATAAATACGCCTGTTATCGCGTGACAAAAATCAGATCGTTTTAAAATGTCAGCCACAAGAGAAATTCAAAATGCTATTACTCAGCCATTTTTTTTAGATATAGACGAAAGAAAAACTGTTCCGGAATCTTTGTATTAAAGTCAAACACATACAAAAAAAATTTTTTCATTTTCAAATTTTTTGGTATCTCATTTAAATTTTTTTAAATGGCCGCCATTTTGAAACAAGATGGCGGATGAAGCTGGCCAACGAACTCGGTCGAGATATTTGTATGTACTATGTGTACACACCAAGGTACATCCAAGTCGGTTCATAAATACGCCTGTTATTACGTGAGAAAAATCAGAACGTTTCAAAATGTCAGCCACGCTAGAAATTCAAAATGCTATAACTCAGCCATTTCTTAAGATATAGACGAAACAAAAACTGCTCCCGAATCTTTTTATAAAGGTCAAACACATAAGAAGAAAATATTTTTTCAATTTACAATTTTTGGTACCATATTTCAAATTTAAAATTTTCTTAAAAATTTAAATGGCCGCCATTTTTAAACAAGATGGCGGGTGAAGCTGGCCAACAAACCCGGTCGAGACATTGGTATGTACTATGTATAAACGAAGTTACATCCAAATCGGTTCATAAATACGCCTTTTATCGCGTGACAAAATTCAGGACGTTTCAAAATGTCAGCCACGATAGAAATTCAAAATGCTATAACTTTGCCATTTTTTAAGATATAGACGAAACAAAAACTGCTCCGGAATCTTTGTATAAAGGTCAAATACATAAGAAAAAAATATTTTTCCATTTTTAATTTTTTGGTACCACATTTCAAGTTTTAAATTTTTTTTTAAATTTTAAATGGCCGCCATTTTGAAACAAAACGGCGGATGAAGCTGGCCAACGAACTCGGTCGAGACATTGGTATGTACTATGTACACACCGAATTACATCGAAATTGGTTCATAATTACGGAAGTTACAGTGTGACATATGTCAGATATATATATATATATATATATATATATATATATATATATATATATATATATCAATTTTGAACGGAGGGTGGTTTCGGGGTCTGGGGGTCATGATCGATGAAAATATACCAAAATTTTTTGAAATCGCTTTCCTCCGAACGGCTGCAATAGGTAGCTTTTTTGTAAAGAAGGCTACCTAAAATGCAGGGTACTTCACTCCAATCTAAAGTTGTATTTTCTTATATAATTTTAACAAAAACCAAAGATATTTTAGCAAATGTTTCCACCAAATCCCCGCCTATTTTCTGTCTAAACGACAGTGAATTGGATGCTTCATAATTGAAAAGTCCTTCCGGCCAGTGCCGGGAGGAAGAAGTAGCTTTCATATTCCTTATTTAAAAAAAAAACCAACTTAAATCATTCAAACACACGAAGCTCAATTTAGTGGACACCGAATATAGGAGATTCAATACTAATTTTTATCAATATAATGAATGAGAATTTCGCGAAATTAGTCAGCTTTATCCAAGCTGCTTTTCTTTAAAGTAACTTATATTTGGCTGCCAAATTTGGCGATTTCTTAAAGTGCCTGCCATTTTAAGACAACATGGTGGATGAGGCTAACTAGTGAACTTGGTCGAGACCTTAGTAATTGCTGTGCACATGCTCACTCACATCGGAATCGGTTGATATATACGAGTGCTGTCGCATGCAAAAAATCGGATTTTTCAAAATGTCACCCACAATAGAAATTGAAACTGCTATATCTGAGCCATTTTTTAAGGTAAAGACAAACAAAAAATGCTCCTGAATCTTTATCAAGGTCAAATACGTAAGAAGGAAACCTTTTTCAATTTCTAATTTTTTTGCACATCACATATGTAAATATATATATATATATTTTTTAGGTAGCTTTCTTTACAAAAAAGCTACCTATTGCAGCCGTTCGGAGGAAAGCGATTTCAAAAAATTTTGGTATATTTTCATCGATCATGACCCCCAGACACCGAAACCACCCTCCGTTCAAAATTGATATATATATATATATATATATATATATATATATCTGACCTATGTCACACTGTAACTCCCGTAATTATGAACCGATTTCGATGTAATTCGGTGTGTACATAGTACATACCAATGTCTCGACCGAGTTCGTTGGCCAGCTTAATCCGCAGTTTTGTTTCAAAATGGCGGCCATTTAAAATTTTTAAAAAAATTTAAAATTTGAAATGTGGCACCAGAAAATTAAAAATGGAAAAATATTTTTTTCTTATGTATTTGACCTTTATACAAAGATACCGGAGCGGTTTTTGTTTCGTCTATATCTTAAAAAATGGCTGAGTTATAGCATTTTGAATTTCTAGCGTGGCTGACATTTTGAAACGTCCTGAATTTTGTCACGCGATAAAAGGCGTATTTATGAACCGATTTGGATGTAATTCGGTGTGCACATAGTACATACCAATCTCTCCACCGAGTTCGTTGGCCAGCTTCATCCGCCATTTTGTTTCAAAATGGCGGCTATTTAAACTTTTTTTAAAAATTTAAAATTTGAAATGTGGTACCAAAAAATTGAAAATGGAAAAATATTTTTTTCTTATGTATTTGGCCTTTATACAAAAATTTCGGAGCAGTTTCTGTTTCGTCTATATCTTAAAAAATGGCTGAGTTATAGCATTTTGAATTTCTAGCGTGGCTGACATTTTGAAACGTCCTGAATTTTGTCACGCGATAAAAGGCGTATTTATGAACCGATTTGGATGTAACTTCGTTTATACATAGTACATACCAATGTCTCGGCCGGGTTCGTTGGCCAGCTTCACCCGCCATCTTGTTTAAAAATGGCGGCCATTTAAATTTTTAAGAAAAATTTAAATTTGAAATGTGGTACCAAAAATTGAAAATTGAAGAACTATTTTCTTCTTATGTGTTTGACCTTGATAAAAAGATTCGGGAGCAGTTTTGTTTCGTCTATATCTTAAGAAATGGCTGAGTTATAGCATTTTGAATTTCTAGCGTGGCTGACATTTTGAAACGTCCTGATTTTTCTCACGTAATAACAGGCGTATTTATGAACGGACTTGGATGTACCTTGGTGTGTACATAGTACATGCGAATATCTCGACCGAGTTCGTTGGCCAGCTTCATCCGCCATCTTGTTTCCAAACGGCGGCCATTTAAATAAATTAAAAAATAAAAAAATTTAAATGAGATACCAAAAAATTGGAAAATGAAAAAGATTTTTTTTGTATGTGTTTGACCTTAATACAAAGATTCCGGAACAGTTTTTCTTTCGTCTATATCTAAAAAAAATGGCTGAGTAATAGCATTTTGAATTTCTCTTGTGGCTGACATTTTAAAACGACCTGATTTTTGTCACGCGATAACAGGCGTATTTATGAACCTATTTGGATGTAAATTGGTCTGTACATAGTACATACCAATGTCTCGACCGAGTTCGTTGGCCAGCTTCATTCGCCATCTTGTTTCAAAAGGGTTGCCATTTAAAAAAAATTAAATTTAAAATTCAAAATGAGGTATTAAAGAATTGGAAAATGAAAAAGATTTTTTTTTGTGTTTGGCCTTGTTACAAAGATTCCGGAGCAGTTTTTGTTTCTGAAAATTTGTTCTTTTTTGATATCTTAAAAAATGGTTGATTTATAGCACTTTGAATTTCTAGCATGGCTAACATTTTGAAACGATCTTGTATTTGTCACGCGATAACACACGTATTCGCCTATTTCGATGTAAGAAGGCATGTGGATAGTATACATCAATACCTCGACCAAGTTCGCTGGCCAGATTCATCAGCCATCTTGTTTCAAAATGGCGGCCATTAAATTAAATATATATATATATTTATAGTGAGGTGCAAAAAAATTAGAAATTGAAAAAGGTTTCTTTCTTAAGTATTTGATCTTGATATAAGTAGTCAGGAGCATTTTTTGTTTGTCTTTACCTTAAAAAATGGCTCAGATATAGCAGTTTCAATTTCTATTGTGGGTGATATTTTGAAAAATCTGATTTTTTGCATGCGACAGCACTCCTATATATTAACCGATTCCGATGTGAGTGAGCATGTGCACAGCAATTACTAAGGTTTCGACCAAGTTCACTGCTTAGCCTCATCCACCATGTTGTCTTAAAATGACAGGCACTTTAAGAAATTGCCGAATTTGGCAGCCAAATATAAGTTACTTTAAAGAAAAGCAGCTTGGATAAAGCTGTCTAATTTCGCGAAATTCTCATTCATTATATTGATAAAAATTAAAATTTGAATCTCCTATATTCGGTTTCCACTAAATTGAGCTTCGTGTGTTTGCATGATATAAGTTGGCTTTTTTTAAATAAGGATTATGAAAGCTACCTCTTCCTCCCGGCACTGACCGGAAGGACTTTTTAATTTAATGGCCGGCATTTTGAAACAAGATGGCTGATGAATCTGGCCAGCGAACTTGGTCTAGGTATTGATGTATACTATCCACATGCCTTCTTACATCGAAATAGGCGAATACGTGTGTTATCGCATGTCAAATACAAGATCGTTTGAAAATGTTAGCCATGCTAGAAATTCAAAGTGCTATAATTCAACCATTTTTTAAGATGTAAACAAAAGAACAAATTTTCGGAAACGAAAACTGCTCCGGAATCTTTGTATCAAGGCCAAACACATAAAAAAATCTTTTTCATTTTCCAATTTTTAATACCTCATTTTAAATTTTAAATTTAATTTTTTTTTTCAAATGGCAACCCTTTTGAAACAAGATGGCGAATGAAGCTGGCCAATGAACTCGGTCGAGACAATGGTATGTACTATGTTCAGACCAAGTTACATCCAAATCGGTTCATAAATACGCCTGTTATCGCGTGACAAAAATCAGGTCGTTTTAAAATGTGAGCCAGAATAGAAATTCAAAATGCTATAACTCAGCCATTTCTTAAGATATAGACGAAACAAATACTGCTACCGAATCTTTTTATCATGGTCAAACACATACATAGAAAATATTTTTTTCAATTTTCAATTTCTTGGTACTTTATTTCAAATTTAAATTTTTCTTAAAAATTTAAATGGCCGACATTTTTAAACAAGATGGCAGATGAAGCTGGCCAACGACCCCGCTCGAGACATTGGTATGTACTATGTATAAACGAAGTACCATCCAAATCGGTTCATAAATGCGCCTTTTATCGCATGACAAAATTCAGGACGTTTCAAAATGTTAGCCACGCTAGAAATTCAAAAGTCCTTCCGGCCAGTGCCGGGAGGAAGAGGTAGCTTTCAAATACCTTACTTTAAAAAAGCCAACTTATATTATTCAAACACACGAAGCTCAATTTAGTGGAAACCGAATATAGGAGATTCAATACTAATTTTTATCAATACTAAATCATTATGAATGAGAATTTCACGAAATTAGTCAGCTTTATCCAAGCTGCTTTTATTTAAGGTAACTTATATTTCGCTGAGATGTTGATGTATACTATCCACATGCTTTCTCACATGGAAATAGGCGAAAACGTGTGTTATCGCGTGACAAATACAATATCGTTTCAAAATGTTAGCCATACTAGAAATTCAAAGTGCTATAATTCAACCATTTTTTAAGATATAAACAAAAGAACAAATTTTCAGAAACAAAATCTGCTCCGGAATCGTTGTTTCAAGGCCAAACACATAAAAAAATCTTTTTCATTTACCAATTTTTTAACACCTCATTTTAAATTTTAAATTTAATTTTTTTTAAATGGCAACCCTTTTGAAACAAGATGGCGAATAAAGCTGGCCAACGAACTCGGTAGAGACATTGGTATGTACTATGTACAGACCAAGTAACATCCAAATCGGTTCATAAATACGCTTGTTATCGCGTGACAAAAAGCAGGTCGTTTTAAAATATCAGCCACAATAGAAATTCAAAACGCTATAACTCAGCCATTTTTTTAGATATAGACGAAACAAAAACTGTTCCGGGATCTTTGTATTAAGGTCAAACACATACAAAAGAAATCTTTTTCATTTTCTAATATTTTGGTATCTCATTTTAAATTTTAAATTTTTAAAATTTTTTTAAATGGCCGCCATTTTGAAACAAGATGGCCGATGAAGCTGGCCAACGAACTCGGTCGAGATATTTGTATGTACTATGTACACACCAAAGTACATCCAAATCGGTTCATAAATACGCCTGTTATCACGTGACAAATATCAGGACGTTTCAAAATGTCAGCCACGCTGGAAATTCAAAATGCTATAACTCAGCCATTTTTTGAGATATAGCCGAAACAAAAACTGCTCCCGAATCTTTGTATCAAGGTTAAATACATAAAAAAAAATATTTTTTCTATTTTCAATTTTTTGGTACCACATTTCAAATTTAAATTTTTCTTAAAAATTTAAATGGCTGCCATTTTTAAACAAGATGGCGGATGAAGCTGGCCAACGAACTCGGTCGAGACATTGGTATGTACTATGTACAAACGAAGTTACATCCAAATCGGTTCATAAATACGCCTTTTATCGCGTGACAAATTTCAGGACGTTTCAAAATGTCAGCCACGCTAGAAATTCAAAAGTCCTTCCGGCCAGTGCCGGGAGGAAGAGGTAGCTTTCATAATCCTTATTTTAAAAAAGCCAACTTATATCATGCAAACACACGAAGCTCAATTTAGTGGAAACCGAATATAGGAGATTCAATACTAATTTTTATCAATATAATGAATGAGAATTTCGCGAAATTAGTCAGCTTTATCTAAGCTGCTTTTCTTTAAAGTAACTTATATTTGGCTGCCAAATTCGGCAATTTCTTAAAGTGCCTGTCATTTTAAGACAACATGGTGGATGAGGCTAAGCAGTGAACTTGGTCGAGACCTTAGTAATTGCTGTACACATGCTCACTCACATCGGAATCGGTTAATACATAGGAGTGCTGTCGCATGCAAAAAATCAGATTTTTCAAAATGCCACCCACAATAGAAATTGAAACTGCTGTATCTGAGCCGTTTTTTAAGGTAAAGACAAACAAAAAATGCTCCTGAATCCTTATATCAAGATCAAATACTTAAGAAAGAAACCTTTTTCAATTTCTAATTTTTTTGCACCTCACTTTAAATATATATATATTTTTTAATTTAATGGCCGCCATTTTGAAACAAGATGGCTGATGAATCTGGCCAGCGAACTTGGTCGAGGTGTTGATGTATACTATCCACATGCCTTCTTACATCGAAATAGGCGAATACGTGTGTTATCGCGTGACAAATACAAGATCGTTTCAAGATGTTAGCCATGCTAGAAATTCAAAGTGCTATAAATCAACCATTTTTTAAGATATCAACAAAAGAACAAATTTTCAGAAACAAAAACTGCTCCGCAATCTTTGTATCAAGGCCAAACACATAAAAAAAAAATCTTTTTCATTTTCCAATTTTTTAATTCCTCATTTTGAATTTTAAATTTAATTTTTTTTTAAATGGCAACCCTTTTGAAACAAGATGGCGAATGAAGCTGGCCAACGAACTCGGTCGAGACATTGGTATGTACTGTGTACAGACCAAGTTACATCCAAATAGGTTCATAAATACGCCTGTTATCGCGTGACAAAAATCAGGTCGTTTTAAAATGTCAGCCACAAGAGAAATTCAAAATGCTATTACTCAGTCATATTTTTTTAGATATAGACGAAAGAAAAACTGTTCCGGAATCTTTGTATTAAGGTCAAACACATACAAAAGAAATTTTTTTCATTTTCCAATTTTTTGGTATCTCATTTAATTTTTTTTATTTTTTAATTTTTTTAAATGGCCGCCATTTTGAAACAAGATGGCGGATGAAGCTGGCCAACGAACTCGGTCGAGACATTGGTATGTACTATGTACACACCGAATTACATCGAAATCGGTTCATAATTACGGGAGTTACAGTGTGACATAGGTCAGATATATATATATATATATATATATATATATATATATATATATATATATATATATCAATTTTGAACGGAGGGTGGTTTCGGGGTCTGGGGGTCATGATCGATGAAAATATACCAAAATTTTTTGAAATCGCTTTCCTCCGAACGGCTGCAATAGGTAGCTTTTTTGTAAAGAAAGCTACCTAAAATGCTACAACTCAGCCATTTTTTAAGATATAGACGAAACAAAAACTGCTCCGGAATCTTTGTATAAAGGTCAAACACATAAGAAAAAATATTTTTCCATTTTCAATTCTTTGGTACCACATTTCAAATTTAAAATTTTTAATAAAATTTTAAATGGCCGCCATTTTGAAACAAAATGGCGGATGAAGCTGGCCAACGAACTCGGTCGAGACATTGGTATGTACTATGTACATACCGAATTACATCCAAATCGGTTCATAAATTCGAGAGTTACAGTATGACAAATGTCAGATACATATATATATATATATATATATATGGATATATATATATATATATATATATCAACTTTTGAACGGAGGGTGGTTTCGGGGTCTGGGGGTCATGATCGATGAAAATATACCAAAATTTTTTGAAATCGCTTTCCTCCGAACGGCTGCAATAGGTAGCTTTTTGTAATGAAAGCTACCTAAAATGCTGCAACTCAGCCATTTTTTAAGATATAGACGAAACAAAAACTGCCTCGAAATCTTTGTATAAAGGTCAAATACATAAGAAAATAATATTTCTCCACTTTGAATTTTTTGTACCACATTTCAAATTTTAATTTTTTTTTAATTTTAAATGGCCGCCATTTGAAACAAAATGGCGGATGAAGCTGGCCAACGAACTCGGTCGAGACATTCGTATGTACTATGTATAAACGAAGTACCATCCAAATCGGTTCATAAATACGCCTTTTATCGCATGACAAATTTCAGGACGTTTCAAAATGTCAGCCACGCTAGAAATTCAAAATGCTGCAACTCAGCCATTTTTTAAGATATAGACGAAACAAAAACTGCCCCGAAATCTTTGTATGAATGTCAAATACATAAGAAAGAAATATTTCTCCACTTTCAATTTTTTTGTACCACATTTCAAATTTAAAATTTTTTTTAAATTTTAAATGGCCGCCATTTTGAAACAAAAGGGCGGATGAAGCTGGCCAACGAACTCGATCGAGACATTGGTATGTACTATGTACACACCGAATTACATCGAAATCGGTTCATAAATACGCCTTTTATCGCGTGACAAAGTTCAGGACGTTTCAAAATGTCAGCCATGCTAGAAATTCAAAATGCTGCAACTCAGCCATTTTTTAAGATATAGACGAAACAAAAACTGCCCCGAAATCTTTGTATAAAGGTCAAATACATAAGAAAAAAATATTTCTCCATTTTCAATTTTTTTGTACCACATTTCAAATTTTAATTTTTTTTTTAAATTTTAAATGGCCGCCATTTTGAAACAAAACGACGGATGAAGCTGGCCAACGAACTCGGTCGAGACATTGGTATGTACTATGTACACACCGAATTACATCGGAATCGGTTCATAATTACGAGAGTTACAGTGTGATATAGGTCAGATATATATATATATATATATCAATTTTGAATGGAGGGTGGTTTCGGGGTCTGGGGTCATGATCGATGAAAATATACTAAATTTTTTTTAATCGATTTCTTCCGAACGGCTGCAATAGGTAGCTTTTTGGAATGAAAGCTACCTAAAATGTAGCTTGCAATGCATATAGTGTCACTTTCCGGTGTACAGCGCTCTTTTACCACTGAGAGTGATGATATCACATTTCGCACAACGGAAATATTGTCATTTGTGAACTTCGCTATAATATCTTCCTTTTAAACACGTCAATATAGTTGAAAAGAGTTTACATTTCGGTTTGTCTGTATGGCCGTGCTCTAACTCGCTTAAGTACAACGTAGCCTAAATTAAACCTACATTACTCAGCATGTTCTGTAGCGCAAACTAATTACCAGAAATAGCCCTAACTTTATTGGATGATTAAACAAGACTGAGACAAAGGAGTTCGACAAAAAACAGCGCCATCTATCCCCTAGCTTTGGAACTACTTTTTTTCTGGAAACCATTCATCCCTTATATTGTTTCATCGCTACACCAAATTTTCGTTCTATTCTCGCATTTAGTTCGCGCTACAGAACACGCAGAATAGTCTCACTTTAATTATGGCTACCTTGTATACTCGGATTGACATGCAATTTTTGTATGTTAATGTGATTCATCATAGAATGTTGCTTTGAAAATAAAGTTTTCGTGTTTATGGCTCGCTTACAGGAACTCAAAAATAGGATTCCATTACATTATGGAGTATGAGGGAAAATCGTCAGCTATTTGCTAATTTATATAGCTCATTTCAGTGTATGAAAAAATGAAATCTTTTAATAGTATGCTATTAATATTTGAACATGTTTCATAATCTATACCTGATGCATAATTTTTCGTTCTAGTTATTTTTATGTGCAAAAACACAGGTTCAGCTTGCACTATCAAAAAAGTTTAACAAAACGTAAAAAGTACTGGTAGCACACTTGCCGGAATACCCTATTGATTTTTAAAATAATGTCTGTTATTTGAAGAAATTTCCGTCTTTTGATTGGGTAATTTTAGGATATTTTGAGCATAAATTCGCGAGGTTACGGTTGTTTGAGAAAAAAATTAAGACGTAAAAATTCCTTTTCTAAAACGAAAAAGTGTTGGGAACGCAGTTGCCGGAATACCTCTGTGATTTGACGAACATGCAACTTAAATTGGACGAATTAATACATTTTATATTATTTAATTTTAATTTTTAATTTTTACGTTAAATCGGCGAAGTTTCAGTATTTGTGTGTGGGGAGGGGGAGGGGGTATGTGCAAATTCATGTTGAAACTTTCGTATTTTAACAAAAAAAGTGCAACGGGAAAAAAATTCCATTTCACGGAATTGTTTTCAGAGTGTGGTATGAGAAACCTTGTATTTTTCCTTGAATATTCAAAAATTCGGTCTTGTTTTCTTTACATAAAAATTGTTTAATGTTTATACTGAAGGTAATATCAAATCTCTTATTTTTCACGAACATCTGCATATAAATTTAATTATATCTTTAGTAATTTAAAAAGTCCTGTTTACAAAACAAAAATCCATACCTTTTGTTGTTATAGGACTTAATAATATAGAACTCTTTAATCCTTGAACATTAATTCTAATATTCAAATGTATATAGACTTAAACAAACTATCATAATATTACATAACTTCAAAGTAGAGCTGTAAACACGATTATTTTTTTTTTGTATTATTTTTGAAATTTTGATCCATTATCATTAGGAGATCAGTAAGTAATATCAAGATATTAGTTTTTAATTCACTTTATTTACTTACAATGAAGCTATTACTGAAGATTATTCACCTTAAAATTTTACGCACTGATTTGTTTCTTATTGGTAACCAAAATATCCAAAACTGTTCTGCTTTGATAAACTGTCAAAAAGATTTCAATGATCGATATTTCACGAGTCAGGAAATGTTCGTGCAGAATATAGGAAATGATATCAACTGACCAAATAACTAAGTAATATATCAATTCGATGAATTTCTCTCACAACCTAAAAAAACTTAAATATATTCTTTCTCAAAGCGATTTATTTTTAACTATTCCGTTTTTCTTTACTTGGGAAGGCATTTTATTCACTTGTTCATCTTCATTTCATTATGATTTATTTAAAATTAAATATCTAATGTATATGTAACATTACATTCAAAATCAATATTTGAATGGAATTCTCGTTTTATAATTGGATATGATAAACAAAAAAATCTCGTTTTTATACTTTTTTTTTTTTTTTTTTTTTTTTTTTTTAAGTGCATATAATTGAATCACAAATTGTCGTTGCAGAATGATGTTTAATATTTTAAATATATGTCTTATAATGAAATAAAAGAAATATAGTTGATTGAAAATTTGAATTAAACAGGTGTGATACAATAAAAGGGAATAAAAGAATTCTTAACCTTCCGTCGGGCGCGCCGTTGTAAAAAGTACAACATTCGCTTTCTTTTTTCTTTAAAAACAAATTCATGCGGTAGACGGCGCTAATAACCATTTGTATTCGTCTATTGGATCTCCCTTTTCAACCTCCTGAAAGCTTTTTGCATTTCAGATTTCCCAATTAGCTGCACCTGTCATTTAATTTGTGAACATCTGCGGTGTTGTACTTTATGCAACGCGCGCCTGCTTGTGAAATTCTCTCTCAGCAGAATCTTTCTCGGTGAAATTCTTTCTAAGTTGTTTTATTAAGATTTGAGCTAAAATAATGTCTAAACGAAAACAGTATTTTAAAGATCACAAAGAAATGGTGGATTATATAACGAAAATTTTGAATGAAGACAGTGATAGTGATGATATTGATATTGAACAAGATCTGCAATTTCCTGAATGTGACGAAGATTTGAGTGATGAAAATTTCGAAGAGGAAAATCATAGTAGAGATTCTGAAATAAATGCATCAGGTGATAAGATTGCAGAAAATGATAATGAAGAAAATTGTTGTACGGGAAAAGATAAAGTCACAAAATGAAAATAAGAACAAATCGTAAAAACTTCCAAAACCAAGAACAAAAATATTATAAAGAAAATGCCAGGACCAACTGCATACGCAAATGGAACTGTTTCTGAAATCGACACTTTTCTAAAATGGATTGATCTAAACATGATTGATGAAATAATTGATTGCACTAATAGAAAGAATAGAAGCTAAGTATAATCAGAAACGTGATTGTAAACAGACGACTAGAAGTGAGTTTATGGCTTTGATGGGACTGCTTTATTTTATAGGCACAATAAAAAGCCAACATGCAAATGTTCAGCAGTTCTGGGCTGCACTGGAATACAAATACTGAGAGCAGCTATGAGTTACAAGCGATTTTTGTTTTTACTTCGCTGTATTCGTTTCGATGATATAGATACTAGATCTGAAAGGAGGAAATCAGATAAACTAGCTGCCATCCGTTCCATTTGGGATTCATTTGTTCAAAATTGTTTAAAATCTTATAATACAAGCGAATTTATAACAATTGATGAGATGTTACATCCTTTTATAGGACGTTTCTCTTGGATTCAATACATCTCTAGCAAACCTGCTAAGTATGGCATAAAAATATTTGCATTATGTGATGCTAAAACATTTTACTGCAGCAACATGGAAATTTACGTGGGTAAGCAGCCTCCTGGAGTTTTCGCTGTAGAGAACAGACCATTAGACATTGTCAAACGTTTAGTAACGCCTATCGAAAACTCTAATAAAAACCTTACAACCGATAACTGGTACTCTAGCTTCCCACTAGTTGATTACTTATTAGAGAAGAAAATCACATTCATTGGTACAGTAAAGAAAAATAAAAAAGAAATTCCTTCAGAATTTTTACCAGGAGTTGTGGGTACTTCTATCTTTGGTTTTCAGAAAAATAAAACACTCGTTTCATATGTACCAAAAAAGAACAATGCAGTGGTATTAGCATCTAGCCTTCATGATAAAGCCGAAATTGATTAAGAGAGTGGAAAACCAAAAATAATTCTTGATTACAATATAACTAAAGGAGGTGTTGACACCTGCGATAAAATGTGTGTGGCTTATTCTGTATCTCGAATAACAAGAAGGTGGCCTCTTGTCGTGTTTTATACTATGATGAACATTGCAGGGATAAACTCACGTGTATTATTTCTACTGCATAATGTTGATGAAGAGTCAAGCCGAAGAATTACTTTTTTGAGAACACTTTCAAATTCCCTTATGAAAGAGCATCTCATATCCAGAGCTCAAATTCCGTCTTTACCTCGAGATGTGTCAGTTTTCCTTGATATATATCGTTCAACAAAAAATTTGGAAGAGGAAACTTCAATTAAGTTTTTCTCTCCACAAAAGAAAGGTTCGTGTTACATGTGCGGCCGAAAAAAAAATTCTTCCCCCACAATGAAGTGCAACAAATGCGTAAGGTTTATCTGTAAACAGCATTCAAAAAAACAAATTCTATGCCCGTCATGCGAAGCGAATAGTATAGATGAAATATATCACTGATTATATAAGTCTGAAATTAATTAATTATTGTTTAGTAACTCATTATTAGTTTTTATACTTTGTAGTATTAAATAGATTTTTTATATATTTAAACGTCTGCTTTAATATATTATAACAAAATAAATCTAAGGGTATTGTGGAATACTCTCATAAATTGTGATCAGAGATAACTTATATGATATTTGTAAATTAAATTATATGTTAAAATTAAAATAAAGCAGCAATAATTGAATGTTTTTCCCCTATTGTACAATTTACAACGCGCGCCCGCTCATGCGATGAATATGTGCGCGCCCGGCGAAAGGTTAACATTACCATAAAATTGAGATTTGCGTTAAGTCTTTCTTAATAACTTTGTTTTAATTTTTGAGCCACACAGAAGACGTGCTATCACTTGGAAGGCAGTAGCAAGACTACTAAGGGAATGGAAAGGAAGGGGCGGTGTTGTCAAATTATAAAAGTCAATTTCCCAAAATTCAGAAATTAACCCGAAATCTGTCACTTTTTTCTGAAAAAAAACTTATCTCAGTTTCTACTAAAAATATAAATTTTTAATTTAAAATTTTTCATTATAAAAAATTAACATCAAAATTTTGCCACAAACCAGGTTTTTTTTTATTCCCCATTTACAAAAAAAAAAAAAAAAAAAAAAAAAAAAAAATTAAGTAAAAAAAAAAAGAAATAAACAAAAGAAAGAAAAGTTACGAACTTCTGAATAGAAATTTTGATCGATTACTTTCTTGAAGAAAATAACAAAAATTACGAAAAGAGAAATGAATATTAAAATTAGATAAATAAGTATTAGAATTAGATAAATGTTAAAGAAGAGCTTAAAAAGCGTGTAAACTGCAAACGACGAGCACTAAGAAAATTATTGATAATTGACAAATTTCTATTTTCGAATGTCGAGATGACGATAAGTAAACTTTAACGTTAAAACTTTTCCAAAAATGTTGGTATCCCCTAAATATTTCACCACTAATGTCTGTTTCTGAAATCTTCTATAAAATGAGGACAGAATCATTCATCGAGTAACACTGGGAAAGGGACAAGATAAAGATAACAGCCAACAGGAAAGCAGAAGGCATCAGCCAATCACGTACGACTATTACCCAATCCATAGAACATATACAAGTAGGAGGATTATAAAGGAAACAGAATAAAAAAAGTTAAAGGAAACAATAAGAAACATAGTAATATACCGAGTGTCCCATAATTTTTTTTAATGTTTCCAAAATTCGTAAAAAGCGAATGAATTGATTGATTCGAATTCGATTTCCTACAAAATTATTCTCATACAGGGGACTGGTTTTGGAAAAGAAAAAATAAATAGTGAGACTTTTTCTGAATAGACGGTGCTTCAATATTTAAGTCAAATGTTCATGGCAGTAAATGTTCTACGTGTCCGCCATCACAAGGAATTGCACTTTGAAAGCAAGGAATATCACCATTAACTGAGTCATAGAACAATATCCGGATGGACTCGGGAGATTTCGTGGCGTATTGCTTTCTTTAACTCGGCTAAAAAATATGGACTACTGGGGTATTCTCGACATTTTACATAAACCCGTAGAAAAAATCATACATTGTCATGCCGAGTTTCCAGGGGCAAAGCATTTTTACCCTAACGACATAATTAACCATTCTTCTCCAAATGTGCTTGTCAAGAATTGCATAACTGGGGATATGATAAAAGGAGATATCCTAGGTTGCATGGAAGTTACTGTGCTTAAGTGATTACATTGCAGTAAGCTAGGTGTGATTTTCTGCTTTAGCATTTTCTATTAGCAGTATCCAGTAACTGAGCATATCTCTTGCACAGAGCTCTCCAAAGAAAAAAGGGCTAAAAATAATGGACTACGTGAACACACCAAACATTGACAAGTGCTCAATGTAGCGTTTCTTCAGTATAGGCATGTAGGATCTCCTGTGCCCAAATTCGACAGTAATGGTTATTTACTGTTCCAAGTGAGTGATTGAAGATTTTCACTTCTTCATCCTGTTTGCGCCCGAAACCGTTGTAAACTTTCGATCGCCCATTCTTGGCTAAGGTAAAACATCTTCATCAGTAGTGCTATATCCAACAACCTCGCTATCACATTGAAGAATATTCTGCTTCAGTAATATAAACAATTTAAATAAACTGTTAAACATGCCCTCAACATTTTAAGGGAATCATATTTATTGTAATTGGAGTGCGTGAAGCTCTCATAATAGACAAAAACGTTCACTATTTTTTTTTTCATTAACTAAAAAAAGTCTTCAAATAGTTCAATTCCTTCGGATTTTATGTATTTTTAAAATGTTAATAAATGTATGGGCTACCCGGTACAAAGATATCAGTTAAACAAAAATAATGTAAATATCGTATTAAAAAACTAAAAAACAAAATAGAAGTAATAATTTTTAATGCTAATAAAATGCAGTTTAAAATTCATAATACATACAATAATATACCGGGTGTCCTAAAAAGGACTGACTGATTTTAAAAATCAATAACTTGCAAACGGTGACAGATATTTAAAAAATTCTTGCAGGAGGGTTATGCCTAAGGTCAAAAGTTTTTTTACAGTGATTTTCTATTTTAGTTCGAATTACAAACAATAGATGGCGCTGCGATCAATAAACGCTAAATACAGGCTCGACTTTTGGTACTTTCTCTTCTTCCATGCGGAAAAAGGAGATGAAAATGTATTGAGTGGGCATGAAAGTACCAAAACTCGAGCCTGAATTTAGCGTCTATTGATCGCAGCGTCATCTATTGTGTGTAATTCGAACTAAAATCGAAAATCACTGTAAAAAAACTTTTGGCCTTATGCATAACACTCCTGCAAGAATTTTTTAAATATCTGTCATCGTTTGCAAGTTATTGATTTTTAAAATCAGTCAGTCCTTTTTAGGACACCCGGTATTTGCTATAAAGAAAGTATGTAGCAAAATAAGTACAGGGAGATGATAAAAAAATTTCCTATACATGTTACACCAACCAACTAACCATCTAACCGATCAACCAATAGAAAGAAAATTTCAGATTTAGTTATTTGAAGGTATGCGCTCAAAATCGTGATGATTTAAAACAATAGAGATCTCACGGCTGCGTTACATTGAAAAAATAATTTTCGAATGGCAAAACCCTTTTTTCTGCGCAAATTCATCAGTGGGTAGAAAAACCATAAATGGCATTGTAATGATACACGAATGAGTAAAATTCCCGGTGTAATATTGTGGCACTCAATCATAAACAATTCCTATGTAACGTAATACACTGGTTATCAAAAATTAAGGAAAAGTCACAAAATGCTAATTTTCAATTACGCGACTACTCAAAAGGAAATAATATAATTCGAGTAATTACTATCTCTACAACACAGCTAGCCCATATAACATCTGATTCATGTCACAGATGGTCACAAGTGCCACAGTCACTACGGTGAAGCAAAAAATAGGGAATTCCATACTGATTTACTGATTACCATTATGAGTCTCAAATGATCACTATATGTGACTCAATTGAGAAGTCAATGTCCCTGCTGCTTTGTGACGAGTCACCAGGTGACTTTGCAATGTAGTTAGAATATGACTCTCATGTGACTGTCATTTTTAGACTCAATTTCATAGTCATCATGAACTTTGCATTATGATAAGTCACCAAATAATATCATATTATAGTCACATGGAGACTTTTCCCAACAGAGCACAATGATGACTTCACAGTAGTCTCTCTGTCACCTGAAAGTCATCATGTGACTTTAATGTGACATTATTTGGTAACTTATCACAATGCAGCGTTCACGATAACTTTGAAATTGAGTCTACAAATGACAGTCACATGAGAGTCACAATGTAACTACATAGTAAAGTCACATGGTGACTCGTCACAAAGCAGCAGTCACAGTGACGTCTCAGTGGAGTCACATATAGTGATCATTTGAGACTCATAATGAGATGTATGGAATTTCCTATTTTTTTGCTTCACCGTAGTGACTGCGACATTTGTGACCATGTGTGACATGAATGAGATGTTATATGGAATAGCTGTGTTGTAGAGTTAGTAATTACTCGAATTATATTATTTCCTTTTGAGTGTTCGCGTATTTGAAAATTAGCATTTTGTGACTTTTCCTTAATTTCTGATAACCAGTGTATTTAGCTCTCTAAAACAAATGATTGTATTTTTATTTAACTATGTGTACACAAACACAACTCAAAAAACATTTTAAAACAAAACTTCCTCACAACATTACTCACAAGTGAAAAAAAAAAGCGGCTACTGAAAAAGGCTACTTCCAGACACTCCTTCGTTCTTCGCACATTGAAAACGTGCTCCTTCAGTACAATAGGGAAGTCAGACAGACGCATTTTAAAAGGACTCTAATTTAGGAGCAAGTCCTGCTTTCGCATCTCATGGTGCATCCAGAGTTTGTTTGGGGTTTCGAATCTTACGAAAATTCACGCATTCCAAGTCATATTTAGGGTCGTTACACCGGCATAAAACATTGCAAAAAAGAACATTGTAAAGGACAAATGACAATTCAAATACAAGGTGAACTGACGCACTTTGCATAATTAACAGGAATATATAGTAGATGTACCAATCACAGAACACCATATGAAAATCATTGCGTGTAGGAAAAATTTAATAAACCTTGTGGGAAGATTGTTTCTTCCTTCAGTTGTTCGACCAACAAGATGACACTTACAATAAAACAACGAGAGGTGGATTGATTAAGCTGTTTTATCAGAATGGAAAAAAATATAGGTGAAGCAGCGCAAGTTTAGCGGCAAAATCATAAGTTACAATGAAGCCCATGTTCTGTAAAAACTGTACTTCGTTTGGGGAAAACACTTGAAGAAACTGGATGCACATGTAATCGACCAAGATCCGGACTACCATCTGTTCCTGTTGAAGTTGTTGCGGGAGTGCATAATAGAATTACTGCAGATCCATTGTATACTGCAAGAAGTGTGGCACGCACTTTAGATGTACCGAAAACAGCAGTCCTCAAAATTCTGCGCACTGTCTGCGGATGTTTCTCCATCGATTCCAGCGCGCCCAGATGTTGCAACCTGGAGAAGAGCAACAGTGTTTGGACATTGCAAATTCTTTTCTCATCATATATGATGAAGCTAACAGCTGGAAATTGTTAATACAATGGACAGATAATGCACATTTTTCTTTATTTTAGAACGTAAACCCCGGAACTGCGTTCACTTGGTTAATGAAAATTCTCACGATATCACATCAACGCCTTTACACGAAGGTAAAGTGACTGTGTGGTGCGGTTTCGCAAACACATTCGTTCTCGGTCCGTAATTATTCGAGGAGGTCACTTCCATGAACACGTGCTCTATCATGAGTGCGCGTTATTCAAGAATGTTGCAGAATTACGTTAATTCAAAAATTGCAACAGAGAAATGTCGTTAATGATATTGTATGTTTGCAAGATGGTGCCCATCGACACACCGCGCCGCCACGTCTGTTCGACAAGTGGTGAAGCAGCACTTTGATGATAGAATCATCTCTCGCAACTTTGCAGTTTCGTGGCCACCATGATCCCCCGACATCACACCACTGGATTTCTAGTTCTGTGGATATCTGAAATCAAAGGTGTACACATCAAATCCAAGAAATTTCTCAGAATTTAAAAGGTGCCATAAAACGGGAAGTTGTACTGGTTCTTTCTGCGATGTTGCGTTCGACATTGTTGCCAACAGTCTCACGAATGCAATGCGTTATTGTCTGTCAAATTTGGGCATGTTGAAAACTACTAATTCAAATAATTTTTTTTCTCTCTTCTCTCTTGTGCTGTGGTCCTTTATAAAGTTCTTTTTTGCCTGCTTTTTAAGCAGACAATTTTCATCGTAAGTGTATTCCAACGCCGTTCATAACTTTCAATGCGCTGATAAATTTGCGCATGAAAAAATGGGTGTTGCTATTTGAAAAATTCGAATTTTTTTCACTGTAACCGTAACCGTAAGAGATCTATTGTTTTAAATCATTACGATCTCGAGCGCATACCTTCAAATAAGTATATCTAAAATATCTTTTCGTTTCATTGTGCGGTCAGGCCGCTCGGAGTTCCGACATCGGGGAAGATTGTTTTTTTTTTTTTTTTTTTTTTTTTTTTTTTTTTTTTTTTTTTTTTTTTTTTGCGACCACCCTGTATTTAGGAGTATGCTATTTAAAATGTATTCAGTTGATTGAAAAATTATCAAATAATAACTACATAAATAATAATTCATGTTGAATGCTTTTTAATTAAGAATGTATTACTTAATTTCGGGTCTTAAAAATGAATAATATATAAACAATTTTTTTGCAGTGTAGATTGTAAATAAAATAAATCGTAAATACTAAAAAAATATATTTGTACTTACATTTATATCCAATAAATTTCAGAAGAAAGCAGTTTTATAGCTAACTTCACTATATATTTCTTCTGTTCCACTTATAAGCTCTCTGACAAAGGAACTTTTAATATTTTATTTTTCTTTAATTACTAGAATAATTTCAAATGAATTTATTAGAGCATAAAACACTTTTAATTGTGTTAGAGATGCTTTAAATTTTAAGAAAACCATATGTCCGAATGCATCGTATTTTACACCATTTTAATTAAAAACAAAGTATTTGTTATTTTAGATCACTGGAATTTATTACGTTGCCCTTATCTTTCAAGAAAAGATACATATTTATTAACAGAAAGAACAAAATTTAAGTTACATTTATTTTACTTGCATCTATTTTAATAATCCCTGAATAATTTTCATGACGTAAAAGAGAATTATTTTTAATTATTTTATGTGTACCGAAATTAATTTAATTCATTCTGATACTTTATAAACCTTCAGCTGTAAGAAAGAAAATATTTTTATAAATTACATTTTGGTCCAATTGTCTTCAAATAAATTTTTGCATCAATGAATTTATTTACTCTAACACATTGACAAAAATGTAACGAAAATTCAATTATCAAAGGAAAATAAATATATATTAATAGATTTCAAATATTTTTATTTAGAGTAAATAGAGAGAAATATGCTACGTTGAATTTATTGCTTCTATCACCTGTTATATTGTAACCCTAAAAATATTGCAAATAAAATATTATTTTAGAATAATGAAGATACATATTTTGAAAAATTTGTAATTCATTACAGGAATAGCTTAGAGTTATAAAATATAAGGAATGAGCTTCGCAAGAGTTAAACTAAAATATATCATTCTGCTTTTTAGGATGTTGCTTGATTTTTCAGCTAGTTAGAAGAAAGAACAATTTGTACCAGTCAAAAACAGTTGTTTAAAAACAATAAAAGTAATAATAATATATGTATATCATCAGTGCCTTCCTGCTTTCTTATTAAAGTAGTCTATGACTGTGTGGATTTTGAGTTTTGCGTGCCATTGTTAGGTCCTAAATTGTAACATTTGAGCTACCTGTTCTTTCATCATTTAAAAGTTTCAAAATATGTCTAAATCTCCAGGCTTTTGGTTTATACGATTATTTTTCAAAACCATACGGTAATTAGGTATCTCTGGATGTTTGGTGCTACATATACACCGATAAGAATTAGATGCAATGGATTTTGTCCCATCTCGCTCAGTGTAGAAATTAACACCAGATTCAAACATACTCGAGCCTCTAATGTGATATGTTATAAAATGAGCTGTGTTTGATAAGGAATATTAAGATAAGAGTTAGCCAGCGTGCAAAGGTGTTACAATTTGGCATTTCAAATTAAAATAGTAATGAAGTTCGAGAGTTATCTTCGATTGTGCTATTGTGGTATTTCAAAGTGAAATTTTGTAACATCTTCATTACGTAGGTCCACATATGTAGACCTCGCCTCCTCTGATTCTAGAATGTCATAGTAGGAATATTTGTATTTCCGATTTTATATTTACGTTTATCAACCTTTTAACTTTATGAGGATTCCTTTATATAGAATCTCTAAATTCAACTTCATCATGAAATGTTCATTTAAAAAAGGGTTTTCCCAAAAATGGATTCAAATCTGCGTACTCGGAAATGTAAATAAGTTTCACTAGTTAAAATCACATTTATAGATACAAAAAATTTACTTTCTTAAACGTTGATGCTTCAATATCTGTTTAGAATAGTTTTGCTTGTGAAATAGTTATATAAAAAAGTTGTATCATCAATAATACGTAGGTGACCATTTTAATGAATTTAGTGTAACGTGTTAGAAGTCTGTTTATACATTGGCATAGTAAGTAATATTGGTTTAAATGCACAGTCGTCTTCTATGCTTATTTTCTACTTCATTAGCTAATTTTAAATGTTATTTTAAAACATTATAAAGGGTAGCCACAATTAAAACACCACTACTCTGACCTCTCTCTCTATCGAACTACTCAGTGTAAAAGCTTAACATTTTGTGTACGTACTATTCAAAACATGAGAAAATAGATTACGCAAAAAAAAAAAAACTCCAGGAACAGCGATAGATGGCGCCGTATAACAGAAAATAGGGGGGAAATGACAATAATAATAATAATAATAATAAAAACATATGAGAAATATACTTTTTCCATTTTACTTTCTAATACCCTTATGGAAAAAGAGTAAATAAGCTTAAAATGCCATTGTAACTGCAATTTCAATTTGTAAGCACAACCCAGCCATGTTATGGCCATAAAAGAGGATTAAAATTGGGGAGAATGTTATTTCTTCTGCTGTATTTTAATAATGACAAAGCAACCATTCATCTGTTTTGGGTAATTTGAAAAATATGTCTCATATACAAAGCTACATAGAATGAATTTTAAAGCAATACCATCTACGTGCGCGAATTGCTTATCAATTTTTTTTTAAATCTGTCTTATGACTTTTACATCTGATCTGTACTTTAGTACACTAAGAGATGTCTGTAAAATATAAATAAATCGTGAAAGGAAATTTCATGCTGCATTGTTGTTTATGAATTATGATTGTCTGACGTGCTCTTTTAATTGTGCTATATGCTTTGTAATTGCATCATGTACTTTATAGTTGAATTTAATTTTCGCATTTGTGTGATGTGTATAAAATCAAAAGATCGAATCTTCTCCAGAAAAGAACTCAAACACATTACAATATATAGGGTAACTTGAGGTGAGATGCCGTGTTGTACTAGATGCCGTATCACGTAGTTTTCATATGCGCAGGCCATGTTGGAAAACGCTGGTCAGTTGTAAGGAAGAGGACTCCCTAGTAATACTTTAATTTCCATTTGCATTCTTTTTTTTAATTTTTAATTGGTACTTTTTTATTGCTATTTCGTCTTAACACTTCTCGCAAGTGTCTAGAATCTTTTACGTGACTTCTTTATTTGCCTATATAAGTCTTAGTTTAAACACCAGAGAAATAAATCTCATGTTTTTAGAGAGTACTAGTAGCTGGCCTATCTGCAAAGCATAAATAGTGGTCGGTTCCTGCATCTTCATGTCAGTGGGGGGCACGGGCGTCTTGCCCAGTACTTTGGGATGAGTCAACGAAAGTTTTTGGGGGTAGGATGCCGGTTATTTTCTGTTGCGGTCAAGTGCCTGGTTGTTTCCTCATTGTTTAACTTACCCTTGACTATTAACTAACTTGTCAACAATTTTAATCAGACAATTTAAATCAGTGATTAAATCGTGATTTTAATCAACTGATTAAAAAAAATCATTTATTAAAATTTTAAATTATGTTTAGACATAAAGAAATATTAAAATCTAAGGTGAACATAACTTGAAAGGTTTCTATATGTATTCTGCCTTATAAATAAACTTTATTGGCCTTATAAATAATTGTTTAATTATTATTAATATTAATCATTGTTAAAAATTTTATGTTAAATGCAGTTATAAATAACCTTAATAAATGTAAATATCGGTAGTAAATAATATAGTTTTAGATAACTAGGGGTTTCTGCTCCCTACAAACTATGCTCGCCAACCTCCATTCAGATACAGCAGATTCTAAAAACACACTTATATGATCTTCTTTGAAAATATTACGGAAAATTAATTAGTAATTAAACGACTAGAGGTAATCTCTTTTAATCAGGTTTCCATTCTTTTCCCTTTGGATGGGGGATTTTAACCCTTAAATGCCTGATTTTTTCAAAAATCATTGTAATAATGTTTTTCGGATTTCATTTTTTAAATAGATCATGGGAAAAATACTTTAAAAAATCATATTTTGTTTTATGTCTAGTTTACGGCTATAAAACAGTTTGTTACTAATTGGCAATACTGGTGTTTAATTGAAAAAAATAATTTCCCTTCATAAAATTCTATAATATTAAATACACAAGAATTTTAGGAACTATAATAAGAAATAAATTTTACTTGCTCACTAGAGGTCAGAATAGGGTATTTCGCAAGCTCCCAAACAAAACAAAAAGAACAAGTAGCAGCAATTGAAAAAAATAATCTATCTTTATTCCTAAACAGCACAAGTGTTGTTATCTACATGTTGAAAATCGATTTAATAATATTTTCAGAATGTATTTTATTGGCATCATTAGGTATTATAGCTTCAATATTATTTTAATAGTATTTTAGAGCCTAAATTGGGTATGTTGCCTAAAAGCATCACCAGGCATTTAAGGGTTAAGACAGAATCAATTCGACGTCAATTCGAAGTTAGCTGTCAATAACTCGAGACAGCTAACTGCTACTTTTGTGATTGATTACATAAGATCAGCCCAACAATTTAAAACTAGCTTGTATAAAATGGCTAAGTAAACAATTTTATAAAGATAGTATAAAAAATTCATTTTAAATTGGACATTTTAAATGAATCGTTTTAAATATAACGTAATTTTCACCATTTTTTTTTTCTTATTTTCATATTTAAATAAAAATAATTTTAATGGCCTTTAAAAGCCACACTAAATCAGTGTGACAATAGCAACTGCTAATTTCCAGGTGTCTCAAGCCTTTCTGAAAAAGAATAAGATAAGAAGTCAAAGGATAGAAAGACAGAATCTTTAACTGACGATGATACAGATGATGATTAAATTCCCTCCCAAGATTCAGAAGACGGGGAATTTTTTAAGTAAATGATTGCTCAGAGTGTCTAACAGAATGCAATAAAACCTCGGGAAATTGTGATAAGATCAAGTGAATTCAAAGAAACTGTTCGTTATATGAAAGCTGCTCAAAGTTCCTGAACAAATGTACAGTTTGTGACAGACCTGAGATATTGCTAAAAAGAACAAAGGGATATATGAAAAACATTAACAAAAAAGCTTGACTCTAAAGCACTTTATCACAGTGGCTTTACAGTACTTAAACTTGTTATAATGTTTAAAAATAGGCATACTTAATAGCCATGATTATTTTAAATGTTAAGTAGAATATTATATATTAAATAAATATTATACAAACAAATATATTAACATAACATAAATAATTGTATAATAAATAAATATTAGTTTTGTTCTTTAATTATATATTGCCAACGTTTGTTATATTCATATTTTTGTAATTTCCCAATATTAAGTAAGTTAACAACTTTAGTATGTCTAAAATATTAAAGTTAGTTTTATCGTCCCATTATGTTCTATACTGCTTCACAAAAATGTTTGTTTACATTGAAACTCCATAAGGCAGCTTACCACCAGACAGTTGGCCATCTTACCCATACCTATGAGTAAGATGCCGACATGCAAGCATTTACAAAAACAAAATTGCTATTACTTTCTATAACATCTGTAATGTCGAAATAAGTTTTAAATCATATATAAGAGTCCAAACTTTAACAAGAAATCAATAAAAATATAAACAACAGGCGATTTTCAAAACAATTAAGTAATAAACTACGGCATCTTCACCCAATCTACCCTATGTGCAGTCGTGGGGAAAAAAAAGGAAACACCCCCTACTAACTCCTCAACAAATTATCGTAGAAGAAAGTTACTGGTACCGAACAATTGGACATAAAGTCTACTTTTAAATGATGTGCATAATATTTGCTTAGGGGACCATCTACGCATTAAAACGAACCATAACTTCATTTTTTTCAATAGCAATACCCAGTTCTGACAGCATAAATGAACTTTACACCCTTCAATTAGCCTAAAAACAAATTTTTATGCAATTCGTTCCATAAGTTTCCGAGAAATTAATTATTTTAAAACGAGCATATTTTAAGGGCTGTATCCAAATTGAAGTTCCGTACTTGATGGTTAACCAAGAGAGCCACCTTCTTGATCAAGGCACCTTAAGCACCACTCAAGCAGTCAATGAAGACTGTTAGATAACAGGATAGCAGAAGAAATTTCAAAATATCTACTCACATCTATCATAGACGGCCCCTTAAACCGTCATTTTGCCGTTTTTAAAGCATATTTAGAAAACTACTTGGAAGAAAAATGTGAAATTTCGGATTTCCATTCAGCAGGGCTTAATAAATCTAAATCTATCAAAAAAATTGTAGGTTGCAATTCATAATTTTTTCGAATATTAATTTCATAATTCATAATTCATATCATAAAAATATATAAATTGTAAATTCAGCGTATTTATGTTTGGGCACATTAGTATTATTGCTACACAAAACATTAGCACATTAGGAGCATAATTTCAGGAGATATAAATAAAAATATGAAAATGTAATTTAACATTAGAAGCACTAAATTTTGAATGTTTCTAATTCAAAAACTTATCATTCAAATGACTTGAAACTTGGTGTTTAGGCATAGTTTGAACCGAAGATTTGAAATATCTCGTTAAAATTGGGTATTGCCATTGAAAAAAATTAAGTTTGGGTTCAATTTAATATGTAGTTGGTACCCTAAGCAAATTTTATATACATCATTTAAAAGTAGACTTTATTTGCAATCGTTCGGTATCAGTAACTTCCGTCTACGATAATTTGTTGAAGAGTTAGTAGGGGGTGTTTACTTTATTTTCCACGGACTGTACAGACATTGCTGAAAGTAAAGATTAAACTGTATTTTCCATTTTCTAGCTGAATTAAACTTTATAATACTGTGTGATAAAAATATATAAATATCTGTATGAAAATCTGTAAATCCTAAGTAAGCTGGCTCAATAAAATTCAGAATACTTCATGACTATGGTTGATACTTGCGTTTTATTACTATTTTTTCGCAATATCAAAATATGAAGTTTCATTAAAATATTTTTAAACTGTTTTAAAGGATTTCATAATCTATACCTGAAGCAAATTTATTCTATTTTTTTTTTATGGGGGTATGCTTTCACTTAATAGAAATAACCTGTTTAAAAATATTATGGCAAAAAAAATAATAATAATAAAATTGAAATATTAAATCATTGAAGTTTTAAAAGATAAACAAAATAAAAAAAATAATAATAAAAATACCTTTTAATTCTTACAACTTCTTGTAAAATTTCAAAGATATTTTATAAAAGAATAGTGTACAAGTATAATTTACCGATCGGATTAGTACAGTCGTGGAAAAACAATTTAAACGCCCTTAACTAACACTGCAACAAATTATTGTAGAAGAAATTTACTGGTACTAAAGAATTAAGAATAAAGTCTAAATAATGTACATAAACTTTTAATAGGGGGCCATCTACATATCCAAACGAAACCAAACTTTGTTTTTTCCAATAGCACTACCCAAGTTCGCTACACTGTTAAAAATTTGCAGCATTCTGGCAGGTCATTTGACCGTTTTTTTCGAAAACGGTTAGACAACCGTAATTTAACACTATTCTGACCATATTATTGGCCATTTTATGGTCAGAATATAGTTAAATTATGGTTATGAAACCGTTTTTTCAAAAAATGGTCGAATGACCTGCCAGAATGCTGCAAAATTTTTAACAGTGTACCATAAATAAATTTTACACCCTTCAATTAGCCTAACAGTAAATTTTCATGAAATTAGTAAAATTAGTTTTAGAGAAATTAGTTATTTTAAAATTAGCATATTTTGGGGACTGTATCCAAATTGGATTCGGTACTCTATTGTTGAAATGCTACAGAATTACTAAGTCACTTCCATTAATGCATTATTTCATGTCAATAGGACCAATTCACGCCCTTAATATGTTTCGACTATTGCCAAACATAATGTTTCCATAAAATGAGTACATATTTTTATTTCAAATTATGCTTTTCTGCACTTCATAGACGACCACTTAAATCATCATTTTGACGTTTTTCAATCATAAATCAAAAACTACTTGAAATAAAAATTTGAAATTGAGAATTTGCATAAAGCAGGACATAATAAAATATAATTTTGTCAAAAAAATTGTAGGTTGCAATTTATATATTTTTCGAAAGTTAATTTCATGATTCATACTGTAAAATTTTTAAAATTACAAATTCAATGTATTATGTTTGGTTTTTTTAGTTTTATAACCACACAAAAAAATTATATCATTGCGATTGTAATTTGAGGAGATAGTAATAAAAATGTAATTTAACATTAGAAGCTCTAAATATTGAATGTTTATAACTCTAGAAAGTTATCATTCAAATGACGTGAAATTTCGTTTCTAGGCATAGTTTGAACCGAAGACTTAAAATATATTGTCAAAATGCTGTGTTGCAATTGAAAAAAAAAAAAAAAAGTTTTGGCTAGTTTTGGTTTGTAGATGTCCCCTAAGCAAATTTTATACAGTAGACGCTCGATTTTACGAACTCGTGTGGACTCCTATATGTGTTCGTAAAATCGAAAGTTCGTAAATGGGAGTGTACAAGAAAAAAAAGAAAGAAATGTGAAATAACTCACCTTCATTCATTTATGTTAAAAAACTCAGTTCTTTTTGTTTTCTTCATTGAAACACTGCTATAAACATATGATTCAAGGCTATCGATGTTTGAAAGCATCTCAATATTGGTACTTTATTCGAATTATCGACGGAGTCCTAAGAGCCATTCAGTAGCTTCTTTAAGAGTTGGCATGGGGATGGTTTGCTCATGTTCTGGCCCTCCTTCGGCATCCGTTTTTTAAAAGTGTGATTGTCCGATATTTTCGGAAACTCAAACCATGTCTTAACTTAAATTTTTGCAGGCAACCACCTGAACCCTTAAAATCCTTCACATCTAGTTTCGAGGCAAATATGTCATCTTGCTCTTTCAAAAGGTTTTCTTCAATGGGAATGTTCTTGTTTTTACTCTTCCGAAGCCAAGCAGGAAGCGCCTTCTCAATATCTGGAAATTTTGCTTTCCGAAAATATTTTCGTGAAGGTGCAACTTCATCAGATGCAGTTCTTATGGCAAGTACCTTTTCTTGCTCCTTGATGAGAGTGCTCAAATATTTTTTGGTATTCCATATTTTTTTGCAATTTCTATCTGTGTCAGAGTTCTCGCACTCTCTTCTTTCAAGGTTTTTTTTCTTTACATCTGAAATCATGCACGTTTCGTTGGCATTTTCAAGAAATCTGAATGTGTACATGAACAACACACATGAGAATGACAAAATGTGAAATGGCTATGCGAATCTGATAACATGACCACTGCATACAACCCAGAGCAATATCCAGATTTAGTGCAAGAAAAGTTCTTTTGCGCCGCCCTCCTTTTTTCCCCACTGACACGCGACAACACCGCACCTACACAAGAGAATTTTCTTCTACTCTTGCCAGTTATTCGTTAATCCTCTTTTCTCCCGCTTATTTTCGAAGAAATACAAGTATAAATTTAAAATGTACCAAAAGATAAAGTTCGTAAAAAAGAGATTTTGTGTAATTTTAGTTCGTAAAATGGAGAGGAATTTAACATTAGTTCAATGGGATGCTGGTCGGGACCAGGACATCAGTTCGTAAAAACGAAAACTTCGTAAAAAAGAGGTTCGTAAAATCGAGCGTCTACTGTATAGGGTAACTCTAGGATAGATGGCCATAGTTTTTAAAGATTGAAATAAAAATTCTTAGAACGCAAATACAAGAAATACTTATGCATATTTAAAATTCTTATACATATACTCATAATATTTTAAGCAAAAAACAATTAAATATTGAAAACAAAAAGTGTTATACAACATTGAAATTAAAATGGCAGACGGTCATCTCACCTTAAAGCCGAGGCGAGATGGCCATCCAATACAAGAAAGAAAAAGTGAAGTTAAATAGAAAAAAAAAAAACACATTTCATATAGTTAATCATGAAAAACATATAGCAATTTGTAAAGATGCAATTAAATGATGGAAAATGAGTGAATAAAACTCGAATAAACAAAATTTGAAGTATAATTTCAATGCTTCACTTTTCGTAAAATCTAACCACATGTTTGGCAAAGGTCTGGATAATTTGTACACGTTTCATTGAACCTCTTCAGGTACCTTTTGCATTGTATCCAGACATCCTTTTTGTATGTGACATTATATTGTTTTGTACAACCCACACAGTGATCCTAAACCAATTCTATTTACTCGGAATCTGTAGAATCTGATAATTTAAATATATTTCGTTTTCTTCGCTACTGGAAATGCGGTGTTTTTTTCTCGATTAGTTTATTTATCAACTTTGTCAGTTTCTGTTATGAAAATATCCGACTTTTTTCAGTATTTTCAGATCTTATTATATTATTATTATTATTATTATTATTAATAAAATATTTATATTACTTAAAATTTAAATAATTATATCAGTTAATATATTTATAAACATAAACGTTATATATTTATTTTAAATTTAATTATATTTAGTTAAAATGATCACTCCCTATAAGTTTGAAATATTAATTAAAAGTGGCCATCTGTCCTAGATTTCATGTGGCCATCTCTCCTGAAATTGAAGGACTAATCGTCGCCCAATTTAAAACATCAATAGCCATTGTACGTTTTTGTTTTAGACTTAGAAGTAAAGATTAGATTATATACGTGCCTTAAAAGTTCATATACTAAAAAATATATACAACGTACGCACTGCAAAACATTCAGATACCTAAGTCAAAAAAAAATTCAACCACTAAATTAAATAACATTAAAATTACACTTACTTTTTACAATCGAAAAACACAACTGCACATGGCAATAAATAATCTTGTTGAACTATTTAATATAAACAAAGTTTATGTTACAATCTATGATCAAGTTTTGGAAATATTTAGACTGGCCATCTCTCCTCTATGGTCATCTATCCTAGAGTTAGTTACCCTACATTATTTAAAAGTACATTTTATTTCCAATCATTTGGTACTAATAACTTTCATCTATTATAATTAATTGCAGAGTTAGAAGGGGTGTTGACTTTTTTTCCCACGACTGTACATGAGTAACTTTAAATAATAAACAAATGTTTTCATTAATTTAATAGTAATTTCAGTTAATTAGAATAAGTTTAACATTATATATTTTTAATTTTACTTCCAATGACCGAAATAGAATAATATATTATATAGAACAATAATACGAAATAGAATAATATATTTTTTAATGACTTTAAATACTATATGTCGTTTAAAATTAAATTAAAGCAAATGTCTTTGAAATGTATTGACAATACATAGAAGCATGTTATTAGGAAATATTGTTTGTTTGTTGCAAAAATAAAGAGTTGTTTAAGAGCGTCGTTTAAAAAAGAATGAATGCATTAATAAATTATACATGCCTAAAGGCATGTTATTAACAGCGCAATTACTTCTTTATCGATGACGTCATTTACTTAACAGAGAAAAGTATGTATTTGAAAAAAAAAAAAAAAATTCTAAGATATGCGCATTTTTATTACAAAAATTGAATAATATCCGTTTTATATGTTCTTTTTGTTACTGTAACTATGTCGGTTCATTCTACTTTGAATGCATTTAAATTTTAATTAAAACTCACACAGTTATTTTGATAATGTCATCATTCTTAAAATAATAGGTTTATATTGTTTTATTTATTTATGTTACATAGAATCATATTAAAGAAAAATAAGTGTTTACGTAAAAATGCAAAAAAAAAAAAAAAAAAAAAAAAAAAAAAAGAATAACCAAAAACATCAAAAAATTCATTATAAAAAGTATATTTTTGAAAGAAAAATTTGGAAGATTACAAAAATGTGATAAATACAATTCCAGAAAAATGTAATTTAATTTAAATCATAACACATTAAGATCTATATATCCCTTAGTATTTACATAATAATATTTCTAAAGGATTACACTTTTAAGCATAATTTCAGTTATTATTGTTAAAAATTACTTTTTGTGCTGATAACTTTACTATCGATATATTATTCATTTTTACTTTCTTCTATCTTTACAAGAAGAAAGTAGGTATTGTATTCGTGAACAATTTCGATTTTTGATTTTCTATGGATTTATACGTCTTAGAAGGTCCTGAACACGATGTTTTTTAGAAAATGTCCGTCTGTCTGTCTATCTATATGTGACAAACATTTTGTGGACACTCTATGTCACAACTAATGCACGGAATGTCACAAAACTTTAGATTCAGCTAGACCTAGATATAAACTGGTTCTGATTAGTTTTGGTGTATATCGCCCAATAGGCGGCCCTGCTATGCTACATTTTTCATGATTTCTGCAATAGTTCTATCACAACAACTATAATGCACATATTTTCATAAAACTTCAGATTCAGTTTGTCCTTGATATGAATTGATGCTAATTACGTTTTGGGGTAAATCTCTCAATAGTTGGCGCTGCTATGCTGAATTTTTAAAGATTTTCTCAATAGCTGTATCTCAAGAACTAATGCACGAATTTTCATCAAACTTAAGATTAGGTACACCTTGATAAATATTAATGCTTATTATGATTTGGTGTAACTCGCCCTACAGGTGCAGGCTGGTATGCTGCAATTTCACGATTTCCGTAATAGTTCTATCTCAACAACTAGTGCACAAATTTTCCTCTAATTTCAGATTCAGTTACACTTCGGCACACGTTGTAGCCATTGTACGTTTTTGTTTTAGGCTTAGAAGTAAAGATTAGATTATATACGTGCCTTAAAAGTTCATATACTAAAAAGTCCTTCCGGCCAGTGCCGGGAGGAAGAGGTAGCTTTCATATTCCTTATTTTAAAAAAGCCAACTTATATTATTCAAACACACGAAGCTCAATTTAGTGAAAACCGAATATAGGAGATTCAATACTAATTTTTATCAATACTAAATCATTATGAATGAGAATTTCACGAAATTAGTTATTAATTTCGCGCTTAATTAGTAAGTTTATCCAAGCTGTTTTTATTTAAAGTAATTTATATTTGGCTGCCAAATTCGGCGATTTCTTAAAGGTTAAATTTTAAATTACATTTAAAAAAAAATGGCAACCCTTTTGAAACAAGATGGCGAATGAAGCTGGCCAACAAACTCGGTCGAGACATTGGTATGTACTATGTACAGACGAAGTTACATCCAAATCGGTTCATAAATACGCCTGTTATCGCGTGACAAATATCAGGTCGTTTTAAAATGTCAGCCACAATAGAAATTCAAAATGCTATAACTCAGCCATTTTTTAGATATAGACGAAACAAAAACTGTTCCGGAATCTTTGTATTAAGGTCAAACACATACGAAAAAATCTTTTCATTTTCCAATTTTTTGGTATCTCATTTTAAATTTTAAATTTTTTACTTTTTTTTAAATGGCCGCTATTTTGAAACAAGATGGCGGATGAAGCTGTCCAACGAACTCGGTCGAGACATTGGTATGTACTATGCATAAACGAAGTTACATCCAAATCGGTTGATAAATACGTCTTTTATTGCGTGACAAAATTCAGGACGTTTCAAAATGTCAGCCACGCTAGAAATTCAAAATGCTATAACTCAGCCATTTTTTAAGATATAGACGAAACAAAAACTGCTCCGAAATCTTTGTATAAAGGTCAAATACATAAGGAAAAAATATTTTTTCAATTTTCAATTTTTTGGTACCATATTTCAAATTTAAATTTTTCTTAAAAATTTAAATGGCCGCCATTTTTAAAGAAGATGGAGTATGAAGCTGGCCAACGAACTCGGTCGAGACATTGTTATGTACTGTGTATAAACGAAGTTACATCCAAATCGGTTCATAAATACGCCTTTTATCGCGTGACAAAATTCAGGACGTTTCAAAATGTCAGCCACGCTAGAAATTCAAAATGCTATAACTCAGCCATTTTTTAAGATATAGACGAAACAAAAACTGCTCTGGAATCTTTGTATAAAGGTCAAATACGTAAAAAAAAAATATTTTTCCATTTTCAATTTTTTGGTACCACTTTTCAAATTTTAAATTTTTTTAAAAACTTTAAATGGCCGCCATTTTGAAACAAAATGGCGGATGAAGCTGGCCAACGAACTCGGTCGAGACATTGGTATGTACTATGTACACACCGAATTACATCGAAATCGGTTCATAAATACGAGAGTTACAGTGTGACATAGGTCAGATATATATATATATATATATATATATGGATATATATATATATATATATGGATATATATATATATATATATATCAATTTTGAACGAAAGGTGGTTTCGGGGTCTGGGGGTCATGATCGATGAAAATATACCAAATTTTTTTGAAATCGCTTTCCTCCGAACGGCTGCAATAGGTAGCTTTTTGTAATGAAAGCTACCTAAAAATATATACAACGTACGCACTGCAAAACATTCAGATACCTAAGTCAAAAAAAATATTCAACCACTAAATTAAATAACATTAAAATTACACTTACTTTTTACAATCGAAAAACACAACTGCACGTGGCAATAAATAATCTTGTTGAACTATTTAATATAAACAAATTTTATGTTACAATCTATGATCAAGTTTTGGAAATATTTAGACTGGCCATCTCTCCTCTATGGTCATCTATCCTAGAGTTAGTTACCCTACATTATTTAAAAGTACATTTTATTTCCAATCATTTGGTACCAATAACTTTCTTCTATTATAATTAGTTACCCTACATTATTTAAAAGTACATTTTATTTCCAATCATTTGGTACCAATAACTTTCTTCTATTATAATTAATTGCAGAGTTAGTAGGGGATGTTCACTTTTTTTTTCCACGACTATACATGCGTAACTTTAAATAATAAACAAATGTTTTCATTAATTTAATAGTGTTTTCAGTTAATTAGAATAAGTATAACAATATATATTTTTAATTTTACTACTAATGACCGAAATAGAATAATATATTATATAGAAAAATAATACGAAATAGAATAATATATTTTTTAATGACTATAAATCCTATATGTCGTTTAAAATTAAATTAAAGCAAATGTCTTTGAAATGTATTGACAATACATAGAAGCATGTTATTAGGAAATATTGTTTGTTTGTTGCAAAAATAAAGAGTTGTTTAAGAACGTGGATTAAAAAAGAATGAATGCATTAATAAATTATACATGCATAAAGGCATGTTATTAACAGCGCAATTACTTCTTTATCAATGACGTCATTTACTTAATAGAGAAAAGTATGTATTTGAAAAAAAAAAAAAATCGAAGATATGCGCGTTTTTATTACAAAAATTGAATAATATCCGTTTTATATGTTCTTTTTGTTACTGTAACTATGACGCTTCATTCTACTTTGAATGCATTTAAATTTTAATTAAAACTCACACAGTTATTTTGATAATGTCATCATTCTTAAAATAATTGGTTTATATTGTTTTATTTATTTATGTTACATAGAATCATATTAAAGAAAAATAAGTGTTTAAGTGAAAATGCAAATAAAAAAAAATAAAATAACAAAAAGTATCAAAATATTCATTATAAAAAGTATATTTTTGAAAGAAAAATTTGGAAGATTACAAAAATGTCATAAATACAATTCCAGTAAAATGTAATTTAATTTAAATCATAACACATTAAGATCTATATATCCCTTAGTATTTACATTATAATATTTCTAAAGGATTACACTTTTAAGCATAATTTCAGTTATTATTGTTAAAAATTACTTTTTGTGCTGATAACTTTACTATCGATATATTATTCATTTTTACTTTCTTCTATCTTTACAAGAAGAAAGTATTGTATTCGTGAACAATTTCGATTTTTGATTTTCTATGGATTTATACGTCTTAGAAGGTCCTGAACACGATGTTTTTTAGAAAATTAGTCTGTCTGTCCATCTATATGTGACAAACATTGTGTGGACACTCTATGCCACAACTAATGCACGGAATGTCACAAAACTTTAGATTCAGCTAGACCTAGATATAAACTGGTTCTGATTAGTTTTGGTGTATATCGCCCAATAGGCGGCGCTGCTATGCTACATTTTTCACGATTTCTGCAATAGTTCTATCACAAGAACTAATGCACATATTTTCATAAAACTTCAGAATTAGTTTGTCCTTGATATGAATTGATGCTGATTACGTTTTGGTGTAAATCTCTCAATAGTTGGCGCTGCTATGCTGAATTTTTAAAGATTTTCTCAATAGCTGTATCTCATGAACTAATGCACGAATTTTCAACAAACTTAAGATTAGGTACACCTTGATAAATATTAATGCTTATTATGATTTGGTGTAACTCGCCCTACAGGTGCCGCTGGTATGCTGAAATTTCACGATTTCCGTAATAGCTCTATCTCAAGAACTAGTGCATGAATTTTCATCTAATTTCAGATTCAGTTACACTACGGCACACGTTGTTGCTGATTAGATTTTCTTGAAGATCGCCTAATACGTGGCGCTGCTATGCGGTATTTTTACAATAGTTCTATCTCAAAAACTAATGCACGGATATTCATCAAACTTCCGTTAGACGTTGACATGAATTGTTTCTGATTAGTTCTTGGTGTAAACCACCAACAGGTGTCGCTGCTATGCTGCAGTTTCTATGATTTACACGAATTTAGCGGTAGTCATATCTCAAGAACTAATGCACGGATTTTCATATCTTTAGAATCCTCTTGATGGGCATAGACTGCCATTTAATTTTGCCACTGTGCTAGCAAATTTTGAAGTGTTAACATGCATAAGATAGAAGAAAGTTTTGGGATTTGCACATCCGACTAGTTTATGATATCATATAAGTATTATTCTAGGAATAATACTTTAAATGTGATGTAAAATCTTTATACAACCAGCCTAAATGAGAACACCCATTAATTATCAAATGTTCTGAGAAAAAATAAACCGAAATTCGTCATTCAATTAGGAACTATGCTTTCTTATAATTTATAGTAAAGATAAAAGTACCAAACGCTGAAATTTTCAGTACGAACAGCAACTTTTGACAGCATATATGGATTTTTCAGAAAATAGGAAACCCACGGAGAAGTACATTAGGATTATGCAGATTTAAACTTTTGATCTTTTAATGTTAAATTCCTTTTAAACAGTTGTAAAACGAACTGCAATGCGTGTACTTTTTCAAGCATTATTCAAACAGTACTTGGCCGAATGAGTTGTATATTTGGATTTACATATTTGGAACTTCTATAAATTGATTTTTGTTCACAAATGCATTGGCTACAATACATGTATTTTTCGAAAATATATAAAAAGATTTTATCTGAGAACGATATCATGAAGATTCGAATATGTCGATCCAGAATATAGTTATTCCATTAAGGAGTTTTTAGTTATGCTTTCCGTTTGTTATCTTAGGGCAGTGATGGCAAACATTTTCACATCCGCGTGCGAATTTTAAGCAAAAAGATTTTACGTCACCATTGCGTGGCAACAAATTTTTAAAAATATTACAGCCGGCTAGGCCTACAGACACAGCTAGATTTCGAAGTTAACTACTAATTTCACCAACAAAAAATAAATCATGATTATAGTAAAACAAAGTTGAACAATTTTATGCGGTGACTTTTGACGAGTTTTTAATTTCATTTTTCTGTAAGAGTTGGTTTTGGAACAGATGTCATAAGTTCCCCCCGGCCGCCATCTTTAAATTTTCTTGGCGTGACAACCCTTTTTCCGCCAAGTAATAAATGTCGCCAAGCACCGGTTTATACGCATGTTTGGCTTAACGAAAATAAAATGTAAATAATAAACAAAATTCGCTAAAATGGCAACCAGTAATCCTTGTATGTGCGCTTCGCGCACATTTTCCGGAAAAAACATCACTGCATTCAACACTTCTCGAGGTGTAGCATTCTCAAAATTCAGCATTTTTCGCTTTCTAGCAATCTCAAAATATAAAAAACTTTTAAAGCAAAAATACACATAAAAAACAAAATTCGCTAAAATGGCAACCAGGAATCGTTGTATGAGCGCTTCGCGCACATTTTCCGAAAAAAAAACATCGCCGAATTCAGCATTTCTCGCGATATAGCATTCTCAAAATTCAGCAGTTTTCGCTTTCTAGCAATCTCAAAATATAAAAAACTTTTAAAGCAAAAATACACATAAAAAACAAAATTCGCTAAAATGGCAACCAGTAATCGTTGTATGTGCGCTTCGCGCACATTTTCCGAAAAAAAACATCGCCGAATTCAGCATTTCTCGCGCATTCTCAAAATTCAGCAATTCTCGCTTTCTAGCAATCACAAAATGTAAAAAACTCAAAAGCAGTAAAATACATAAAATTATCAACATACCTTAACAAACATCTGCTTTCTTGAAAGATCCAGCTCGACATATTATCGCCGACATTTTCCAAAATAGGCTTATCAATACGTATTCACAAACTATAAACAAACCTTCTTTTCTTGTCAAAATTTCCTCATATTTCCTAATTATTACAGCAACAGCGTTTAAACGGACTACAGAAAATATAGTCAATCAAATACATTCAATAAATTTCACATAAAAATAAAAAGGCAGAACTATACAATACGATATCAAAATACATTCACAATATTCCAACATTAACTTCTCGGTTGCCAGAACGACACGTCAGAAAAACACGTCACACGACATTCAACATATCGAGGTTCCCATATCCATAACCCACGCCAACACGCCAACAAAAAATCGCCAAACATTTCAAAACAACAACTGCGGAGGGAACATACGGCATCTGTTCCTTCGTTTTATCAGAATCATGTTAATACGATCATTTTTCTTCAAAGATTATTTTTTTTCATCCCTTGAGAATATTTTTAGTAATATCATCTATCAGTACAGTTCATCTCATCAAACACGTGTTACTAGAAAAGAAGAGTTAAATGACAAATTTAAACCATGTGGAGATTGTTTCATTAAATGAACCACTCACTATATTTTAAATTCTGGTGTTTTTTTTATTGAGACACACGCGCGTTTAATAATGCAAACCTATATACAGAATCTCTGAGGGTTGTCAAAAATTTTCATCACGCCAGCCGTACTTTTTTATCACCTTAGAGCTGATTAACGGAGATGTGATTTCGAGCCCCCCCCCCCCTCTCCTCTTTTTTATTAGCTTTAACAGTTGGTCCTATCAAATACTTGTCAATATAAAAGTTGTAGATTATATTTAGAAGATTTATAATAAATCTAAGCGGATTTCATATCTTGTGAATAAGCTAATTTATTTTTTTTTCTGCTTCAACACCCCCTCCCTGTCTTTTTTTTTATTATTTTTTCTGTAAGATTTGGTCCTATCAAAAGCTTGTCAGTATAAAAGTTGTAGATAATATTAAGAACACTTATAATAAATTTAAGTGGATTTGATATTTGATTTGTGAATTGACAAAGTTATACATTTTTTTCTTCTTAAAACACTGTTTTTCTCACCCCTTGAGGCGATTTTTAAAGATTTAAAAAAGCTGCCATATATACATTTTTGGCCCTTTTCCTAGGAGTAATAATAACTTTAAAGTGATTGGTTGTAGAGGAATTCAAATAACTTGAATCTATCATGTTTGAAGATGGATCAAGCCAGAGAGATGTTGAAAGGAGAATTGGTGAAGGCAGAAAAGCAATAGCAATGCTGAATTCCGTTCTGTAGTGTAGCAACATTCTACCTAAAACTAAGAGATTAATTTATGATGCTTTTATGCAAAGCATTTTTCTGTATGGCGCAGAAACATGGGCATTAAATCTCCATCTGAAAAAGGAACTCTTCTCTACCGAAATGGACTTCTGGCGACGATCAGCGAGAAAGTCTAGACTGGAAAAAATTAGAAACTCAAGAATACGTAAAATAATGCAAGTCAAACAAAATGTTGTTAAATACAGTCAAGTATAACAAGTGAATTAAAATAATTGAATTTTTGGTTAGAAATGGGAATTTAAAAATATATAGGAAATATACAGGATGGTCATAAAAAACTTTGCCGATATATGGAACTCTAGCGGTCGGTCCATTTAACTGAACGAGATGAGGTTTCAGATATAGTTATTCAGAGGTATGAGCTCGGGATTCTGGGAACGGCAACAAATTGGCGCTCACGGTTACCGTTATAGGTACAGAAATTCGAAATTTTCGAAAGGCAATGCCTATTTTTTTCGTCGCAAAATGTTCAGCGTATGCGAAAATCCTAAATCGCGCTGGAACGGGACTATATACCAATAAACGGACGCGTTATGCACTCACAAAAAACAGCTCTGCGAACGGCAAAAAAAGGCACGGAGGAAATTTGCATATGACAGAGGCAAGAATCCGTTTTCTAAGCTGACTATCTAGCTAACGGCGTTCTGTGATTGGTGTCTTGCCTCTGTCATATGCAAATTTCCTCCGTGCGCCCCGATCGTGTTTTTTTCCGTTTGCAGAGCTGTTTTTTGTGCACGCATAACGCGTCCGTTTATTGCGATATACGTACCGTTCCAGCGCTATTTAGAGTTTTCGCATGCGCTGAGCATTTTTCGATGAAAGAAATGGGCGTTGCCATTCGAAAATTTCGAGTTTCTCTACCTATAACCGCAACCGTGAGCGCCAATTTAATGACGTTCGCAGAATCCTGAGCTCATACCTCTGAATAACTATATCAGAAATCTCATCTCGATTGGTTATATATGTTCCATATATCGGCAAAAAAATTTTATGACAACCTGTACATTTGGGTATTCTAAGGTACAGTCAATCAGAGTAACTTTGATCCACATTTTCTCTATTTTCATATGCCACATTCTTATTTGAAGATTATTGTCGCAACTAGGGGCATAAAAGAGAAGATATGATCCTAAATTATTGTTTGACTATATAAATTAAGGTATAATAAGGGATAAAAGCAATAAAAAATGGATTTTTAGCCTGGTTCAAAGTTACCCAGCCATTTATGGTATCTTTGCACCATATGATAAATTTTTATATAAAATACTTATTTATACAAAAAGTATTGTAGTCAGGACAACTTTAAACGCTAAAAAATGTTTTCAGATATGTAAAGACTGCGAATTTACATTTCCCACATCACAAGATTTGTATAATTTATGATATTACAACAAATATCAGGCATAAGAAAAGTGGAAGAAGAGAACCATGAACATTTAGAAATAAAAAAACCTGTTTCTTGTTCATGTAAAACGTAAAAATGCAGTCAAAAACAATTTTCAATGTTTTATCTCTATAATACATCCATAGTTACAGTAATACATACAAGTATTAGTTTTATTCAAACAAGAATAAAAAATGTCGAACGTATGAAATGTCAAATTTGAGTACCTCCGCCCCTAATCACGCCTCTAAATGAATTTTATGTATTTTACACATATTTGTAAAATGATTTACATGTCATATCTAATGCACACTTTCGGTATTTATATAAAATATACGTGCAAATATGGAAGATTTTCGACAGTAGCACCTATAATCAGTAAATTATAAGCATCAGTGTAACTTTGAGCCGGCTCAAAGTTACCCTGAAAATGCGTTAAATGCTAGTGTCTTCTTATTTTACATTTTATTAACTATTAATAAATAAATAATCACAAAATATTAACACTTTTGCAACATTTAGATAATAATATGTCTGATAAATGAGTATATTGTTACTTACTATGAAAATTTAATTGGATTACAACAACTTCAAAACAGCATTCAAAACAGCTTGAAAATAGTACTTCACAAAAATAGTTAGATGATGCAATTAATTGCGCATAATGTAGCTAATTTATTTGCTAAAATAAAGAGTAGAAATCCCAGTTTAGAACCTTGCCAACAGAGTACAGTTCTGGAGTTTATTTAGTCTTTTTTTATTCAAAAATATTGAAAAATAGGAGGTGGTGCAAAGTTACACGCCGTGGTTCAAAGTTACCCTGATTGACTGTAACAATTGTACAAATTTTAGAAAATAATAAAAAAGTAAATGCTATTTCTGTTATTGCATTTGGATTCACAAATAATTAATATTGAATTGATACCGAGTACGTTATTTTAAGCTGAACAGGGGTCATATTAGAAGTGGTTTCTATTTGAGTTTCGAATATAGTTACTAGAAGGCGTAAGTAGCGAGAAAAATTGTCAAATTGACAATTTTCATACTACACCGCTACCATTTCATCAATGAAATTTTCTTCATAGAATGCTTAAAGATCTTTTTTTTTTTTTTTTTTTTTTTTTTTTTTTTGTAATTTCCTTCATATCTTCTCCTAATTTGGTAAAAAATAAGAAAAATTTAAAGTGCATAGTAAAATAGGTTTCAATTTAATAAATTACCTTTCGAAATGAGAAAAAATAAATAAATAGGAAACGCGCTGTTTAAACTCATCTAAATTGTTCAATTGCATTCTATTTTTGCTTTAGAATCTCACTCAACTTCGTGCCGAGAATATTCTGTTACGTGCCACTTATGGAACGTATGGAACGCATGCAATAGTTCTAGAGTATACATTTTCTGAAAAATCCAAATATGTTATTAAAATTTTCTGTTCCTATCGAAAACATTAGAGTATGATGCATTTTATGTTTCCCGATACCTTTTTTTCAAGAATAAAAACGAAAGTAGACATAATTCACAATCGAATGGCTATTTTCTTTTTTTTCTGTGGTAATTTGTTTAATGTCATATTAATTGCTTAATTATATTCTGTTTTGCTTTAGAACTGCAATCAAAGCAGTAACTAGAATGTTCTGTAGAGTACCACTTATGGCACGCGTGCCATAGCTTCGCCGTCCCTGTACCTAGGTTATACACTTTCTGAAAAATCAAAATATGGTATTAAAATTTTGTATTCGCATTGAAAACTTTAGAGTTTGATATAATTTATTTTTTGTTATAATTCTTTTTTTAAAATAAGAACGAAAGAAGACATAGCTCACAATCGAATGGCTATTTTCGTTTTCTTTCTGTGGTAATTTCTATGATAAAATGTATAAATGTTTCTTTTTCTTTACCGACTGTGGAATCAAATTTTCACGCACTGCTAGAAAAAGGAACTGTAATAATTTTACAAAAAATTAAACTCAGCCAACAATAACAATAACTGAGTTATGATAGAATGTAGGACTGAAAAATATGCTGCTTATATGTTAGTTTTAATTCAATTTATAACTGCATGCATCAGAGAAAAAAAATCAGATTACGAACCAAGAATTTCCCTTTTTACGTAATTCAGTTTTCTCTGGTCGTGAAGAAGGTGTATCATTGCTCAATAATACAACATTTTCAGTTATTCATTAAGCGGGGAACACTAATTTCAAAATCCTATGTAGAACAGCCGATAATGACCAACTTTTTTCTCTTGAACTAGACTTTTTTGTTAATTTCTAAGATGCTGCGCAAGCTGCATACAGCATTTTTATTGCAGCATTTGCATTATATTTATGGTGGGTACATACAAAAAGACAAGGCATATGCAAAATAAAAATCTTTAGAAAAGTTTAAGATTTATTTCAATTTGGTTTAAAAGGGATCTAAGTTTTTGGGATAGTTTTAAATATCGCATTTTTTAATTTTTTTTGTACATTTTTAAGAATGAAAGAAATTTTGTTAATTGTTCTACAAATTACGCTTTTGTTTAATTATAATTTAGATTTTTTTTTAGGCTAGTTTATTTTCTGTAATTTATCTCATAATAACATTTAAAAATTTTGACAGATATATGCAATTTAAATATTTCTCAGAATTTTTTTAAGCTGTTTTATCAGTTATCTTTTCAAACTTCAAAAGAGATAAACATAAAGGGATTGAATCTTTTCTGATGATAAAGAAAATATTTTTGACATGTTGATAGAAAATAAATAGTAAACTAAAAATAAATAAGCAAAAATATCTGAAAGAAAACAAATTCAATTCAAGACTGACTGAATTGAAAAGAGAGTGAAAGCAACTCAATCAATTATTTTTTTAAATAAATGGATTTCGGAGCTTGTGTTTTAACAGGAAATATTTTACTCTTTTAAAATGAAAGATGTCACAAAACTGTCGAAGAAAAATACATTTATTTTTCTTTTGTTCTTTTTTACATGATACAATACATAGCAATAAAAGCCACAAAACAAAAAGTACACAAAAGTTATATAACTTTGTGTTATTATTTGTATATTAAGTGTATTAATTTAGAACTGAATAGCTAAAATTAAAAAAGTATTCTCTTATATAGAGACAAGAAGTTGCATCATCAGAATGTTATTGAAACAAATTTTTATAATGAAATGTTATTAACCAATTTAAATATAAACTAACTTAAAATGAAATACCCTCGTTTCATTGCATCCCTATTCATCTCTCATTCGGTTGTATCTCTCATTTTTCGTGTTACTTGAATTTTATATTTTGAGTATTTTTTTAAGTAACTTTAGCTCTTTGTTGCAAAAGTATCTGTATTGAAAATTTTCTTAAGGAAAGTTTTGTTTTTTCACATATTTTTTAAAAAGAAATAAAAACATTGGAGACAAATACGAACGTTTACGTGAATATATATCATAATAAACACATTTCTTAAAATATTTAATGGCCTCGACTCTAACGCGCATTCCGATATACGAATGCAGTTTCCATCTCTCCGAAGATGTGGGAGATAGCCGGGTACCCTAGATTAGGCCGACTGTTTTTAAAATTCAATAATTTGCAAACATTGACAACAACTAAAGAAATTCTTGCAGGAGAATGACTTTTGGCGTCAGGATTTTTCTTTAGTGGAATTTACGGTTTCAGTTCAAAATACTGGCGATAGATATAGCTGCAAGCAACAAATACTTATTAATTGGCAACATACACTTATTAAGTTTATTAATACAGTGAAGGGGGGAAACCATTTTTCATGGCGGTGCATTTAATTTTATTTATTTCACTATCTAGAAAAAGTGTCTGTTGATATTTCAAAAGCCCGTTTAACATAAAACTTATAAACTGCTACTTCGTATCCAAAAGGAGAAGCGCTGTCATAAGATATGATGTGATTATCAATATCAATCTCAATATGTCAAATGACACCATACCTTATGACAGCCCTTCTCTTTTATAAACTGGTCTACGAAATGAAATATAAAGTACATAAGAGCAATCCAGTTATTAAGCTTAAATTTTGTATCTTTAGCTATGTTCCCTGGTTTATATGAGAAGCTAATATATGCTGTAAAGAAGTTTAATATTAATCTGGCAGCTAAAACAACGAGAAAACTCAAAGGCTTAATCCATAGCAAGATTCACCCTATTCCTAATGATGAAAACCCAGGTATTTACATAATCCCTTTGCTAATTGAAACGCAAGAAGAAAATATATATATCGGAATGATCGGACGGAATTTCGAGGACAGATAAAAAAAACACATAAGTGACATTAAGTTTAACAGACTAACAACAGCATCAGCAAGACTTAAACTACAGCAAAATTTAAATATCCGTTTTAATGAAACAAGAATAATTAGTCCTACCTACCATTATCATACATCGTTAATAAAAGAATCCATAGAAATTTTAATTAAAAACAACAAGGCTATTAATTGTAATATGTCATATAAAATTACGAATATATGGTTAAAGTTTTTAAAATAGAAGATGTATTCTTAGGCTTGGGTAGAAATGTTCAGTTTACTGTCCCCCTTCACCCCTGCACTGTAAATTGGACGCTTTTACTGTCTCCCCTCCCGCTCCACTGTAGTATGGACTGGCCTGGTTGTCCAGCTGAGGACGAACTACGATTAGGATGTGTCAGTACGCAAAGCTGACCTGATGACGATCAAGGTCTGATCGAAAGCGCCCGGTGCGAAATTTGTGAAAGTTATTAAGTTTTTTAATCTATATTATGTAATAACATCTTTTATATTTTTGTAGAATCTTTTATATTAAAGGTACCTTTTTATGGGAGTTGTTCTTTAATTTTATTTCAATTTGGTTCAAAGTGAATGTGACATTTCAACCGAGATACACTGGTTTCCGAAAATTAAGGAAAAACAAGAAAAAGGAAAAACAACACATAGTAAGGTATAAATTAACATTAAAAGAAAATACTAGACGATTGTGGTGTTTCAGAAATTAACAAAATCATAAAATAAATAAAATAAATGTGTCAGTTTGGTATAGGACAAATTATGATCACCCTAGAAGCAATGCCGCTCGTACAGTAATATGTGATACTGTCAATTATGCGATTGATAAGTTCGCTGGGAAGTGCGAGCCATTGTTCTTGTAAAGCAGTTGTAAGCATGGCGGGGGTCTGAGGAGGAGGATTTAGAACAGCAACACATCTTCCTAAAGCATCTCAAACATGCCCGTTGGGATTAGAGTCAGGTGATCGAGCTGGTCACTCCACGCGCTGAATTGTTTGCTGCTGAAGACAATCTTCCGCGATACGAGCCCTCTGCGATCTAGCGTTGTGCTCCTGTAACAGGAAATCATTATCTGTTGCGTCGGCATAATGGCGAAAATAAGCATGAAGAATGTCATTTCTATAGACGCGAGCTTTCACAGTTCCACGTAGAAAGACATGGAGGACTGTTCGTCTACCCAAAGAGATACCACCCGAAACACAGATACTGCCTCCTTCATATGAATTTCTTTCATGAACGTTTGATGGATGATAGCGTATTCCCTGCTCTCTCCAAATCAAACAAGGCCTACTATTGCTTTGGAGGCTAAACCGAAACTCATCCGTGAAGACAACACGCCTGCATTGATCAGCCGTCCTGTGGACATGCTGACGAGCCCACCTTAAACGTTCCCTCTGGTGACGTGATGTAATCGGCACACAAATAGAGATCGCCTCAAGTAAAGACCACCTTCATGAAGCCTTCTACGCACAGTAGACGTTGATAAAAACCTTCCAGTGGCTGCAGCAAGGGCGTCTCTAAGATTAGAGGGGGTTGATGTTCCATTTCTTCGTTCATATAACCACAAATATCGGTCATCGGTGCTTGTTATAGCTCTTGTCCGTCCTTGGCTGAGCCTTCTGGAGGCCGTACCAGTCGTTTGAAATTGTTGCCAAAGCCTATGAACAATGAAAGGACTCACAGTTAGCAATCTGGCCACCACTATCTGATTTCGACCTGCCTCCAATCTTCCAATAGCTCTATATCGCAGTTCTGTGTGCAAATGATACCTCGAGGTCATACTAATTAATTGGCTATCTCAGTTTTCTTATTTCATAATCACAGAGACACCTGCAGCCGTACGCTCTAGCATCCATTTTTATGCTCCTCACAGATGACACAATCCGATTGAAGCACTACTAATTTGCATTTTGTAAATTTATTCAGCATCGTTTAGCCAAAAACATATCCAAATTTCATACGGATAGGTTTTTTTTTGAACGAGATATCGCTCGTTTCGTGATTTTTCCTTAATTTTTGGAAACCTGTGTATGTTATTCATATATACATTTTGTGTTGCCTTCTCTAATTAGAGCATTTTCGAAATTATGTAATTAAAAGAAACTTTTTACTAAAAATTGGTTCTTATCGGATAAAATTTGTGAAAAGACTCTGGCACTGAAGGGTTTAACCCTTTATGCACTGAATTATGAATTCACGAAAATTTCATCTTCTAAAGCATTTTTTCGTGATTTTTTAAACTAAATTCGAAGATTTACGTAATCATTTAATAAATTTTAGAAGGATTTTAGAAGGATTGAAGGATTTAGAAGGATTCATTAAATTTGTGTTTATAGGGATTTTGTGATATATTTATAGCCCCACTCAAATCTTTTATTTTAAATATTTTTCTTAGTATTCTGTAAAGTTAGGAAATCTACAAATATAATGTTCTTACAGAAGAAATATAGAAATATTTCTGAATTGAAAAATCTCATCCCCCTCCAACGCCAAGAAAGCTGAAAAGATGCTAAGGCCAAAGAAATCATCCTTTAAAAAATATTTTTGTTTGTGTAACCCATAATGCTTTTGGAACATGATAAAGTAATGCATCTATAACTCTTTCTAAACTGCATTACTACAAATCGATGTATAAAATTAATTTTGTAATAAGTTATTTTAATGGTACTTACAAGTACCGTCAATAGATAAAGGGTTAACCGTTTAACAGCTGTTACCATTTCATTTGAAAAGAGTCAGTGCATTTTAGGACTCCCAGCTATTTAATTAACCCTGGAATGACAGGCTGGGGTCTCACAAACCCCACGAATTTTTATTTTCTCAATTTTTTAAACGTTACAAACCCACAATTTCTGACGGCCACTCACACTTTGAGTATAGATGCACCGTTATTGTTCCAGTGGATTGACAGCTATTCGACACCAACATCGATATCGTTTAGAATCACTGCGAACTTTCGGATAGCTAGATGCGGAAATTTGGATAGATGCAAGAACTTGGCTAATTAAGGAATTTTTTTTTCGTGTTTTGTTTTTCATATTTTTTCCTATCGTTAAGTTTAATATGAAACTAACACAATTATAATTTTCCAATAAAAAAATTAATATTTTTGGGGGTATTTGTGGACCCCAGTGTGTGCGATTTGTTCAAAAATATGTGTGTCATACTAGAGCATAGATTAAGATCCAAGATGGGACATTTACGGCAAAATCTGTAATGGCAACAGTACCGACAAAAAGGGAAGAATTAACAAGCCTCCGAAATTTACCTATTTTGAAGAAATATGTTTACCCTCTATGCTTTCAATTTCTATTCTTTCCTAAAACGAATTAGGGGATATACGATATCCTATTTATGCTTGCTTCATTTATTTAGCTGCTTTTTTACCGTACTTCTATTGGTCACCTTTAACTTACAAAATGATAATTAGAGTAATAATATAAAAGAAAAACCCTAGAAAATTCTGTTAATTATGTAAATAAGTAAGTTTATGTGATTAAATTGTACGAAATCAAATTCAGGTATTGTGCTAATTTATTCATATCGAATGAAACTTTATTGAGTGTAATGTCAGTACCTCTCTTTATTTTTAACTGTTAGATTTATATAATTCTAAAAATTTGTCGAAATGAATTTTTCCCCATCTGTAATTTTATTATTATTTCTTATATGTTAATATTATAAATATTATTGAACTGATTGTACGTTATTTACATTAAAAACAATATTTTTATTTTGTAAGAAAGTGAAAATGCGTAAAATTTAAAAGATTATTGTAACGACTGATTAATACGTTAAACTTCATAAATTAATAAAACATCGACTATAAAAATTTTCCTACCGAATGGGAATATTTATGAAATTTTCTGGGATTTGTAGAGTGCAATACTCCGTATATTTTTACATTACACCATTACTTTATGTAGCTTTAAATCCAATTATATCATATTTGCTTCATATATAGCATTCAAGACAAACTTTTTACCCTGTTTTTCGTTTCACTTATATCGTTCACCCATCATGTAAAAAAAAGCATATATCCGTGCATGAACATAGAATAGATATTAGATATATAAAATAGAATATCTATTCTATTTTTATGTATCGGTGTAAGATTCTATTGAAAACGTAAACATGAAACATTAAAAAAAGAAAGATCACAATAAGGTAGATGCTCAATGATAAAAATTTTACAAGGATGGAGAGTTTCTTCCCCATTGTCACTAAAGACGCTACGATCGCAATCGCATTACCATTATGCTCTATGGAAATGTCCCATCTTATATTAATATACTATCTATGTACTAGAGCTACTACTCTTATTTTGTCAAGTGTATGTCACAGTTGTGAATGCAGCGGACAAGCTCAGTCGCCTAGAATGGACCTTTTTTTAATCCAACGTCTGCCGCTGAACTTTAGGTAATGGAAGCTGGAAACGATTGGAGAACGATTATCGGAAGAGCTGGAAATGACAGAACGGTGGGGAAAGAAGAAATGAAGCGTGGAGATGTAGATTTTATTTTTGTGCAATGTGAAAAGTGAATTGCAGTGTTTAGTTTTAATGTTGTGTGTTTTAGATCAATAAATTTGTTAAGGTTTATATCCGACTGGCTATAAAGATTTACATGGTTGCATGTGAAGTTTTTTTGATAGTTCTCAACATAATGAAAATAAGATTCTTTTGCGAGTCTGCTCGGTTAAAGAACTTACGTTAAGTGGAAACTTTACTACATACTTTTTTGGCCTGATTTTGTTTTTTTATCTTTTTTCTCTATTATTTAGTCTATATAAAACCAACGCAAATATGCTTTTATAAAAAAAAAAAAAAAGATAAAAAATCTTTTGGGTTTTGCAGACCCCAGTGTCTCAGATTTGTTGGAAAAATATATGTGTGTCATTCTAGAGCTAACACTTTTTTTGTTGTCAAGTGCACATTGTTTTGCCTTTGTTTTGTTTTGTTTTTTCGTCGTTTTTTTCAATCATTTAGTCTATATAAAACAAGAACTTGCTAATTAATGCAGTTTTTTACTTCGTGTTTTTTTAATCTTTTTTCCTATGTATATAAAACCTACACAAATATGTCTTCATCAAAAAGAAAAATCTTTTTGAGTTCTGTAGACCCTAGTGTGTCTGCTTTGTTCGAAAAATATATATGTGTCATTCTGGAAGTAATACACTTTTTTGTCAAGTAGGGAGAGTATTACACAGTGAGACAGCAGTCATTTTGACATATAGCCTTTTCTTCTAGCTGATACTCACACATAACCACCTTATCTTATGCAACATGTGGATGTAGTTTCGGAACTTCGGTTACTCGTCCGACAAAATAGTAAATAATTTTTTATTTAACAGTGATTAAAGCTTAATAAACGTCTATTTTAAAGTTTATTTCCGTCATTATGCCATATATTTACTTAACCAAACCTAGCTATATCTAATAACAGACTCTTTCGAGAAAACTACACAAATTTTTAAAGCGATGAAATTGATGAAACAGGTCTGGCATCCATTTTGTCACAACGTAACGGAAATGCACAGTGAGACACACAGTTGTGATACACAGTGAGACGTGTCCCACTGTTTACACTGATGGTTCTAGACAATTCTTCTGACGACGATGAATCATTTAGGTATCAGGAACTAGAACTCGAGCCTGTCATTCGTGATTATGTTCTTGTGCGGTTTGCAAATAGTGTGTTCTATGTAGGAAAAATTTTAACCTGTCAGGATGAAGATGGTGATTTTGAAGTGATTTATCTTCGAAGAGCGTGAAAGCGGCAGGCTTCGTGCCTCATGTTCCAGATATGGTGTCTGTTAAGGAATCAGACATTACAATGCTACTGCCAAAACTGCAATTTATGTTAAGAAACAACTCTCAGGATACCACCTGTGACGGTGAATTCGTATGCCCAGGTTCACAATATGAATAAGAGAAAAAAAAACTCCAACACAAAAGTTTAGAGGACTTACATCTTTATTATGAAACACCTTTAATGAAGAGCCGCGAACAGTATAGCGGAACGGGGAGTGAGTTTCAATAACTGCTCGTCGGCAGACGCCCCATAGCGGGGCTTAAATTTGGTTTACATGGCTCTCGATCAGGAGCAAGAGTGAGTTAGATTTTGTTACTATTACATACAGATTGGCGAACACTAAATAACCAAATGTAAGATGTTTGGCGAAAAACAAATTGGGTAGACAAAACAATCCAGAAGTTTTACATTCAGTTAAAAACTATGCCATGGCGGGCTCTTTAGGGTTACAATAAATAACATTCCAGCGGTAAGTGAGAGTGGCTTAAAGAAAGAGCAAACACGTGATTTTACATGCACGTTACAGATTTAACGACAGCTGCAAATTAGTCAGCAAGGGGCATATGGTTTGTATCCGACAAAGTACAAGGGTGATAATTGAATACTAATGCAAGCCCAGAGGCTGTGAAAATATGCATTACATATCGTCGGCTGCGAAGCGAAAAAGACATTCACTTGTATTTTATTCTTTTATTTTATTTTGGCGGAAAACGCTGCAGTTAAGATCTTTTTCTATCCGTGTGAATTTGAAAGAGAGAAAAAGAAACTGAGATAAATGATGTCTGCATTTAAAAAGAACTTTAAAAGGTAAAAGTGAAACTTACAGTAGTGAGAGGGCGGGGGGGGGGGAGAGAATGACTAAAGGCATAAGAAATTAAGTATAAAATGTCAAATTTAAACTAAATATTTTATTTGAAGGGGGGGGGGAGAGAATAATGACAATTTATAATGAACCAGTATGGTTAAAAGTTGATTTTTTGAGGGGAGAGGAGGAATAATGCATATATAACGGAAAAGCCGTTATATATATCACCCATTACCCCCAGAAAAAAAAACTGTGAAACTTGTAGAAGAGTTTTTTTTTAAAATTGACGATTATTTTGTCACATATAAGTATTTAAAACAGATATAATACAATACAATAATAAGTCTCCATATATCTATATATATAAAAAAAATTAACTGTGTGCTTGCAATTTTTTAAAATGTTTGCATAAAGCAAAACTTTCAGGTCATGATAAATGGCGCCTTTTTTTTAAATTCTTTTCTTGGTATTCATTAGTCTTAACAGTCACCAAGAAAGTGCAAATAATATTTTTTTTTATTTAACAGGATCCTTTTTAAATAGCTTTTTAGTATTTGATTAAGAGGCTGGTACCAGCATTTCTCATGACCAAAATAAGAGAAGTAATTTTCTTTTAATAACTCGGAAATTTGAATGTACGTTGAGCTACACTCTCAGAAATGGATACTCAGATTTCACGAAATTTTCTTCGTTTTTGACGAAACCGTTTTCTAGGAAATGCTCCGAGCGAATATTTTGTCAAATTGATGAGAAAATTACTTTCTTCGCTTGTTTGAAGATAACAATTTCGTCAAAAGTGCTTGTTCGAAATGTGCAATAAAAGGGCTGGTGGTGACATCTATGGAACAGTTTAGAAGCATCTGTATTTATTGAGAGGGGAAAAAATAATGTCACTTATCCTTTCCTTCGGGGTGATTTGAACTCACGACCTCCGGTGTTGGAGACCGTCACTCAAGCTATCTCGCTAATGGGTCCTCGCATGGATGTGATTTTAGATGTATGTAGTGGATTCTACTGTTTGCTTATAATGCCTGCAAGTTTTAATTAATAAGACTAATTTATTTTTATGGTTTTCCTATGGTTTATGAATAATTAGAATATGGCTTGATTAATATAATTTATCAGAGAAAATTTCTCTGCCCAATGAATGATTAAAATATGGTCTGGTTAATTTGTTGGTCAGAAATAACAAATTTTAAAGTGCATATTAAGGAAGATTTTATGAACTTGAGTAGGTGGTTATGATTTTAACGCTTTACTATTTATAGATGAAAAGGGAGAGGGATCAATTATGCATGTTTTTAATTTGATATTTATATGAATATATTTCTTAAATGAAAAAGAGATCCTAGAATTTTGAAATTTTATTGATCAAATTTTCTTTTTGAAGGATTTTGTAAAACACAGGAAATTTATTCTTTTCGAATTAAACCATAACAAACAACAGCAAAATAATAATAATAATAATAACAATAGTAAACATTTTTAAAAACTTTAACAGCTAAAAAAATAAGTAATGCAGAAACAATAACTACCTATATTTCAGTATTTTCTGAAATGCGCTTAAAAGTGCAATTTTTTTAATAAATTGTGACAGGAATAACATAAACAAGCAAATATCTGCTTGCTAAAATCGCAGGATTTGAGGAGGTACAATAGCACACCCCTCTTTAAACTGCTACCGCAACTGTTTCCTTAAAATGCATTAAGTATGGGGGTGTCACGCGATTTTGATACGAAATGATTGCCAAAAACAAACGAAATGTAGCTCAAGGATTGATGAATCGTCAGAAGCGAGAGTTTTATTTCTGAAAACTGTCTTTGTTAGGCATACACTTAAGATTTTTTTTAAGAGGGATAACTATAGTTTAATTGCCACAATCCACTATACGGGTTCAGTTAAGCTCAAAATGTGGTTGAATTGTTAATAAGATGTGTACCTGTAACTACAGAAATTTTCTTTGCATTTTTACTATTGTTCAATCAAAACTACTAGACCTCTACAATGTCAGATTAAACTTCAAGTGATAAATACGATTCCAGGCAGTAGTTAAGACATTATTACACTGAATAAAATTATGGATGGAGTGTAAAAATGTATGATTCATGATAATATATACATTATCTCACTGTGTACCACTTGTGATACACAGTGAGGCAATTTCGGGTTATAAATAATCGCCATAAGTTAAGAAATAATATTTTTCGTTTCACTGTGTACTACCCTCCTACTTTTTTGCCTGTTTTTGTTTATTCATCTTTTTCCCTATCATGTAGTCTGTAAAAAACGAACATAATTAAATTTTTATAATTAAAAAAATTGTTTAGTCAAAAAAAATGTTTTGGTGTTTTATAGACTCCGGTGTACCAGATTTTTTTGAAAAATATATGTGTATCATTTAAGGTTAATGTTTTGAGATGAATGCGGATAAATTAATTTTACATAATAATGAACATTGAAACTTAAGTTTCAAGACTGTTTTGGCACTAAAAGTATTATCTCTATAGTTATTAATTATAAAAAACGCTATAGTTTGATATCTATTTTGCATATTTAGCCATATTTTCAACATCCAATTTGATGTGTTAATTAAATTAGTGAATAAACTGAAGAATATATATATATATATTTTTTTCTGTGAAATATACTTTTCACATCTGCAAAAATTGCGATAACCAAAATCTCCAAATTGAATAATAGAGCTCTTTGTGAAAGCAAATGTGCTTTGTATTGGAAGGTCAGAAATAATGTTTCATTTTTTACGTGTGTAAACAAAATAATAAATTAAATACTATAAAAATATGTCAGATCAAAGTATGCTAAATTTTTATTCCGATTGCAAGACGTTTCACATAAATCTTATTTATAGAAAACCCATTAGTATTGAAAATCCATCATTGTTATATTTTAAAAATATTCAGCATCTATTTCATGAAACAAACTTCCTATGTTGATATTTACTGTTAAAAGAAAATGATAAGTTAATGGATTTAGCCTGCGTTATTTACTCAAAATCCTCTTATATTTATACGTGCTTTACATTATCGTGAATACATTTTCTAATGCACTCAGTTATACTCTTTTAAATTCATAAGCAAAAATCAAAGTCAATTTTTAAACATTAAACTCTTGTACTTAGTAGTTCAATAAATACAAAACTAATTCAGCAATAAAATTATAAAATCACAAAATGCCAAAAAAAAATTTAACTTAAAATTATCCTTAGTCTTATACATATACTTTATGTAAAGTTTAGAACTAATTTCTTTTTTTTTCAGTTCTTAAATTTATATAAGAAAATGTTCATTTTTCCTTACTGTGAGTTATATTAAAGGAACGATAATGTAAATATTCCTGTACAGAGAAATAGCACACAGGAATACGTTATAAAGATCGTCTATGGATAACTGTTATGAATAGCCGGTAGAGTAAGTAAATACTAAAAATTATACCACTTACGGATTTTCACTTACATTCAATGTGGAAATGGACGAATAAGTCATACAATACATCTTATTAATTAGCTTTAACTTCAATAGGAAAATCTATATGCATATAAAAGAAGACCTGCTCCGTGTGTGTGTGTCCATCTGTCTGCGATGGCTAGGGAAATCTACCACATGTAAAAAGTTGAAAAGTTTTCTTAGTATACTCCAAGGCTTGTCTTGATACACCTGAGGCTCATAATTTTATTTTTTTTATTACTAGCTGAACTATTAACTAAGAAAGCTCATCAAAAATGCAATTTTTCTTTCTGCTTGCTTTCGGTTAGTTGGTTGTGTAAAGCTTTTGCAGAAATAATTGAATAAACTGCGGTAGCAATGCAATGTCTTTGATATTACAAGAGTTATTGTTTTTTCAAGTAAATATTAATATTTTAGCACAAAGATTCAACACATGCTTTGGAAACATTATATTTATTACTCATGGAAATTTAAAAGAAAGATCATTTTAAACTGAGGTCACACTCTAGCAACCAATTTGACAACTTCGCTGGAATTTTTTTTTCCCCCATCGGTTTTTCTCTTCTTCGATTAGCTGGTCGTCAATATCCGCTAAACATTGGCGATTTTGGTTGGTTAGTGGAAAATTGGAGGGAACGCGGTCCCGTGGTTAAAACTGCTATATTTAGATAACAAGAAATATAATTTTAAAATGTTAAATAAATGATTACACCACTTCTTGCTGGCTCTTTTGCCACTAGAAATAAAAAATTGGCTATAGTAAGTCCTTGCATTTCAATGCTTTCTGTTGCTGTAGCAAGTAGCATTATTTTAAATTGAAATTAAATTCTCCCTTTTTCATAATATTAATGATATATTTTTATTTCAGAAATGTTTATGCTTATTTTTGAGGTATTTTTAAGTGCATTTTTTTTATTCCTGTTTTTGCTTTTTAAATATAGAATAATGTTTTGAATTTATTGCACGTCTGCTATACGGTGCCACAGGCAGCGAAGACCTGTGTCGAATATTTGTACAGAAGATATTGCACCTTAATTTATGAGTAGTGGTTATCATTATTTACGAATAGTAATTTCAGCAAAATTCTTAAATTCATATTTCACCCTTTCATACCCTCGACTAATATATATGCAGATAAGTTGAATAACGGAGTTTCGTTCGGATATATGTTTGTTTAGAACTGAGTGCGCTTCCTGGCGTTGGAAAGTGGATCTAACATATTTTGCAGAGCGTGCATACCACAACTGCTATACGGTGCCGCAGGTAGCAGCAATCAGTGGCGGATGTTCTTACAGATCATATTGTACCCTTAATTGAATGCTGGTTACAATTATTTCTGAATAGTAATTGCAGGAAATTTCTAAATTTCTTATTTCAGTCCCTACCCCGTTGAGAAATATATCTACGAATAGATTGAAAATCGGAGTTCCGTTCGGATATAGTCTTGTTCAGAATAGAGTGCCAACCTGGCTGTGGAAAGTATAACAAAAAGAATTTGCTGAGTTAGCGCAGCACGCCTGCTATAGGGTGCTGCAGGCACGACGAACATCTGGCCCTTCTCGAATGTTCGTATAAAACATATTGCCCCCAATGACGGTGGAAAGTGGAACTAAAGTACTTTGCAGCGCGTGCATGGTTAGGTTACAGTTAGGTTACAGTTAGGTTACGGTTAAGCTACACTTAGGTTAGAGTTAGGTGACATTTACACTACATTTAAGTTACAGTTGGGTTATGGTTAGATCGCAGTTAGGTTACGGTTAGGTTACAAGTGGGTTACGGTTGGTTACTGTTGCGTTACAATTAGGTTACTGTTTTGTTTTTTGCAGCAGGATGAACATTACGCATTTTCAATATAATATATACAGGGTGTTTCACTACCACACCGACAAACTTTGGGGGGTAATAGTAGACATATAGACAAACATTATTAAATTGGAAACCATGGGGCGCAAACGTCATCTGTGCGAGCTAGGGGCCCTTAAAGTTTAAGGTCCAAAACTTCAAACGATGATAAAGAACGGAAAAAAAGGGTCGATTTGTTTGCGGTTTTTGCTAAAATCATTCTTTATATCACGATTTTCATAATTTTTTTTAAAAGGTTACATTCAAAAATTGTCGATAGAGGGCTCTTTAGACTTTAGAGTCACGAACAACTACATTTACCGTTATTTTTTGTATGGCGTTAAAACTATTCTAAAGTTTAGACTTTAACTTAAATTTTAAGCCCAAAATCCGAAATATTGGGATCGGGTAACTAGCGAAAATTTAACTATAAACAGAGGGGGGGGGGGGGGGGAGAGATTTTAAACGCTCATAAACATTGAAGAAACTAATCGATTTTGTTGCGATTTGCGTGTAAGTCATTCTCTTGGTACTTATTTTATTCAAAATGATGTACAGTTTTATTGTCCTTATTTTTTGATGGAGGGCGTTTCCGACACATCTCCGATATTTCAAGATCATTACTCCTGGGTGTTTTACTACCAGACCAACATACTTCCAGGAAGTGTTAGGGATGCCAAGACGATTCGGAATCCCATAGGAATGTAACGTTCGAAATGTCTTTTTTGCAAATTATGGATAAAAGAAGTAGAGAAAAAAGCAACAGAAAAAAGCAGAAAAACAGCAACACATGAATGTGACAGAAAACAGTTTATTTAAAGGTTTTACTACAGAAGGTGTTTGAAATTACAACCAGAAGTAGTCCAGTAAGCTTTACAGCGGCGTCGCATGGAATTCCTCAAGCTCTGGAAAATCCCTGGCATCTCTGATATCTTTCTGGCAGCTACAGAAATACAAGCCGTGAGGTCTTCGCAGCGCCATCTACCATCGCTGTCAAGATTGCCGGACTACTTCTGATCGTAATTTCGAACAACTTTTGTAGTAAAACCTTTAAATAAAGTTTTCTGTCAGATTAACGTGTTGCTGTTTCTCTGCTTCTTTCTGTGGCTTTTTTTCTCTGCTTCTTTTAACCATAGCTCGCAAAAAAGGCATTTTTAACGTTACATTCCAATGTGATTCCGAGTCGTCTTTGCATCCCTAACACTTCCTGGAAGTATGTTAGTCTGGTAGTAAAACACCCAGGAGTAATGTCATTGAAATGTCGGAGATGTGTCTTACCAAGGGAAGGACCTACATGCAAACCGCAACAAAATTGATTAGTTTCTTCAATGTTTATGAGCGTTTAAAATCTCCCCTCTCTCTTCATAGTTCAAATTTCACTAGTTACCCGATCCCAGTGTTTTCGATTTTGGGCTTAAAATTTAAGTTAAAGTCTAAACTTTAGAATAATTTAACCCCATACAAAAAATAACGGTAAAAAGTAGTTGTTCGTTACTCTAAAGTCTAAAGCGCCCTCTACCGACAATTTTTGAACGTAACCTTTATAATTTTTTCTAAAGAAAATCATGATATAAAGAATGATTTTAGCGAAAATCGCAAACTAATCGACCCTTTATCCGTTTTTTATCATCATTTGAAGTTTTGGAACTTAAAATTTAATGGCCCTTAGCTCATACAGAAGACATTTGCGCCCCATGGTTTCCTATTTAATAATGTCTGTCTTCATGTCTACTATCACCCCTCAAAGTTTGTCGGTCTCGAAGTGAAACACCCTGTATATATATATAGTTTAAATTAATTTTTCAATTAATATTCAGCAGTGAAATTAGGCAAAAAATTCTTGAATATTAAAAATACGTGACATCACATTGATAACCAACTAAGCGTTAAACCAGGAGAGTGAAATAAAATGTCCAATAGCGAAGTCGAACACGGATACCTGAAATAACACCCGGATCCGTGGTAGATCATTGGAGCGTTATTTCAAGTACCCGGGTTCGATTCCCGGGTTGGGCATTTTTCGCTCTGTTTCGTTTTACGCTTAGCTAGCAATGTGATAATTCACGTATTTTTAATATTCTATAAAAAAACTTAATTTTATACAATAGTTCTGAAATTTAATACTTCATAGATACAAACATTTAAGATAATGATTAAGTATAAATTTGATTCATGTATAGCCGTATTTATTAGTGATAGAATCAGTTTGAAAATTAAAAAAATCGTTCAGGATTTCGATATGAAAAACAAATAAATAGTTACGTGTATAACAGTGATTTTTATGATTAAATACTAATATTTTAGAACGAAAATTACACAATAGTCTTAAACATATCGTCCTCCTCTCGTTTCCCGTTGCAGTTACTTTGAGCATTTTTACTGCTAAATGTCAGGGGGTTTTGTTTGTTTGTTTGTTGTTTAACCGATTTTCCACACAGTCAGCATACAAAATCGGATTCAAGATGAAAAATCAAACAAATTTCAGGTTCATTTAAGAATATTATCACGGGTTTGTTCTACGCCGGGCGGGTCAGTTATTAGGGAAATAAAACGGTGTCTTTCTCCTTAGTGAGTTTTAGGTAGATTTCGTAAGAAATACTACCTATTGGGATCGTTCCTACGCTGGAATTTCTGAAATATTTTTGCAGATCTACACCGGTCATGACCCCTAGAACCCAAAAACACCCTCAGTAAAAAACTTTATCTATCTATCTACATATATATATATATATATATATATATATATATATATATATATATATATATATATATATGTATGTATCACTTTCTTCTGGACACGATAACTTTCGTAATTCTGCACCAATCTCTTCCAAACTGATACATAACATCAATGGCCATAAAATCTCGGTCAAGATCGTTAATGGACAAAATCGGACCAAGGGGAGGGAAATAGGGAGGGGTTTTGTGATAACAGAAAACCCCCCATAATTTCTTAATTTTTGTACATATCAAATCAGTTTAAAGTTTTTATTACTTCTAAAAATAGGGTCAAATATTTATGTATCACAGATTTTTGATAAAGTTAAAAATGGGCTCAAGGGGCGCAAAAAATAGGGTTTTTGGGAGAAAAAAATCATAACTTCGTCAATTCTCAAGATATCAAATCCAATTAATTTTATTATAAATCTCCTTAACATTATCTACAACTTTTATATTCACAAGTTTTTGATAGGACCAATTCGTACCGCAAAAAAAATTAAAAACGAAAACAAAAAGGGGGTTTGAAGAAGAAAAAAAATCCAGAACTCCGTCAAATCAAAAGATATAAAATCCCCATAAATTTATCATATATCTTCTTAATATTGTCTACAACATCTATATAGACAAGTTTTGGATAGAACCAATTCTTACAGCAATAACAAATTAAAAATACATAGCGGTTGAAGAAAAATATCATCTTAGTAAGGGTGTATTCAAATCCAAACTGCTTATTTTCTGACTCATTTTACAATTCATTTTTGCTCTCAAAAGCTTCCAATTGGTACGTTTTCTTACTCAGAAACTAATGTACCGTAATGGTCAATTTTTTGACAGAGGCAGAATATATTTTTAAAAAACTGTTAAAAAGGGCATTTTGAACCGAATTTACCGAAGCGGATTGTGTTGGAAAAATCATTTTATTAAGGATGCATTTAAATCCAAACTGCTTATTTTCTGACTCATTTTTAAATTCATTTTTGCTTTCAAACGCATGTAATTGGTAGATTCGCTTATTCAGAAACTATATAATGTACTGTAATGATCGATTTTTTGATAGAGGCAGAATACATTTCACAAAATTATGTCAAAGTGGGCATTTTGAACAGAATTTCTCGAAGCGATTGTGTTAGAAGCGAAAAATATTGTCCTTCTGAGAAAATAATTCTTTATATATCAAGTTTTAATTAATTGAAAAAAAAAATAAAAACACAGATCGCTTATAAATCTCTTCAAAAATCACGTCAGCAAGTTTCTTTTTTTTTTTTTTTTTTTTTTTTTTTAATTATTATTATTATTATTATTATTATTATTATTAAAAATGAATCTGGAATTATGCCAAAAAATTTCGAGTTGTTGAGCATGAAAAAGTATATTTTTGAATACCGCCCTAACATGATTATATAAACCCTAACCAGCTATTACATAAAAATGAAATAAAAACTCGTCAAAAGCGGCCAGATAAAATTGTTAAAGTGGATTTATCTCTAATCGTGATTTAGTTTTTGTTTGTGAAATTAGTATATTTGACTTCGAAATCTACTTCTGCCTGTAGGCCGGGCCGGCTGGGATTTTTTATATTGAAATGCAAAGATTCCCCGTACAAAGCATTCATATATATTAAAACGTTAAGGTAATACTGTAAGTTCAGCTCAAAATCAGGTTTTATATATAGATAACTGAAATCATTCTTGGGTATGTAAAAGGATGTTTAAATGATTATTGTTACAACTGAATATTATACAAAAAATGGTGTTAAATTAATCATGTAAAATTTCTGTATAAACTCTTAGTCTGAAGGATTAAATTTTCAAATATAAGAATCTTTCATTGAAAGTATAGCCACAATATTTTAACTAAGATAACTTAAAACATTTATAAATTGAAAAAATAAATGAACAGTTTTTTTTATTACACCTGAAGCTTTATTTCTCATTAAAAAGGATACTAACAAAGCTATAACTATTTAGCTAGAAAAAACTGCAATTTTTCTATTATATGAGTTGTAATTTTTCAACTGGACAAAACATTTCGGAGCCAGGATTCGAACCAGAGGTCTCTTGGTTGAAGCTACAAATGCTCTGCCCACTGAGCTATTCCGAACGAATGTCGAGGACCTAATTCACCAAGCTAACCTTATTGATCACATCATCTGGTCTGATATATAAATCAGCTCAACAGAATAAATCGCAGGTAATGGAACTTCACTAAACGCTGGATACGTAATTACACTAGATTCATTTTAACACAATTCTAAATGGTTAAAATCCTGGCTCGGACATTTTTTGCTCAGCTGGAAAATTACAACTCATATGTTTTATTTACAGTTAGAATAATTGTATAAAATTAAACTAGAGTAATTATGTAACAAGCGTTTACTGAATATCCATTAACTGCGATTAATTCTGTTTAGCTGATTCATATATCAGACCAGATGATATGATCAATAAGGTTAGCTGGGGGAATCAAGTCCTCCAGATTTGACCGGGACAGCTCAGTTGCCTGAGCATTGGCAGCTTCAGCCAAGAGATCTCTGGTTCGAATCCTGGACGGAACATTTTTCGATCAGTTGGAAAAAATACAACTCATATAATTCATTTAGCAAAAAAAAAATATAATCATGCTAAAGTTGATCTACTTTTCAAATTGAAAAATAAATTTATATGAATGCACATGTTTAAATAATTTTTAAATTTGCCAAAAATAGAAATTAATTGAATAGTTTATTACAAAATCCCCCTTTTTTATAAAAATGTTTGAAAATGGGTTACCACTGTTTATCTTGATGAAAATCAGTTAACAATGTTGTTGGAGACAGTAGTGATTTGTGCTAAAATCCATTGAAATAAAGTTTTGTACAAACCATCGTACCGTACATACCAATAGCATTATAAACAGAGTTTCCATCGTAGAATATAAAGAACTGATTAAGATTGGATAACTAAATCAAAAGAAAAGTTTGAAATACACACCGAACAAAACAAAATGAATAGATAAAATTTACAAAATGCCAATATCTTTATTTTCAAAACATTTTACTAAAACAGCACAATTGCATTCATATATATATATACAAAATCGTCATCGAATCGGTAGCTGGGAAAGTCTGTAGTGTATATAAATGCATACTGCAAAGTGTGATGTCTAATGACAATCAAGATTTATCGGTGTCGTGTTGGTAAATGTAGGGCATGTACATTAATAATTTTAGTTTTTTTTTTTTTTTTTTTTTTTTTTTTTAATAGCTGTTAATGTGAAACAAAGCAGCTTTTGTTGTTCCGAAATCCACTAAAGGAAGTAAAGTAAATAGGTACGGTGATCACAGAGTTTAGAAAATGCATGCATTTTCAAATTCCTGTTCGCTGAGGAATGTCACTCCACTAATATTTTTCTTTTATTTATTTCTTTTTTTATGCATTAGTGCAGAAAGCAAATACTGGTATCAGTTGCATACACTGCGTCTCATAAGTATATGGACAAGCAATTGTTTGAAATAGCAGCTCAATATGTGAAGCCATAATCACGAAAATAATAATAAGCATATGGAATCATAATATATGTTTGTTACAATAACGAAATACTGTATAAGTTTTACAGAATTTTGTAAAAAAATGAAATTCAAAATAAGCTGTCCCCAAAATATATGCACAAGGAAGAGAATTGCTTTTATTTCCATCGTATCAAAAAAATTTGCATTTTCTACGTTCTGTACATGTGAAGTACCTTCTGCTAAATATAAAATCACTACTCATTCTTCAATTATCGAAAAGTGGGAAAATGCCTCGCAACGTTCAATTCTCTGCTGCTGATATAGCTAAAATTTGGCGATTAAAGACTCAAATGTTAAAATGTCTGATATTGCTAAAGAAAAATAAAGAGTAACACATCCGGAATTTATGAAATTTTATCAAAAAGTGACAATGCGATCGCAAAACAACGTTCAGGTCGACCAAAAAACAGCAAATCTGCGACAAGACAGAGAGATTTTTCGAGTAGTTTCAGCCCAAAAGAAGTTTGTTCGTGAAATTTCGAAGAATTTAGCGTTTCGTATTACGAGATCTACTGTTCACCGTTACATACATCCAATCAAAATTCATTAATATCGCAGAATGTGCGCGGAATATATGCTCAAATGCACCATAGAAATACACGCGTTCCTTTAACTAAAAAACACACATGAATTGTTAAGAGTTTCTTCAGTGAGAAAACAAAACCAATTTGGATGGTCCTGATGGCTGGGCATACCTGCGCATCATCTGGGCATGGTCTGCGACGAGAATCTCGTGAGTTCTTTAGTCGGCAACAAGGAAGGGATTCTCTCATGGTGTGGGGCGCGATTTGTTTCAGTGGAACAACGGATATTGCTTCTCTTTATAATCAGCAATTCTCTGAGGATTATTAAAATGTCTTTAAAAGCAATCTACTTCCATTTGGAAACATTTTTGAAAGGGATAACTGAAAATTCCAAGAGAACAATGCGTTAATTCACATCCGTCATTCAACAACAGCTTGTCATACGCAGAATCAAGTGACTGTTATAGACTGGCCAGTTATCAGCCCAGACCTCAAACCAGTTGATAACCTTTGGGGAGTACTTGCACGAGATGTATATGCCCATGGTCGTCAGTTTTCTACTATTCAGGATTTAAAGCAAAACGTAGAGCATAATTGGTTCTCTTTACAGCCACACATTCTCTAAACACTAGTTTGAGGCTTTTTTGATACGGTTTTCAAGATAATTCAAGGGAATGGATCCAAAATTTGAATTTAAATGCAAAAAACTCGAAAAGTCCATATATTTTTTGAGACATCGTATTCTGATTTTTATTTTTTTACAAAAATTCTGTAAAACCTATACTGTATTTCTTTGTTGCCATAAACTTGTATTAGAATTCCTAATGTTTATTATTGTTTTCGTGATCATGGCTTCATTTTTGAACTGATACTTCAAAAAAAGAAAACGCCTGTCCATATACTTTTGAGAAGCACCATATCTTTATAAATATATTTTCCATGCACCAATGCTAGATAACAACAATCGTGTTTGTTTTAGTACTGTCGTATTGGTATAACTGAAAACCTACGAACTAAGAAAGTGCATATGCAATAATCATTTTAGAGTTTTCCACAGTGCGAAGCATAGAGGCCTATTTCGTTGTCAAATCGACAAACAGAACAAAATCAAATAAAATGAAATATTTGTTTTCTTCTTATTAATAGAAGAAAATAGCACATTTATGAGGTACAGCGACTGTACACTTTACGAAATTCATGCATTATCAAATTCTGTTTGCCGAGGAGTCTGATTGCATTTTTTTTTCTTTTTGTTTATTCTTTATTTTTTCCAATAGGGCAGAATCGCTTCCAGTGTACTTCTAGTTCATTTCTCATGTTTATAACATGTTAAAGATATATTGGATATTAAAATCTTACACTCATAAATTGCACATCTCGCCAGTAACTCTCTTTCAAAGCAATTTAACACATTTATGAAATACTAAATTAATACTCTACTGAAAGAAGTTCAAACTTCTGAAAATTATAAACTCTTCTACAAAAATCTATACAATGGTTCAAAACATTCTTTCATTTTATTTTCTCCAAATTTATTACATTTTGGTCATGAATTTTTCATAATTTTTCACAGTTACGATTTTTGAGCTAACACTTTGATCTAGAAAAGGTTACATAAAGTATATGAAGTTTTACGGAATCAGACGGCATTTGAAAAAAGGCATATGATACAAAAAAAAAACACCGTAAAAGATAAATATTTTAAAAATATTATTTAATAAGTAATTACCCATTACGTTCCGCACCATTTTTTGTAATAAAGCAAAATAAAAGAATAATACTCATTCGTTTCAAATGGATTAGCATATAGAAAGACAATTTCGCTTCTGAAAAACACCAGTTTAATGCAATTTTTATTCTATATTTATAATTTTATTGTAAAATAATATTTGATACTTACCAAAAATGGCTCCACTAGAACAATGATAGTTTGCAATTTGCTTTAATAAATACACAATTTCTCTAATTAAAAGTAATGAACTACAACCAAATCTACAAAATAAAATCTTCTACTCCTGACTCGCCTGGTGATGCATGCAGTAACATTCATCTCGACGGGGGAAGGTATGCAGACCCTTCTTCATTGTTGTAGCCGATATTCGGGATCAGCTGTCTCGTAGACCTGTGGAGTGAGAAAGCAACTCAAAACCTATGGCTGGTTTTAGACCGAGGGAGACTCACGTCAAAATCTAGCAAACGGGATAGGAACGCACCCAATCTTATCCGGAGTAATACTGAGGTGTGAGCGGACTGTGAAGAGCAAAGGCCGCTTGTGGCTCCATAACGTCGCCTGATCTGTGCGTGAGGCGGCATCTCGCAACTCTTGGTACTGGCAGGCGGCGAAGCTTAGACAGTACGTAGGGGTTAGGATTCGGCCCAACATGTGGAATTCTCTGGATTCGCTCCTCCCTTGCGGTGCACGTGAAACTGGAGTAGTTGTGAGTGGCTCTCAAGGTGCGGCCTATAAATGGATATACTCTGTTGACCAAAGGATAGTCGCAACTAGATGCCACTGTGGGAGTGCGCAGTAATGTACTGCTTTTTCTGGAAGGGGAATCCCGCCTTCCCTATCGTCTGCAACGAGGAACCGGGCTGGTTGCTCGCAAATCATGTGGCGACGTTCAAACCACAGTCAGACTCCTAGATCGAGATCCAGTGTTCTATACATAGCCGGAGCTTTCTGTTTCTCACGGACGCATGGAGCGGGGCGTCACTATGGCACTTCCACGTTCATCCGGGTTGCTAGTGAACAAAATCCGGTTTTCTGGCTCAGGTCAAATTGCACGGGGAAGGGGCACTTCGGTCTTCAGGAATCAAGTGGCCTGGAGGTAACGTTCTTAGGCAGGAGGGTTAAAGTAGTCTGTCCCTGCAGCTTTGAACGTTTGCGAGGCAAATCTACGCGCTTAGGAAGTTTCTGCACTCTACCGGGTTCTCAAATGACACCTTCTTCTCTTCCTAACATCCGACGAAGAACAATGTCGTTCCTTTCACAGGTTTCGATCTTCGGAGGCTTTGGTAAAGCAAAACTCTCCATTGAAAGCCGATTTTAATTCTGAGCCCAGCTCTTCTGTAAGTATTTCGTTTACTTGAGGAACTAATGGATGACTCCTAACGTCTGTTTCGAGCCACCTAGCACTTGGGAGAGAGTTGTCGCGGTTACTAGAAATAAAATGATTTTGGGTGCAGTGCTGGAGACGCTCTTATTTTTCTGGGTGTATGTTTCCAGAGCGGTGTCCATGGGTATCTAGGCGCATGTGCATAAAAGTTCTTTGTACAGAATCATCCTACTGTGTCAGTTTATATCAAACAGTTTTATTCGCCTAATAATTCTGTGTTTTGAATTCATATAGACATACTAGTGCTTGTTGTACCATGTAGTGGTGATTTGTTTCACTTAACTTACATCAATACTTATAATAATAAACAGACTTTTAACAACATAAATCGTTATAATTTACGTCCTATAAAGTGATACTTTTAAATATTTTCGATAAGCATAGATATTCTTGATCGCGACAAGTAGAAAATCGTATTATGTGCATTGTAGCTCGATATATTTTGCTTCTTACGTGGCTGCCTTATATGTTCTTGTGTTTTCATATACAAAGATACCTTTATGTTTGATATTTTATCAATTACATTTACTTTTTTAAATTTAGAATTTATATTTCTGGTGAAATTTATAAATAAGGAAACAAAATTATAATTATAATAGGCACAGTTTTCTCTCTATGAAAATTAGTTAATTTTGTTTTTACATTTTAGTAATCTTATAGTATATTAGTTTATGGCACTAAAACCTTTTAGAAAATAAATGGGTTCACTATTGCCTGTGCATTTGTAGAATCACAAGGCTTCCCACACTGTAAGAAAAAGTGGTAACTTTCCACGTAAATTCCAGGAACATTTCGCCTTTTCTCGGGTTTTCAGGATAATTTAGACCTTTCCTGTGAAATTCTGGTTTTCATATCTGAAACGTTCCTGAACAAAAGTTGTCAACAGCAAAACGCTGCGGCCGCCATTTTATTATTTTGTTGTTGTCCGCCGCTCGCGCTCGACTGTCGAAAACGAATTCCTTATACGAATGACAAAAAATCATTGTGGAATGCAAATAAATGAATAGATGACATAATCATTTCCATCTCTATTGTCAAGGTCTATCAGATGAAAATGTAATACCTCTGTGACATCGCTAACAACGAGAGGCCCGAGGTTGGTCTCACCGAATGTGATGAACATTTCTATTTCGATAGAGTATAGTTAGTATATAAATATATGACTGCCATAAAGCGCAACCCACAGGGGGTCTTGAGAAAATAATTCGCAAGTTTAAGCTATAGTTTATAAGTGGATAAATTTCAGTCTCTCGCAAGCGGCTCCGTGGCATGTTTGGCAGCGTGCTGGATTTGAGTTTTTTCTACCCGGGATCAAACTCGGCTCCGACTTGTTTTTTGGAACGAAACTTTTTATCAATCATTTTCGAACCGCAATTGAAAGAATGTGTATAATAATTGAAATTTACGAAAAATACGAATTAAATGTATCTTTTGTAGCATATAAGTGCTTTTTTAACTACGTAATTTTGCATGTTTAAAAATATAATGAAAAAAAAACGCACATTTAATGTCTATAGACTAGAATATTTTTCTTGTTATTTAAAATTATTTTCAGTTATTTCAATGAATATCTACAATTTTTAACAGAGAAATAAATTAATATAAGTGAACAAGTATATTATTTTCATTTTGTTTCCACATTCAAATACTTCAAATATTTCATGGTTTGAAAAATATGCTTTTATTTTTTGTTAATTTGATTTTTTAAAGTCTGGGATTCTTGATTTTTAATTAGAATAAGTGTCTACGTAGTAATTTCTTTCGGTAATGATTTTTTTTCTTGTTTAATATTTTTATATAATACAGTTTAATTATATAAAGACAATCTTAACTGTGAATCTTTGCATGTTTATATATTTAATGAAAAGTAAAAATAGCATAAATAATAATAATAGTAACAAACTAAAAATAAGACAATTAGAACTTTTATAGACCATAAAATTAAGCTAATTTTAAAATTTATTTAGTGTTATTTGCATGAATAAGCTACTATTTTTCACAGTGAAATAAATGTATCATTTTTTACCAACTAGCTTTTTAACTTTTGATTTTTTTTAAATCTTGGATTCTTATGGTTATAGTAAGAATAACTGTCTATTTGCTTAAAAATAAGTTCTAAAAAGATATTGAGCTGCTGAAAATTATTATTACGTAGGTAATAATTACAAAACCAAATATCCGAAATAAAAAAAGTCAAATTAAGAATATTAAAAAGTGTATTTAAAAAAATCATGAAATATTCAAAATACTTTCATATAAAAACAAAATTAAAGTAATATAATTAATCACGCATTTATATCACGTGTTTTAATTTATTTCTCTGTGAAAAATAGTAGTTATAATTTTAAATAACAAAAAAAAATTATGGTCTATAGACATTAAATATGCGTTTTCTCCCATTATATATTTAAGCCTGCAAAATATCGTAGTTAAAAAGCACTTATATGCTACAAAACATACATTTAATTCATATTTTTCGTAAATTTCAATTATTACACATATTTTTTTCAATTGCGGTTCGAAAATGATTGATAAAAATTTTCGTTCCGAAAAACAAGTCCGAGCCGGGTTTGAGCCCGGGTAGAAAAAACTCAAATCCAGAATGCTACCGAACATGCCACGGAGCTGCTCGCAAAAGAAGGAAATTTATCCGATTATAAACTATTGCTTAAACTTTGAGACTTATTTTCTCAAGACCCTCTGGGCGTTGTGCTTTATCGCGGTCATATATTCATATACTAACTATAATCTATCGAAACACAAATGTTCATCGCATTCGATGAGACCAACCTCGGACCCTCTCCTTGTAAGATACACTGCTCAAAACAATTAAAGGATATTGCAGTTTTAGGTAGATTTTGTATCTGGTAAACTGTTTAGCTGATTGATACATGGTCGACAGACATAGTAGGTTATATGAGAATAAATTACACATGTTTGGCAGAAAAAAAATGCATTTTATTGCGCATTTGTGTACTAAAGGAAAAAAAACACAATTTGTGCATATGAGAAAAAAAGAATAAGAAAAGGTGTTTTCTTCAAAAAAAATCATTTTCAGTAGGGGGTATGGTTTCCACGGGCGGCCAGCAACGTTGAACACCTTTGAGGCATGGACTCAATGAGGCTATTAATGACGAGTTGGGGTATTCTGTCCCACTCTTCCAGAAGAGCTCTTTCCAGTTCTTGAAGAGTTTGTGGGGGTTGTTGGCGGCCAGAAACTCGTCTTCCTAGAGCGTCCCAAACGTGCTCGATTGGATTCATGTCTGGAGAACACGCTGGCCATTCCATTCGAACGATTCCTTCTTCGAAAGCAAACTACATACGTGTACGTGATCACTGCTGATCATCACACGGTGCACCAGGAAAGGGCCACCACGGCGTCCACGCTACCGAGGGGACCATCTTTCATATGCGTTCGGACCCGCCTACAAAGTGTCGCGACCTCCCTTAGGGCATGTGACGTGAATTTCACAGCCCACCAAGTAAGCGGGTCAAGACCCGGATATGAGATCGCCAAGGCAGGGACCCCCCTTAGGCTTCCTTCCGGTATTGCACAATTTTGGGGAGTATCGGACCCACACGTCCGCGTGGGTCAACTTCACTTCCCTAAATTATTTTTTACTTTGACCTCTCGCCGTCACGACAGACTTCGAACACTGGCACATTCTAACCCTGCAACGGGCCCGCATCCATGGTACTCGTCAACACATAGCAAGAGCCGAGACTCCTGAAGGAGGGCCTGCCTAGCTCGTCGACCCCACCCTCAAATTGGGCTAGTGCCCTGTGAAATAAAAACTCAACTACCAAATATCACCACTTTATTATTCTTCATACAGAGCACATTTGATGTGGGTGGGATCCGCACGAGTGCGGATTTACACACTATTTACATATTTACACGGCTTAACAGCCAAAACACATGTTAGACTATCAAGGATAAAATTTAATGAGTTTATTTACATCGCCATCATTTTCTTCAATCTTCTTTCTTCTTTCTTCCTTCTTCTATCCCCAACATCAACTATTTCATTTAACCACAGCTGAGCGATCAACACCACCAAACGACATCTCACCACATCCCATGAAACATGAAGAGACCACTGTCGTAATGTTACCACAGATGAGGTTCCATTACCTTGAGAAGGGTCCCGAGAGACCGTCTCAATTTCGGAACCGTAAAATAGTTCCGAATTGAGGCTCGAGAGAGCCTCGGACAGTATTTGTCTCTAAGTGGCCGAGTACCTACACACTCCAAAATAAGGTGTTCACTAGTAGCTGGGCGTGGGGACGTGCAAAATGGGCACGCACGAGGCAGAGGCTTCACTCGAAATCTCCGGTAGTAATATGGGAACGGGCCATGTCCGGTTACCGCCCAGTTGAGAAGTGGAGAAGTCCAAGCTCGTCCTTCCGAAACCCTTGGTATTATTCGGTAGACGCTCCGGCTTAGAGTCTCCCTCTCCCACCTCTCCTGCCAGGTCCTCACTATTTCCCTGGACAGGAAGTGCTTCACTACACTAGGTGCGAGATCAACATGGGCACTCACAACGTCAAGCTCCGCACCCGCCTTTGCGAGTGTATCGGCAGCCTCGTTGCCTCGGACTCCCACGTGAGCCTTGACCCAAAACCAATCAATCTCAAGATCCTCCCCCGCCTCGTGGATCTCCGCAATGAGCGGATCTCTACTATTTGGATTAGACAGCGCCACAAGCGACGACATTGAATCGCTGAGCACCGAGAATTTCTCATACAGTGAGCCGCACAGCTCCAACCCCCGCAAAATTGCAGTCAACTCCGCCTGAAACACCGTCGCGTACGGCGGGAGGCCGTATGACCTCTCCGCAACCAAGACACCATGATCGAATATCGCTACACCAGACCCGACACCTTGGTCTGTTTTAGAGCCGTCTGTGTAGACCGTCACTCTTGAAAGGTCAAACTCCTCGATGTTCTGAGGAGCCTCAACCCAGGCAATGGCCAGAGCCCTCGAGGGATGCGTTCTGAATCTGACAACATCTCTTTGTATTTCATCTGCACTAAAATGAATCGGACCATAATTAAGATCCTCATTTAGCCTGAGAGACCGCGCGAGAAGACTCTCCTTCTCGACCTGCAAGTCCAGTGGAAGGGCACCCGCCAGTACCTGCACCGATGCCGTACTTGTTGTACGGAAACACCGGGTAATAGAAAGAAGTGCCGGTCTCTGAGCCGAGACCAGTCTGTCACGCATGCACTTCGTACCCGTCCACCAGAAACTACAGGCATATGTTGCAAGTCTCTCAATTCCCAACTTATAAAGTTTTTTCAGAACTTCTCCTCTTAGACCCCAGTCCCGCCGACTGAGCGAGTGTAGTGACCTAACATAATTAGCGATCGATTCCTTAATGTACGCAACGTGTCCCAAGCCATTCAACTTTTCATCGACCACGACACCTAAGTATCGGGCCTGCTTCACTGGCTGTATCGACTTTCCAAGAAAGTGGATACGAGGAGGGGCCCGCGGGTTTGCCCTCCTCCCTCTACGTCTCATCTTACGAAAATAAATGGAGGTTGTTTTCTCCGGAGAGAAAATGAGCCTATGCTCCCTTGCCCACTGCGCTATTCTTGCAAGTGCCACATCAGCGCGCCTACCACACTGGTAAGCGTTTGGGGCTTCAACCAGAAGCCCAAAGTCGTCTGCGTAGGCTATCAACTTCACAAAACGCCCCAAATCCAGCTCAAGGAGTGCGTTGGCGACCAAGTTCCAAAAGAAGGGCCCGGAATTAGAGCCCTGCGGACACCCAACATTATACTCATGCTCGTAGGCCCGAATATCGGTTCGAAATATGACCCTCCTCGCAGACAGAAAGCTCCTCACTAGATTGAATAAGTTACGCGGGCACCCCATTCTTCTTAGGGCTTTAAAGATCGACGGCCACCACAAGTTGTTAAAAGCCCCTTTTACGTCCAACATGACGAGACAACAATCTTTGTCCCGAATATGACAGTCTCTTACTGTCGTACGCAATTCATGGAGTGCGTTCTCCGTTCCGACACCAGCCATGAAACCAAATTGGTTTCTGTGAAGGAAGTTATGGGACCTGGCATGAAAAGTGAGCCTATTGGTCACCAATTTATCCAACACTTTTGACCAAGCCGGCAATAAACATATCGGACGATATGAACTAGGGGCCGAACGATCCTTGCCCACTTTGTTGAAAAGGACTAAATCTGCCTTTTTCCAAGATGATGGAAAGACGCCTTCTCTGAGGCATTTATTTAATAGTCCTATGAATAGGGGTTGATTGGCCCTGAAGAGCATTTCTATCACTTCGAGAGGCAAACCATCCAGGCCCGGAGCCTTTCCTTTGTTCAAAACCCTGAACACTGACTCGACCTCCTTTTGAGTGAATTCCGGGTCGTCGTCTCCGAGGCTATGTGCCGACTCCCCAGTGATGTTTCGAACAAGGCGGTTTACTCCATTTTCTCTAGGAAAATGGTATTGCAGTAACTCCTCAACTGTCGAGCTGTAATCCGCAGTTTTACTCCCGGACCGTGTCTCAACTCCACAAAGTTTGAGTCGATTAGAAGATCGACCCCGTGACCAGTCAAAATGCGGGCCAAACGGGTTGCTTTGATCGATATCCTCTAGAATCGTACGATAATGGACCCATTTAGCCCTTCGGACCGACCGCCGAAATCTACCTTGGAGTTTACGATACAAAATGTCATACTCCTTTTTTAATTCCACATCCCCACATCTTTGGTACCTGCGGCGTGCCACCTGGACCATCTTACGTTCAACGGTCAAATCGGAGTTCCACCACGGAACAGCTCTTCTCTTAACACTCCTTTTCTTACTGCATGAATTACTGAGTCCTTGAAGGATCTCAGTCAGGGAATCGACACATTCGTCGACAGACTTCCCATTTAGCCAGTCGATAGACATGCTCCCTATCTCATGAGACAGGGCCACTCGAAAGTCTCGCACGTTCAGATCCTTTACTTTCACCCGGTATTTGGGCCGGGGAGACGGCATCTTCGTGGAAAGAACCGTCCTTATTCGCCTATGTTGGGTGCTCGACTCACGAGGCTCCAATTGCCAAGCAAGCACTCTCGTGGGATCAACAAACCGCCCAAGAGCTAGATCAATCCAGCTCGAGCCATTGGCATTCCTGAATGTCTCTTCACTAAGAGGATCATTCATTATAAGCAGGTCGTTCTCCAAACAAAACTCCACAACCTGGTCTCCACGGGCATCAGACGTCTGCAACGAATTGCCCCACACCGTGCTCTTAGAGTTAAAATCCCCAACTACAAGTACTGACTTACCTGTGTTTCTATCAAGCAAATCCTTGACCACGTCCAGCTCCACAGAGATCTCGCCCCTGGGCGGAATTTAAACTGATACAATCAGAATAGAAACTTCAGGGCCGAGGTCCACTGACACTGCAACCACATTACTTGCCGTCATAACCTCCATGACCGGGAGAGATTTATTTATAACGGCTATGGCGGCTCTGCACCGCTTCAACGAGTAATGGGCCACTACATCATCGGGAAGTCCACCCAACTTCCCGTTCCCCAGGATGTACGGCTCCTGAAGGCACAAAATGTCATAGTCATCAAGATCCTTCTGTAAAGTGTTCATGGTCGTTATGGATTTGCTCACATTCTGTTGCCCAATGGTCAACTTAACCATAGTCTACTCTCCGTTGTAAACGGCTCAACTCCAAGGCACGTGTAGGACAAAAGGGGTCGAGAGCAGAATGATCTAGATTTGCTCTTTGATGTTCCGGGTAAAACTTGTTTACCACTTTGCAATTAAGGCAGGACAAGGTTTTACACTTACCCGCCTTATGCCTGGCGCTCCCACATTCCAGGCAGACCTCCTTATTTTTGCAAGACGAACTGATGTGGCCGTATCGACCACATTTATAACATTGCGTAGCACGTAGGTGCTCGCTTATCTTCGACCTCGACCATCCAATGACAAGCCGGCGTAAACCTAATAGCCGGTGGAAGGCAGAAGGGGCACATTCCAGCACCCAATTATTCAGTTCTCGTCCCTTCATCGAGAACTTAACTGACATGGTATCCGCCTCCACACCAGCCTGCTCTGCAGCAGCTGCGATCACTTCACTCCCCTTGATGTCACTAGGAACATCAAAAATAACAATCCGGGGGCGTCGGAGCTTCGGAACAGATCATTGCACTGTCTCCCTCAGCCCCTCCGCCTCCTTCACAGCCTTCTCCAGAATTTCAGCGTCACTATGGGAGCTGAGGCGTACCAACAGGCCTCCTGAGCGGGTCGGCCTTTTCCCGAGGACTTCTACTCCAAGCTCGACAGGCTTTATGGCCTCCACCACTCTCTTCTCAACAGACTTGCATCCCTCCTTTCCATCTCTTGGATAGATCAGAAGGGCATGGTCTGTGGACGGACCTGCGGCACGGGTCTTCCTACCACTCCCAACCGAACGCTTACTTTTCATGTGTCCACACATTGTTTCTTCCGGAACCGACGTCCGAGTGACGTCCGCGAACGAGGTTCGCTGGTCCCGCTCAGCCACTTGTACTTTTAAGCCCTCTATTTCATGCTTGGCCTTAGCCAACTCCAGAGCATGCTCAACGAACAGCTCGTAGACATCGTCTAGATCTGCATTAATCGCCGCCAGCTGCGTTCTATCTTTTTGAGTTCTGCCTGGCACAACCGCCATTATCTGCACTTTTAGTTTACCAATTAAATCTTTGGCGGCCAGCCTTCGGTCCGAACTCAATGTGGACTCATCAAGGTCCACTATTTGGCTACTTTCATTAGTAGCCATTTTAACTATATCCCAACTTCTTTGACTCAAATCCTTTAAGCTCCTTGACAGGTCGCACTACCACTACTGGCTACTCTGGCTTCCCGGAATTTAAAAAAGACCGGGACGACGAGACGGACTTAGCCTCAACGCTTCTCCTACGTCGAGGAGCCGGGTGGCCACGCCAAGGCGCCGCAACTCGTCCTATTTTATGGTACGTGTAAAACTTAGAAAAATTTCTAAGTAAAAAAATAAAAGTTTCGAACAGAGTTCGAAACCTTGAACACAGGAATGAGATCTACAAAATAATTAAAAAAATGAAAGTAGTGGATTTTTACACTCTTCTCAACTTGCTCTTTGTGACCTTTACGGTTATCACGTAAAGTGAAAGGCGAACCGTAAGAGGGTCTATGCACTACCAAATCCGCTAATAGATCTCTTGAAAGCTAGAGTTCACGTACTCATAAAACGCCAGATAGTTTCCCACCCGGTCCTTCTTCGAAAAGGAAATCCTCCACCAGGTTTGCACGATGTGGCCTGCAGTTATCGTCCATTAAAATGAAGTTATCTCCGATTGCTGCAGCGTAAGGGACTACAATAGGTCTGAGGATCTCATCCCTATATCGGCGACCCGTCAGAGCTCCATCTCGAATGATGTAGAGGTCAGTGCGCCCGTCAATGGAGATGCCACCATACACCAACACTCCTCCACTGCCAAATCTGACACTTTCGTGCACGAACGCAGGATTATTCCTACTGCCACGGTCCCTCCAGATGAAAATACGCCTATTATCCGGATGCACAGAAAAACGGGACTCGTCAGAAAACAGAATATTGCTCCATTCATTTCCCCTCCAGTTGACATGCTCGGTTGCCCACTCCCTGCGGTCGCGACGATGCCTTGATGTTAATCTAACACATACCATCGGTCGGCGAGCATACAGACCTACAGCATGGAGCCGGTTTCGGACAGTCTGAGTTGAAATCGTGGTGCCTGTAGCCGAGCGAAGGTGTTGTTGGAGAAGAGTAGCGTTCAAGGTTCGGTGTCTCCGAGCTGTTAACGCTAAATACCGATCTTCATTGGGCGTTGTTGCCCGTCTACGACCTTGCCCTGGTCTTCGGCCTGCACATCCACTCTCCAAAAAACGGTTCCAGATCCTGTAAATGACACTTTGTGACACTCCAATGGCTTGCGCTACTTCGGCTTGAGTTTGGCCCCCTTCTAACCTACCAACAATTCTCAAAGCTTCTGAATCTGTCAAATGACTTCGCTGAGACATCGTACTCATCGAAACAAAGCAATCACTGAATGCCGATCATCCTTGTGTTCATTCTCTTTTATCCAGTTGAAAGTCAAATTTCATTCGCTGCCGCTGAAGCGACGCTTTTGACGTCGAACTCAAAATTTGCATACTCCACAGTTTGAAAACCAGAAAAATTTGTATTTGTGATTCTCTTCTTCTATTTTCGGCAAAAAAAATTTCGTTTATATCTTTATTATATATAAAACTTCAAATATCCTTTAATTGTTTTGAGCAGCGTATTATCCGCCGTACCTGTCTGTGGAATGTTTATCCAGCAGCACAAGTAGAAAAATACGCCTAGTATTTGTATTCCCATTAAGACTACATATTCATTCTAAAACTTCAATCTAACTGGCGATTCTATGATAGCTTGGTTAATTTAAATGAAAAAAGAAATTAATCAATTATCTAGAACATCCTTGTTGGACATAAGAAGTCCCCCCCCCCCTTTAAAGGATTATAAATTAAAAGAAAAGGATAATCGCAAAAGAGTAATTGGCTATAAATATAATATTTTATCTTGTTCCGCTGATATTTTTAATATGCTATATTATTTTTAGAACAAATTTTGTGTTAACAAATATGTGTATTAATATTATTTATGTTTTAATGAGTTTCCATTTAAGAATTATACATTTATGTCTAAGATTTAAAATTAATATTAATCTATATATACGCCATTGTTTTCTATTTTTTTTCATTTTTACTCTATCTATATAACATGCAGTTGTACAGTTTTATTTGTGTTGCTCAGTAATCTCTTCTTTTTTACGCAGTTTATTTGCTTATAAAAAATAAACTTTAATAATATTTATTCATTTATATTTTGTGAGAAATAAATAATGGTTTCATTTTTTTAAAGAAAAAATTTTACTATTGTAACAGCCATAAATATTGATTTTATTGTCACTTCTGACAATATTGAACAGACTTTATTGAACACTTCTGAAACGTTCCATAGAAAATAAGGTAAGCTTTTTGGGAAATATCAGTAATGTTTTGTTTTTAACAGAAACATTCCTGGTATTTCGCAGGAAGCTTACTGGCCTTTCTGTGGAAAGTTTTAAAGTTATAGGGTAAATCCGGAAGAGTCGCCGCATACGAATGGATGCCGCACCCCTTGTATTTCTTGTAATTATCGATAGATGGTCGTCAAACGCACAGTATAGGTGCGCAATGAGATTATTTTAACCAGTGTATAGCGTGAATTCCATTTCGATGTTTACTTGTAGAAGCACAATCCTTAATTTGACGTAAGTGCATGATTTCACTGTCCAAACTTTTAAACACGTTATGTTTAACTTTTCGTACGCTAATTACTAAATGCATGCATGATTTTGAAGTCAAAACTAAGTGTAGTACTGTGTGTATGGTTACGCCATTCCTTTTAGCGATGGCAGGTAACTGTGATGGCCGACTTCTGCACCATGCAAAATGAGATATATGCTGCACTGCTATTCCGGTATACATGCCGCAGTTTCTTTTGTACGGGATGATTAAGTGACTTTTCCTTTTCTTTTTGCACAGACTAACCATGTTAGGCATGTTATCAAGTTTACTAAAACCAAAGGAAAAAAAGGGTGAAAATAACCAAAGATGAAAATAACAAGTAAGAAATGCAAGAAAGATGATAATAATGAAAAATTGGATTACGCGTAACGCAGACGTTCTTCGCAAACTACTCCAAAAATGAGAAAGTGTAATTGGCTTCGTTGCATCATGTGTTTAATTGTAGTTACATAAAGACCGTACTTTTTCGACACTTTTAATGTAGATTTTAGTTGAAAGAACAGGTCTTTTAGCCCATTCGGAACCATAGTTGCATATAACCACCTTCATAAAGAGCTTACAAAATTTGTTTCTGGCACCAGTAAAAAAGAAAAGTAATATTTGCTTTGTTTAATTAGAGCATTTTGATGATTATTTAAGTAAAGGTAACTTCTTTTAAAAAAGTGGTACCAACCGAATAAAATTTGTGTAAAAGCCACCGGTCCCAAAAGGATTAACAAATAAATTATGTAAACACAATTTTACTTTTTTTCTTTTCCTTTTCTAATACTCGTACATTGATGTTACGTTGTTGCTGAAATAACAATAAAAATTTAATGTAAAAAAATAAGTCAATAATTTTAATAGTGAAAGTAGGCAACAATTATTACTTTCAATCTGCTAATGCGTTTCATTGTTCTCATTTAATTTAATTTTGTTATTACATCGTTAATAATATTCCAGATATCAATATTTTTTTAATATTTTTATTTATAATTTCATTCTGTTCTTATTGCAAGCGCGGCATAACTACCGCACAAGTGCGGCGTCTCAGCCTGAATGTACGGGTGACGCGCCGCAGTGTAATGTTTAAAAAAAATGTTAAAAAATATTAATAATTTGTTTTGATCTTTTTCTTTTTTTGTCGCAGTACACGCGTTGCATATTTAACATTAAATAGCACAGAATGATTTTTTAAATTTTATATCCACCATGGGGCTTTATACACAAATTCAAAAAATGTGCGGCATAAATCCCGGAATTACCGTACAGCAAAGTTCAAGTCATTTTCAAGAAATATTCCTTGTAAATAATGGGCAACTCAGCTGCCCATTTTTTCCCAGGAACGTTTCGGAATTTTTTTTAGAGTGCAACTGTGTCATTCCTATTTCTTACTACTCTTTTAATATGAGGACTATTTTAGATGAAATGTAATAGCTTGATAGATATTCCTTATAAGTTTGATTTCTAGTTTGTGATACTTAAAACTTTCAGTAAATGCACTTATTCACTATTACAAGAGAATTTATAGAATTATAAGTGCTGAAGAGCATTCGCCTTCATCATCTCTTCAAGTCGCTGATGAACATTTTGCGTATTTTTAAATTGTTCTTATATGTATATGTATATATTATAAAATAGACTACAATATATATATATATATATATATTATAAAATAGTCTACATATCATACGAATGCGTTACTTCAATTATTATAATGCCAAACAATATAGATATTAATTAAAATAAGCCCTTAGATGCAGTTATAATGTATATATAAATAAAATTATTATTTGCATTATTATATGAATTTTATGCAAGCTCCATTTTGGATCCTAGACAATAACAGCTATGTTTTCATCTCTAGACTTACTGGCGATCAGAGGTGACAGCATATGCAATGCTGTGCTAAGAAAGTTTACAACAGGGCAATTTAGGGTAATAATAAGGTCTAGTTTTATTTTTATACGTCGTAACCTTTTAACCTGAAGAAGGGATGCTAATTTGGTTAAATAGATGCATATGGGAAGTATGCTGACCAACGTTTTAGAACAGCGACACATATTTCGAGAAAGCAATGGCCAATGGAGGTGAAAGTGATTTTGGCCGGACCTACCGAGACTGAAGCGGACTTCAGAAAAAAAAATGATACTTATATATATTAGAATAGCAGAAGTCTCCAATATGGTATGGCCCAAATGGACGTAATCCCGAAGCTTCCGAAATGACCATGGAGCCCGAACCTGAAGTATGTTCACGCCGCCCCAAAAAAATCCTGCTGCCAGAAATCATACAGCGTTCCCGATGATCCAGAAGTGTCCGTGCCAGTATGCCTCAATTCTTCATAAGCAATTCCAAGGAGCGGACTCATAAGTACTTTTATCGCAATATAATAAAACTGTTATTTTAATTTTAAAAAATATTTAAACTGAAGGGTATTGTCGACTCCTGGATCCAAAATAAGTCAGATATAATAGCTATAAAAACTTAGTAAAGATATAAGTTTTTAAAATATTAAACATTATAGAAACTCAGGCTATCAATAAAAAGAAACTGAGAATAAAATAAATAAAATGATTTTGAATATCTATATGATAAAAATCTAAAAGAAAGATTAAAATCAATGTATGCTATATTTTTTATATATTTTTTTTTATAGAAATTAGTTTATAAAAATTATCCTAATGTAAAATCAAGCTTCCGTGTTGCGGAAGTTTAAATTGCATTTCTAAATCTGCTTGTTTCTTTAACTTTATTAAGTTTGTAAATATGTGTTTATTAGTAACTTGTAAATAAATATATTTAGTCGAGATGTAATCTCAGTCTGTTTATTTTAGTAAAATATGTTGATGCGTGTCACTTCTTCTAGGATTAATTTATTTAGGGTATTCGTTATATATTTTTCAGTACATTTGATTTACAAGGAAAAACTTATTAATATTATTATTAATTTTTCTAATGGGAATTCTAAATCGAAATTACTTTATAATTAAGATTTGCGGAAAATTCATAAGTGATATTGCCGTCGTAAATATTAACAACCCAAATTTATATTTTAATTAATTGTAATTAATTAATCTGTTAATTAATCTGCGTTATTTTTATTTATTTCTTAGCTCGCGTTGCCCTATGACTAGAATTTAATTTTAGTGTATGCTCACAATAATTTGGTTATTAATTTAAATTAAAATATACCAACGTGACTTTTTGGTGATGTTAGGCAATGTTTGACGATATTTATAAAATTCAACTAGTTGCAAGCTATGCGTCTATTTCTGTCCAGCAATAAGGTCTCCCGACTGTGTCATTTCTTTCTCTTACTACTCTTTTAACTAGGGTAGTAATAGATTTGAGTACTTTTTAGATCAAACTGAATAGCTAGATAGATGTTCCTAATAAGTTTGATTTTTCTAACTTTTTTCAATTTTCCTCTTTTTGAAATATTGACGTTCAAAATATTATTCCCACTCTGAACCTTTATTTTATTACATTAAGAGAAACTCATGAAATTCTTTTACGCATGTGATGCGGATCAATTTTTAGGCTTTGTCATGCTTCTAGGACGAAGGTCTTAAGTTGCTCACTTGCCATATCTGGACATGTTTTAGGTGAAATACATTTTTACGATGACGCTCTGCTTCATGTGCTCCTATATTCTTACAATTTTAGATTTTTAATATTTTTACATTTTTTTGTACATTTTTTATATAACTGCATTTTAAAGATTAATTGTTTATTATTTATAGGGTTTTGGAACATAATATCTTTATATACAGAATCTGGAACAATGGAACAATGTGATCATATTGTTGGACTGCCTAGTTGCGTGGCAACTTTACATCCAGTTAAGAGGTGAGCGTGTTGCAAGGGAATTAGGGAGCCTTAAAAAAATTATGTTTAAACGTGGCTGGTAGCCCTAGTCATTTTTTTCTCAGTAATTTAACTTTATTACATAATTGTGTTGGTACAGATTTTTTGTTTTGAAAATTTATAATAATAATAATAATAATAATAATAATAATAATAATAGTAGTAGTAGTAGTAATAATAATAGTAATAACAACAATAGTTAAGATTATTTTATATCGGTAAAAAAGTCTAACCACATTCCTATATTACTATAGCATGCGATTTCAAGAAAATATTCTAAATATGCTTCACTATACATAAATGCAATTAACTTAGCTTAATGGATCTTTAACATTATTTACATTACTTTTCTAATAAATACTTTTTTCAAACTATTATATCTACATAATTGTTTTAGTAAAGCTTCGCGTCCTACAACGTATTGATCAACGGAATGTGTGTATACGATTTAGCAACGTAGAAGGTATCTAACTTTATCACAAGCAATTTTTTTGGAGGGGGGGGGGAGGGGGGACATTATTCTTTTATATGTGGAAAAGTATACTTTAAGCATATATGACCTGATGAAACACAGAAGAGAAAAAAAAATATTAATTTTAGGATTGTATTTTATGTTTTCTTTTATAAATGGTTTATATAATATATACAGTGTATATATTTTTATGAGTATTATAGTGATTGGTTATCGCAAAATTTAAAACCATGAACAATACATTTATTAGATTTCATAACCATCTATCCATTCTATTAACCACAGCGAATTATACATATTACGCAATAAAGCAAATGAAGGTTTTCAAATCTCCTGAAGTCAGAGTTGTTTATATATATATATATTTGTTAATAAAGTAAAACAGATTTTATGGTTTGAACGGCATTCTCCCTAAGGTAATATTAGACTAAATAAAAATTATAGAAGATTTTAAAAAATGATTTCATAGAAATCTTCCATTGTCGAACTAATGTATCATAAATTGATAGATATGATATTTCAATGAATATTTACTATTCGTTATATTGTAGTTTGTCTTGGAAATTTGGGTTTACTTTATCAAACTTTTGGCACACAAAGGAAAACATTAATAGTTTTCCAGGAAATACGTGTATAAAATCATTTCAAATTCAGTAATAGCAAAAACAAAATGCAAAAAAAAAAAGCAGAAACATTAATTTTCTATTAAGATTGAACTATTTTTCAATTAACAATTATTATATAACAGTTATATATTAACAAGTATACTTCGATTCCGAGGACAGCCAAAATAATGCCGTTATAGCATGGCTTATAAGGAAAGTTTATTTTAAATGTATTTTAATCTTACAGCACTTCAAACGCTATGAAACTGATACGCGTTATTAAAGTGCATTATAAACATGTTTTCTATAGAATAAAGCTTTTATAATACGGGTGTTTCTAAATGAATATCGGGGGTTTTAACGTTTGGTAGTATTTATTACACAACACTTAAAATTAAAATTATAATTAATATATAAAATGAAACAGAAACTCAGTTTTACCTAGAAGCTTACAAATGTTCATGTGAGCACCTTCCGTCACACGGCACACATCAAGTCGATAGCTCAGTTCTTCCCAAACGTTGATTAGCAAAGAAATTCTGTTCAAACGCTCACCCGATCTGACGCCATGTGATTTCTACCTTTGAAAGGTTCATGAAGGATCATGTGTATGTGCCTCCACTACCAGCTGACCATTGTAGCTGTTGCAACAATGATCCCACAAACGCTAATAAACGTTTGGGAAGAACTGAACTATCGAATTGATGTGCGCCGTGTGACGAAAGTTGCTCACATTGAACACTTGTATGCTTGTAGGTAAAACTGTTTGAGTTTCTCTTTCATCTTATGTATTAATTATAATTTTAAGTTTTATATAATAAATATTTCCAAGCGTTAAAACCCCGATATTCATTTAGAAACACCCCGTATATGTTGTCGAATTATTGTGACACACAAAATGATTCCGTTACATTCTTGAAGCGATCATTTCTAAAATTATGTTTTCAGTCGTGCCATGTGTTTCTAAGCTTTACAAAATTTTAGTGTATTATATGGAGCACATAAATTCTACATATGTATTCCTATATAGATTTATATACAGGGTTGTATAAAAAAATTATAATCAATACCGTCTTCCCAAGAGAATTTAATGTGTTTTTAACTGGGTTATGAATTTTCTATCTGAATAACATTTTACTATTCAATGAGAGGTTATTAAATTATGAGTACATTCATATACAGGCCTTTTCAAAAAAAGGGTTTCACTGCCATCTACGAATACTGATTATCGGAAATACGCTTTATATGCTAAGTTTGTTATACAATTTACATCTTAATAAAAATTTAGAAAACTGAGCAGTGTATATAGAAATTTGTAGATTACATATAAGAGTGTATAAAACAATTAGAATACATTAGAATTCTATGGCGGTAAATTGTCGCAAATGATTCGTATTGAGCGGTTTTGATATGAATTAATTTTTAGCATACTGTGTGGTGTACATAATAAATTATAGAACCTGTAGAAGTAGACAAAACAATTTGGATATCCAACCGACTAAGGGTAGAAATTGCTGAAATCAAGTTTTAAACTACGTTATCCATTTTCTTATTTCGCCATCTCAAAAGATGAATCTGCGTTATAATATCTTGGAGATGTTAGAAAATAAATCATAATTTACGCATGAGGTGTGATTTTTCTTTCTTATTTCTCATTCTCGTTCCTCTTTTTTTTTTTTTTTAAAGGGTAGAAAATACATAGATTGCATGTAACTACAGAAAGTTTATATAGTATAGTCAGGTGAAAAAGCATTGATAAATGTTAAGCAAAATTCAGTGTAACCTCGTAATTACGCACATTACCGGACAGTTTTTTTATGAATTCGGAATATATTTCTAGAAGGACCAAGCAAGCACATAAAAAACAGTTCTAGGAATAGAAACGTTTCTCAAAATTGGTTCCTTTGCAGTCACTAACACTTGAAAAATATTTTATCCTTCGTTACGGAAAAATACAAGTTTAAGAAGATACTTATTGAATAACAAAGCAATAAACCGATAAATAACCAATCAAGAAATTGCTGTTGCCAAACAGCAAAACCAAATTAACACTACAAGGCTTCAAGGAGGCACGTGCTACAACAAGACGGGGCTTTCAATACAACAGAAACTAGTGCGCTTCGCGCCCACAAACTATTCATACGGAAATTAATACAATAACTTGGGATAGATTTCCCTGACTGTCGCCAAAGATAAACCACGCCCAAACCCTTCTTTTTATTAATAAATATTAAATTGTTTAAAATAATACAGAAATTAAAATAAGTTTACTGTATTTGGCATATGTATTATGCAAAAGCTTATGCAAAATTATAGAGAACACCTATACTAATAAGAAATTATTAGTCTTAGTAAAGAAAATTAGAAAAGTCTTAGTCATTAAAGTCTTAGAAATTATTAGTATATAAAGAATTTTATAACAGAGAAAATCAAATTTCGGCATCATAATACATTACGCACTTAAACAAAACGTTTTGAAAATATTTTCTATAATTCTTTCAATTGCTGTTATTTTTTCATCGTTTCATGAGTGTAACTTTATATATAATACATATTTAAAAGATAACGCTTAATTTTAATATTTAAATGGCACATTTCAAATATATTTTCATGTGCTTTTACATTATGTAATAAAAATATGTCATATCTTTTGACAAAGAATGACAATATTAAATTCAGATTTATATTCAGCATCACCTTACAAAAAAACATTTTTAAATATAAAACTTAGGATATTAAATTTTGAGAAGAAAAATGTAAATTGAACTCAAATAGGCTGCAGGTTATACAGAAAGAGTAAAATAATAACTACGAAATTTCTGGAAAATACAGAAATTTTAAATATATATAACAATAAAATTTAAAGATAATTTCCTTTTAAACTACATGCAACTGTGATATAAATATAGTAAAGAATAATTATAGGAATGATATAAACGTTCGCAGAATAACATTCCATAAAATATTGTTTTAAAAGAAAATTTCGACTTTTGAATGCTAGAATTTGAATTAGATAAATGATTTAAAAGCTTTTGTTCCGGTTGGGGGGAAGAGTCGGTGTACTTTAAACATTTCCTTTAGTCTGATTTACTACGTCTCATGTAAATTAAAATAAATATTTTTGCTTTCTATATTAAAAAAACCACATTTCTATATTTTCTAATAATAATAAGTGCTTGCAGAAAATGTTTAGTTAAATAGATACTTTGAGTATATTTATATCGATATCTATATATTCATTATACAAAAAACTAATTTGAAGAACAAATTAAAAAAAAAAAAAATTATTTCCTACATTGTTTAAGCCCGAGAAGGTACAGATATTAAGATATTTCATTCAATTCGTTCTGCATTTAATGTTACATTTTTGTAACAAATAAGTTAAATCAATTGAACATTAAAAAATAAAAATAAAATTCATACAACATGATACTTTAAACACCCTAAAAACTTAGATTCCGTTCGAATGAAACCGAAATAAATCTTAGACGTTTTCCATTTTTCAGTTGTAAATATTTGTATTGCAGATTTTTCTGTTATTTTTATGATAATTGTACATAAAATGATAAAATACATGCAAAACACAAAACTTTAAAAAAGTCTAAGATTTATTTCGATTTCATTTGAACGGAATATGAAGTTTTTAAGGTGTTTAAAGTATCATGTTGTTTGAATTTTATTTCTATTTTTTAATGTTCAATTGATTTAACTTACTTGTTTCAAAAATGTAACATTAAATGCAGAACGAATTGAATGAAATATGTTAATATCTGTCCCTTCTCGGGCTTAAACAATGTAGGAAATAAATTTTGTTTTTTTTTATTTGCTCTTCAAATTAGGTTTTTGTATAATATGTCAAGTTTTTTAATAACTACTGCATTCAGACGAACGCATTTCAAAATTAATGCAGGATACCATTATCAGGCTTTGATTCATGCGGTATCGTATCACAATTTGAGATGCAATTTACTTGTGTATAATTCAAAATCTTTCACCAGTGCAGTAATGCAAGTTGCTGTACTTTGGGCAAAAACTTCCAATCTGAACTTAAAAAATCTGTTTGAAAATGTCATTTTTATTTCTACTATGGCGCCATATTCAACTTCTTTTTAATTCTTAAAAAAACTATTTCAGTAATTTTTCACGTGAAAATCATTCAACTAAAAATAGACAAATTATTAGTACGGCTTTTGAGTTATTGGCAATAATGAAAAAAAAAAATGTTAAATTTTATTGGAAAAATGTCCGTTGATTCTCAATGAATAAAAAAACTAAAATTGGAATTATTAAGAAAAATATTTCTAAACTGTAAATAAAAATTAACCCATGTTACTCTCTGGGCTATAATTCACCCATATGTAAAGGCATTTTATCATCCGTTTTGACCCTCACGTCAGGCAAACATTTTCACACTTTAAATTTATAATATTATTAGAATTAGTAAAGAAAAAAAAAGAGTGGAATCGGGGACAAAAAGGTGTGAAGAAAAAATGAAAAAGTTATGATCTCCATAGGGTTTTCTATGTTAAATTAACATTGAGAAGTGACACTGGAAATAAATAAGTATTGCGCTGCCGCGCAATACTTAAATATTTATCTGTATATATGAATATACAGTGTAATCCGGAGTATAACGCAAATGTTTGAAAAAAGAAAATTGATTAAAATTTACAGGTTATACGGCTACAGATTAGGCGTTACACGCCGAATAAAGAAATATATTATTAATAGGTAAGGGAGCTTAGCAAGGTGTATGCGTCCAATACTTGTTGTCAGACTACATTAACACGTTAAGCGCCACGTCAGTCACCGGTGACGGACACTGAACTTTCCGCTTAGAACATGACATTCACCGATGACTGACGGCCTAAAATATTATATAAAACTAAAAAATATATATTGTTTTAAGTAATTACTTTAAATTTATTTAAAATTTACTTACCTTTTATTTATTACAGGATTACACTTTTTTTAAAAATTACTTAAAACATTGTAAATTTTTCAGCTTCAGTTTCAGTCACCATGGCACTCAAAGTTTTACACCGACACCGGCCGCTGCGATAGAACCCAACTCGCTGCATTGAGAACGTCCTGAACATGCCCGGTACCATAACTACGCCGTCACATCATTGACACCTTATAATATCAATAAACGAGTAAGAAAATATAAGCATAAGAATTCACAATTCGACACTAATGAATAAGAAACAAGAAAGAAAAATCATGCGCCAAGAATAGATTATTAATCGCTTTCCAACACTTCCAGAATACTTCACAAAAACATCTCCGTTAATGAAGTAAAGAATATACTTATGTAGGCATTTAAGAAAACGGATAACACCTTTGAAAACCAGATTTTAACAATTACCTCCCATAACAGGAAAGGCATTCCAAATTCTTTTGCGCAGCTCTGTATATGATTTATACAATTTTTACATGGTATGATAAAACTTAGTTTAGTAAGAAAACGCATAACACAGTTGAAAAATCACCTTCAGTAATTTCTACCACTAGAAAGAAATGTACTTGAATTATTTTGTATAGTTCAATATCACAAAAAGATTTTTATGCAACACATATTAACCTGAAACTACTGAAAACAAACTTCTGAAAACTACTGAAAGCAGACTTCCAGTAATAACTATCCATAGGTAGCTTGCGAATTCTTTTGATAACCTTGTACGTGGTCAAATGCTATTATTAAGTCGAAATACCCTACAACTCTATCACTAACAAATTAAAACAAAACTTCCCCGACTAGACGGACCAAAGGTAAAATGCGATTCTAGAATAGTTGCTGCTTCCGTACTAAGTAAAGACGAACTCTTCCTTACGATAATTTATTTACACGAAATACTATACGGATATTTGATATTTACAGTCTGGTGAGTCGTTTAAAATAAGACGGGTTTTGCGAACACCTTAAGTCCGCTTATATCGCCGATAAACAACTCACATGAGAAAATTAATTGTTGCCAAATGGCAAAATCAAACTTACACTATAATGCGCCAAGGAGACATGGTCTATAACCAAGCGGTGGATTTCAATACAACGGTTTCTTGTGCACTTTGCGCACACAAATTACGCATACAGCAATTAATGTAATAACTTGATGTAGATTTCTCTTACTATCGCCTAAGGACATTCACGCATACGTCCAAACCCCTCATTTTATTAATAAAGATTAAGTTGTTAAAAATATATACAAATTAAAACAAGTACACCGTAACTTGTGTGAGTTATGGTAATTATATTAATACGTATCATGCAAAAGCTTATGTAAATTTATAGAGTACAGCTAGGTTAAGAAGAAATAATTCTCTAACAAAACACTTCATAACGTAAAAAAAAAAAAAAAAAAAAAAAAAAAAAAAAAAAAAAAAAATCTACAGCGTAATACATTACGCACTTAAGCGAAATGTTTTGAAAATCTTTTCTATAGTTCTTTCAATTGTTATTTTTTCATTGTTTCATGTATGTGACATTATATATAATATATATTTAACAGCTAACGCTTTCTTTTAATATTTAAATGGCACATTTATAATACATTTTAAGATGCATTTACTTTATTTAATAAATATTTCTCATATCTTTTGACAAAAAATGACGATTTTAAATTCTGATTCATATTCTGTAGCACCTTACAGAAAAAGAGCATTGAAATATATGACTGAAAAATTAAATTTAGAGGAGAAAAATGTAAATTGAATACAAATAGATATTTATACATACAGAAAGAGGGAAATACCAACTGCCAAATTTCTGGAAAATGGAGAAATTTTATATATATATATAATAAAATTTAAAGCGTATTTCCTTTTGAACTACCTCCATCTATGGCATAAAAATGGTAAATATAATTATAAGAATGATATAAATGTTGTCATAATAACATTCCATAAAAAATTGTTTTAAAAAGGAAATTTCGACTTTTGAATGCTACAATTTCAATTAGATAAATGATTTTAAAACTCGTGTTCTGGGTGTGTGTGTGGGGGGGGGGGGGGGGGGGGAGAGAGTCGGCGTACTTTGAACATTTACGTAAGTCTTATTTTCTATGTCTCGTCTATATTAAAATAAATGTTTTATCTTTTTCTATTAAAAAATAATGCATTTCTATATTATCTACTATGAACAACTATCTACAGAAAATATTAAGTTAAATAGATACTTTGATTATACACTGCTCAAAACAATTAAAGGATATTTGAAGTTTTATATAAAATAAAGATATAAACGAATTTTTTTTTGCCGAAAATAGAAGAAGAGAATCACAAATGCAAATTTTTCTGGTTTTCAAACTGTGGAGTATGCAAATTTTGAGTTCGACGTCAAAAACGTCGCTTCAGCGGCAGCGAATGAAATTTGACTTTCAACTGGATAAAAGAGAATGAAGACAAGGATGATCGGCATTCAGTGATTGCTTTGTTTCGATGAGTACGATGTCTCAGTGAAGTCATTTGACAGATTCAGAAGCTTTGAGATTTGTTGGTAGGTTAGAAGGGGGCCAAACTCAAGCCGAAGTAGCGCAAGCCATTGGAGTGTCACAAAGTGTCATTTCCAGGATCTGGAACCGTTTTTTGGAGAGTGGATGTGCAGGCCGAAGACCAGGGCAAGGTCGTAGACGGTCAACAACACCCAATGAAGATCGGTATTTAGCGTTAACAGCTCGGAGACACCGAGCCATGAACGCTACTCTTCTCCAACAACACCTTCGCTCGGCTACAGGCACCACGATTTCAACTCAGACTGTCCGAAACCGGCTCCATGCTGTAGGTCTGTATGCTCGCCGACCGATGGTATGTGTTAGATTAACATCAAGGCATCGTCGCGACCGCAGGGAGTGGGCAACCGAGCATGTCAACTGGTGGAGAAATGAATGGAGCAATAATCTGTTTTCTGACGAGTCCCGTTTTTCTGTGCATCCGGATAATAGGCGTATTTTCATCTGGAGGGACCGTGGCAGTAGGAATAATCCTGAGTTCGTGCACGAAAGTGTCAGATTTGGCGGTGGAGGAGTGTTGGTGTATGGTGGCATCTCCATTGACGGGCGCACTGACGTCTACATCATTCGAGATGGAGCTCTGACTGGTCGCCGATATAGGGATGAGATCCTCAGACCTATTGTAGTCCCTTACGCTGCAGCAATCGGAGATAACTTCATTTTAATGGACGATAACTGCAGGCCACATCGTGCAAACCTGGTGGAGGATTTCCTTTTCGAGGAAGGAATCGTTCGAATGGAATGGCCAGCGTGTTCTCCAGACATGAATCCAATCGAGCACGTTTGGGACGCTCTAGGAAGACGAGTTTCTGGCCGCCAACAACCCCCACAAACTCTCCAAGAACTGGAAAGAGCTCTTTTGGAAGAGTGGGGAAGAATACTCCAACTCGTCATTAATAGCCTCATTGAGTCCATGCCTCAAAGTTGTTCAACGTTGCTGGCCGCCGGTGGAAACCATACCCCCTACTGAAAATTATTTTCTTTGAAGAAAACACTTTTTCTTATTCTTTTTTTCTCATATGCACAAATTGTGTTTTTTTCCTTTAGTACACAAATGCGCAATAAAATGCATTTTTTTCTGCCAAACATGTGTAATTTATTCTCATATAACCTACTATGTCTGTCGACCATGTATCAATCAGCTAAACAGTTTACCAGATACAAAATCCACCTAAAACTGCAATATCCTTTAATTGTTTTGAGCAGTGTATCTATATATATATATATATATATATATATATATATATATATTACAGTTGTAGATTTCCAAATAGGTGAAACAATTCCGGGTCATAATTCAAACGAGGGATTTCTTGGCTCAAGCCGCCTATGCTCTACCAACTAAGCCATCCCGGATAAATCTGGAAGACTAATACACCCATAGCTAACATTTAACGATCACAGCATCTTGTCTAATATTTGAATCAGCTCAACAGAATAAATTGTAGGTTTGATTTGGAACTGCTTTATACGCTGCATGCGTAATTATATTAGATTAATTTTAACACAATTATTCAATTGGTAAATAAATCATAATAATTGTAAATTTCCAAATGTTTTAAAAAGTCTTGGCCAGGATTTGAACCAGGGATTCCTACGTACGATTTATTCAGTTGAGCTCATTCTGATATCAGACCAGATGTGATCGTTAAAGGATAGCTGGGTGGATTTGTCTTCCGGATTCCACCGGAATAGCTCAGTAGGTAGAGCATTGGCGGATTCATCCAAGATCTCACTGGTTAGAATCCTGACACAGACTTTTTTCACAAATTTGAAAACTTACAAATGTTATGACTTAATTACACATTGAATAATTTAATCTAATATATGTAGGGTGTGGATGCAAAATTCACACTCGCCACTTAATTTAGTTTTTAGAAAAATGCAAAAAAAAAGTATTGTTATTAATAAACATGATACATTGGGTCAATTTTTTTGTGATATATTTGTTTACATAACAACTACTTGCACATAGTCCTAAACCTGTAATGATTCTGGTAAAGTTGTAATTTAAATTTAAATATGGAAAAAGTGCGTTTTGCAGCAAACTTTTATAGGTAATGTTGGTTATAAACAAAAACAGCTATGAATTTAAAACAACAAAAACAAAAATAAAATAAAAATCTGAACATTAGTTTTCGTTATGTTATTTTGCAGGGTAATAAAGAACAAAAATCAAAACGCAAAAAACATTTATTAAAAATAATTTGTGCATTTTTTTTACTATAAGACATGGCTCTACTTATTCACTGTCATTAAATCAGTGGAATATTTTTTGCATTACTTCTTACTTCTTTAAACATTATCATAATTTACTTCTGTTTTTGGCTCACAGGTTTGTTCATCTTCACTGTTATTAGTTTTTGCTCCTTAACCCTAGATCTACCGGGAATTTTATTCAAGTTTTAATAAAACGTTCTACACCAGAATTTTTATTTAAAACTATTTAACTTATTTATTTACCTTATTTTTGTCTGGTTTATATACTTAGTTTATTTTAAAGAAATTTCTGGTTTGAATGAATATTTTGTATGTACCTGTCGGGTCCAATGGACCCGTCTGGTAGACGGAGGGTTAATAATGTTTTTGTAAAAAAAACAAAATTTCAATTTTCTTTCCACTGACCACCCTAGTGTTTCTTCAAAAAAATATTAACATCATCCTTCTTTGGTTGTTTTATTTGTATTTGATTTAGGGATAACTTGTGGATTCATGTTGAATATTACCCTGGCTTTATTAGAGACTTGTAGGTTCCAATATCACATCCCACGATATTTCCCAAGCCTCCCTGATTGAATTAATTGGAGAGAGTGAGTTTTGCTGCAAAACAGTTGTTGGATAATATGAGTTATGCATCAAAACGAGATTTTCAGTATTTCTTTTTAGCCTTAATATGTTCGTTATGGTCCAAATCACTATTACAGTCCAGTTTGCCTTAAAAAGACAGACACGGTGATATGAATAACTCAATAACTTAAGAAAGTGGATAAAGTTACATTTGCATTTGCACCATTCATATGTACATATGTATATACAGTGTAATCTGGCGTAAAACGCGCATTTTTGAAAAGTAAAACTGATTAAAATTTACAGGTTACACGGTTACAGGTTGCGCGTTAGAAACCGAATATAAAAATATAATATTAAGAGTTAACCTTCTCACCGCCACGAACTGATATATTCGTTCACTAAGCTGTAGGTTTCATTGCAGTAGAAGCATTTTTTAAATTAATATAATTCTACAAATACAATGTAGTTTTAAAATATTTTGTTATGTATAATATTCTCAAGACTTATACTCAAATACGTAATTAAATTATTTATGTCATGTTATAATAATAATCTTTTTTCAGACTTTTTAAAAAATTACAGAGAAAACAACATTACAATTATGCCCTTTTGCTCGGCGGTCAGGGGGTTAAGCGAGCTCAGCCAGGTGTACGCGTTAATACTGGATATCACGTTGCATTAAACGTCACCAGACGCTGCGATAGAACCCAACTTAATGCATTGAGAAGGATCGTAACAAGACCGGTACTATAGCTAGGGCGACACGCCATCGACTCCTTATCGTGGCAATTAACAAGTACGAAAATACAGGTCATACGGGAAATCCTGAACACATTTTAAAATTCAGTATCAAATCAAGTAATTGTCGTACAGGAGTACCGTTTGGACTAAAATGCTTCTCATGATGAAAGATTTTCTTTAAGCGAATAAAAATGATTAGTTCCAAAATTCTATTATAGATGGCGCCAATTGCCCATATGTTTAGTTTCAAAAATGCGCTTTTCCTCATTTTCGGATTAAATGTGACTATTTCACACAGAAATGACGACTCTTAAAATTTGACACTAATGAACAAAAAAATAAAGACGTGATCAATTGATTTTTCGAATAAAGAATCCTAAATGACGCTATGTAAAGATTTCGGTAGATAGATGGAATTTATCTTGTGTTTTCAGTTCGAATTCCTTCGTATTTCCTTCTTGCTGTATTAGATATTATACTTTTAAATAACCCTTATTACATGTTCATTCTAAATGACTCGTAAATACTTCTTTGCAAAAATAAAAGAGATGTGCTTAATACAGCGAATATTCGCCGTATAGCTAAACATAGAAAAATACAGTGTAATATCAAGAGTGCCCGTTATGCACTAGATTGTTTTATATAATGGCATATATGGTGTATATATATATGTGTGTATATATACATAGTTAAAATTCTATTTTTTTATAATAAGAAAAACTACTTGTAGGAAATATTAACCTTTAATGCCTATGGTATCATTCATTATACCATTAGTGTTCACTATTTATTGGATTTTTTTATTCATATATTCCGTAATTCCACCAGAAATTTAAAAGAGAAATTTTCACTTCATTTAATAAGAGACATTTCGTTATTAAATAAATCTAAATTTACTATGTAGATTTTCTGGTATGATTTCCGATCTCTGAATTATGCAATTTCTGGAACGCATACTTTTGAATCAAAAATTATCTTACAAGTTCATTATATATGTATGTGTGTGTGTGTCTGTGTATACAAAACGAAAAGTTAAAATAGTAAACACAATAAAATAAAATAAAATAATATTTTTTAAAGTATTTTATCCAGAGCCTATATTATTGCAATTTCCGTCTAAAATTTTAATTTTAGTTATTTCTACATACTTAATTAATATGCCTTATTTCAACAACCCAACCACTTTTCCGACATAAAGGTACACATAACGACGTAAATGCAAATGTGATCAAAGATATCTGATTATCAAAAATATCTAATTAAAATGAGACGGACTTTATTTTTCTTTTAGTCCCAAATAAAGCGGAATTGTAATGCATTTTACAAAATATGATATATGGAACTAAATCCATGCATTTAATTTTGTAAAAAATTCGAAACACAAAATTCAGTTGTACCTTTCGATGTATCACATAAGCAAATGGATTTCAGAGAGAAGCATTCAGAATTTAAAAATGTATGCAAGTTTCTTGAAATATTATAATGCGACTCACTTGTTGAAATTATTTTAAAATCAATTTCATAAATTAATATTCTATTTCATAAATCATTTCGATTTTTTTTTGTCTCGCCGTTGTTACACAAGATTTCTTTTCTCCATAATTCTTTTATTCATTATTTAGCAAAATGCCTTCCATTTTTCTCTGTGTAATTTTAAAATCAAACAAGACTAGACAATGTTGAGACGTGATCTTGTATATCATCTTTACGAATTTTCATTTTATGTGATACAGTTCATATTTATCTTTCACTTCCACATTTAATACTAGAAATTCCTGCTGACTTAAAAAGTAAGTTTTACTTTCATGTCAGAGAATCTCGCATCTTCTCTGTTTCTCTCGATTATAATTTTGATTTTTAAATTTCTACCACATTTTATTGATTCCTTTATATGTTTTAATCAGATAGGTTTTTTCGAGTCGAGATTCTTGTACAAAATTATTTAACTTAGAAAATATAAGAAACCTACACATTACCAGGCATTTTTTAATCACAAGAATATTTAAAAGATCGGAACAATATCTGTAATTATATTTTTTTTTCTTGAGCTCTTACTTCTGTCATGAAACGTTTATAAATTTTATATAGTTTTCCCGTATTTTTAGGATTGTTTTAACATAAAAAAGTATTTATGAGTATTGAAAAGTAGTCATGAATTCGGCAATTATCTGTCTGTGTGTCTGTCCGTGCTCTAACTCGCGTAAATATGGTCAGATTAATTAAAATAATAAAACTTTGTAAAAAATCATCATAAAATAAAAACAATACATAGGACGGTCAGATTGCCGTAGAATTACTATAACTTATCACACTGCTAAACATTTACAGCATTATGTCCAGTCATTCGACCTTTTTTTCAAAAAACGGTCCCATAACCGTAATTTAATGATATTCTGCCCATAAAATGGCCAATAGTATGGTCAGAATACACTGTTAAAAATTTGCAGCATTCAGGCAGGTCATTTGACCGTTTTTTCCGAAAACGGTTACACAACCGTAATTTTAACACTATTCTGACCATATTATTGGCCATTTTATGGTCAGAATATAGTTAAATTATGGTTATGAAACCGTTTTTTCAAAAAACGGTCGAATGACCTGCCAGAATGCTGCAACATTTTTAACAGTATAGTGTTAAATTACGGTTGTGTAACCGTTTTCGGAAAAAAAACGGTCAAATAACCTGCCAGAATGCTGGAAATTTTTAACAGTGTGGTGTGCATATATTTAATCATTCATTTACAGGGACAGACAAAAGATTTTGGCTACAGTATTACCTATGAAGAATAACTGCTAGAAGTGCGTTTTCAGTTGTAGTACACGTTTTAAAATTTAAATAATTTTTGGATATTACTTGGCGAGTATAAATTATATAGATCATATACAGGGCTACACAAAAGACCTCAAATGCATTTCCGTTAATGGACGTAAATTGCTGAATGGGAATTTTCGACTATCTTATACATTTAATTGCATTTAATCGACTGTGTTATGCATTTAACTTTCACCATACCATGTGGTATATATACAAATCAGTAGATCACATACTGGGCTGCACAAAAAAATTGGATATTTTTCTGAAATGGGTTATGAGTTCTCTAAATTGTTTATTTAGATATTTTTTCACTTTAATAAATTGTAAAATTTCGTTTCAGTATTCTGAATGCGTTGAAAATGTTTCATGAACGATGCTGGACGCATGATTTTTCATTTTTGTTTTTTGCCCATTTCCCTATAAAAGGAGTGGCGTGAGTGACCCTGAAACAGACAGATATAAATGTCCGCCATTGTATGCAGTATATGTCATGCAGCAGTCCAGAAAGCGTCATGCATAAAGCATATCACATATCTAATGTATAAAAATGAAAATCTCTCTGTCTTTCTGTAATTCTATACGAATCCTCAGTTTGGGAGCCAGAATTGTAAAATGTTTCTTACATGTGTATTAAAACACGGCGGAGGCAACTAAATTAATCCGCAATCGAAATAATATAAATTAATTTTTAATTCATAAAAAACAACCAATTTAACAGAAATTTCCCATCAAATTTAAACATTTTTTGTTATAGCTGTTGCCAATAATTAAAAATTCACAATAAAATTCTTTCTACAGCAATTATTTTTCTATTGTAGGATTTCCACGTGAAAAATGAAAATGAAATAAATATTTTGAATAATTTAAAAAAAAAAGTGAATATTATGTCATAACTTTTCTATTGCAAGAATTCCACGTGAAAAATGAAAATAAAATAAATAGTTTGACGAATTAATTAAATAAAAAAGTGAATATTACGTCATTTTGAAAGGATAATGGACGTCAGAAGGTGAATATATAAGATCATATGAGTTTGAAAAAAAAACTTATTGAAACATGAAGAAAAAACGATTATGGAAATATTGGCATATTTTAACATTTTGAGGTTCTCTGAATTTGTTTTCGCCATTTTAAAATCTATTATATATATATATGTGTGCGTATACGTGTGTATTAGAATATCCACAAAGGCTTAAGTCCCTGTAGTTCATTATTAGTGAAGAACTGAGAAAAAGATTTCATATTTTTTTTTTTTAAATAAAACCCATAGAATTTTTTTACTTGCAATTTTTCTTTAATCATGAAAAATTATTTAAATAACAATATACTTGGAAACAACTTTTCATCAAAAGGTTTTAATCTCAGTCACAATACAGATCACAAATTTATATTTACTAAGTAAGTAGGTAATCTGTCGTCGTTATTAAATAATACAAAAAGAGTGAAAATTGCTTAAATTAAAACGCAATCGTTGATTTTTCAAAACAAAAATTGTTAAAATTTCGGACAACGCCGGGCACTTTAGCTAGTATATTATAAAGCAGGAGGCCCTAAAAGTTCAGCCACAATAATTTCAAAACCCAGGGGATTTTTTTGCAGATTTTATCATTCGTTGGAGAATATTCCCGCTGTGATTTACGTGTATAATTTACAGGTATAACCATGATTTTTGATAATAAATTCATGTTTATTCTATTATTCTATTTTGATCGAAAAGTTTGCCATTGAATTTTTTTAGCAACATTATCGTTGTTTAAAGAATTGAAACGGCTAGATCAGTTACAAAATAATGCAAACATCTCGAAATGAAGAAGAACGAAACTGTTATTCTTTAATAAAAAAATTAAGCAAACAAAAACACTTTTAATGAGAGATAAAATTATAAAATAAAAATATTTAACTAAAACATAAAAAATTCCCTGTGAAAGATACAATTGATACATTATTTGAAGATTTATCTTTTGCGCCAGGTTAATAGAAATGTGTCTGAAAACTTCATGAAATAACATCTAAATAAATTTCTTTATTTTTTTTCTTTCCTTTTTTTTTTTAATTATCATTTGTACACAATTCTCCCATTATACGACTTGCAGGAGAAACCAGAAGTTATTGTAAAAATAACTTTATTAGTGAGTTTTATGCTATTTATTTCTTAACCTTGGTCGCTAAACATTACAATTTTAAGCCACAAAGGCAGAAGTGTAGAATCAGCCGTGCGAAGTTTGCTATAATGTTTTTTAAGTATACGAGAACATTTCGGGGGACAATTTTATATTTAAAAGTAAAATATATAAAAAGCAGTTGAAATTATAATTATGTCGTCAAATATTTAAATATTAGTGTAAATGTCTGCAATATACACACATGTGCTAAAAAATTAATTTCAGAAATATAAAATATTTTTCATCATCGTATGGAATTCCCTGTGAAAGATACAATTGATACATTATTTGGCGATTTATCTTTTGCGCCAGGTTAATATAAATGTGTCTGAAAACTATGGAAACATGCCGTTTTGTTTTCCTCAGGTATGTGATTTTTATATCCTCGAACTCAGATCAGTGAATATTGTGCATCTGTTTTTTTTAACATAGTACAATATTGCCAATTTAACTCATCGGAATATCTACAGCTTTAAAAAAGAGGATCTAAGACTATTTTTAAGAATATTTTCGCAATTTTGCTTTATTACTATAGTAAAAAAGCCAAAATTTTGCAATAAAAATTGCTTACTGAATTAAATTTCAGTTATTCTTTTTGCCATTTCTTTTTAGTTTTTTTTTTTAATAACATTTTTTTGGTTAAAAGCATTCTTTTAAAAAGTTTTTTAAACATATTAAATTAATCTTACGGAATCGCATCACCCGCTAATTAATGTATATACAATATTGTTGCAAATTTAGTTTATATTTAAAAGGAGACTGCGTCTCACATTACAGAGGATTAGGTAGATTTTCAAATTAGAGATTACTAAAATTATGGTTTTTGATAATGAAGCAAAAGAACAAAAGAAGATTTGTTATTATTTATTTATTATCTCAAATTATTTTACTCTCTTAAAAAAACAATACATTAAATGTAGGGGAAAACATTAAGAATGCAATGGTAGCAAATGGAATTATGTCTGTCGGCTTATCATTTCAGCCTAAATAGAATAAAATTACCTCAAATTTCTATCATTATAAAGCAAATTGTCCTGACGCTCATCCTTGCAGCTAAACTTATATACAAATTAAAAGTTAATTTCATAATTTTGGTTATTTACATAATAAACGGAAGAAAAACTTACTCTTGAATATAAAGGAAATGGCAAGTCTATTTGTCTTTTTGTTTTACTATGGTCTTTAGAAAAATGCAAAAAAAAAATCTTCCATTCAAGTAATCGCTAAAGTGCTTATTGCTAAATATTTTGCATAACTAACTTTATATATTATTGTCAGTTCTATTTAAGGTATGAATATTTGTTGGCGAAAGATCTGTAATTGAGTCGACAACAATTTGACATTATTCATGGGAACGTAACTTGGAGGATAATTAACTTTGTTTTGGGTTGGTTCTTATTTCAACCCACCATTTGGCGAAATCATGCCAAACCGTCGAGAATCAGACAGACGTAGCTCGTAATGTTGGAAAGATTGATCAATGATATTTTTGTGATCACGCGTTTGTTAGTAGGGCGTGTGTGTTACGTCATCAAGTGATTCATATTTCGACGATTTATATGTTTTTTAATGAATTTTAAGGATTTTTTGTGTTAACTAAAACAGCAATTACGTCTCTAAATGGTGAAGGCATGATATTAAAAGATAAAATGCAGTGAAAAAAGTCATTGTCTCCTTGTTTATTTAAAACATTGTTTCCAGTGTTGACACGGTTCAGGGAATTTCCAGACCAGGAATTCTTCGGTCACAGTATTTTCTTATAGAAAATCTCTCCCTAAATAAGGCGAAGTATCTTGCATTTAACCTTGATTTACTGTTCTATTAACAAATACTGATATTTTACCTGGAAAATTCCGTGAAGCGTGACAACCCTGATTTCTTTCTTTTTTTTTTATAAAAAAATAAATAATTAATTACATAATTAAAATGTTACGTCATGATATTAAAGCAGAAAAGGCATTGAAAAAATGTCATCGTCTTCTTGTTTATTTAAAACATGATATTTTCTTCTTTCTTTATTAATCTGAATGACAAGTAAATAAATATCTAAAAAATAATGTATTCAAACAAATATCTAAGATTACTATTTTTCTGTTTTTATTAATATATTACAGATTTGTTGGCGATAGATCTATAATTCAGTCGACAAAAATTTGACATTATTTATGGGAACATAACTTGGAGGCTAATTGACTTTGTTTCGTAATTAGCTCTGGTAGATGTGAAACGATTTTTTACGTCACTTCTAATGTTTAACGTAAATCCTCATAATGAACTTGATTACGGAAGTTTAGAAAGATTATATTGGATGCAAGAGGTATATTGTTCTACAAAATTAAGTCATTGAGTTTTTTCCCGTGTTAACGGGATTTTAACTGGTCTACAAAATAAATAGGCAGTAAAAATGATGGCAATTTAATTTTATTGAAACAATTCAGCTTTAAAAACACAAATTTTTATGCTTCATTATTCTTTTAAAAATGAATGTTAAACGGTTTTTTTTTTTTTTTTTTTTTTTTTTTTTTTTTTTTTTTTTTTTTTTTGTCTACAAATCATTTAATACATTTTTCAAGGTATTTATTCTGCTGAAATCCGAAGAGGGGAAAAGAGTAGTAGTATACCTGTCAAAAAGAAGACGTTTATTACGAACTATAATATAGCATTCAGTAAAATTGTATTTAAGCAACCAAAAGCACATTTACCCAAGCTGACAGGCCATGAGTTCAAGAACTAACACACGAAAATGAACCATCCGGACATTAGGGTAAAGTGCCCATATTTCGTCCCCCTTGACTTTTCCGCTTCTGCGAAATTGGAGCCACTTATGACGAAGGCACAGGGGACGGGAGGTAAAAGGACTCAGTGTTGAAAGTTTCGTTCGCCAAGACGCATCCATAAATTAAAGACGGCGACTTTCTTATTTTTAGAAGACCCGAGTTCTTATTGCGTCGTTTGTAGAACGTTATTTACTGTACTCTAAGTATCTATTTCTTATTCATTGCATGTATTTTATGTTGGTAAGATGCTGACAGTAGCATACAGTGAGTTTTAGGACGCTCAGTTCATCTTACGGGAACTGAAGCTCCGTCATATTGGGAAGTAGCTGGGTCCCAATTTCGTCCCCCCTGCAGTTCTTATTTTCGTCCCGGGAACGAAATTAGGAATGCTTTTTCATGACGTTTTTTTTTCAATTTTTTCCTCATGTTTGGATGGCTAATGTTTCGTTATGTTATTCTTCCACTGATATAATTAGTACATTTCTTTGTGCCTTATTTTAATGTAAATTAAAATACTTACTCATTTGGAAATAAATTTTGTTTTAGTTATAAGTTAAGCCTCGGCGTACTGGATTTTTTGGGTGGACAAAATTGGGATCTTTTTTTTTTTTTTTCTTCATTATTTAGATACTTTTGAAAAAACAATTTTTCCCATTGTTAAATTTTTTTTGTACAACATTTGCCTATGTTTCTACGTGCGTGGGTAGTTAGTCTATCTAAAATCCAAATTTGGTATTTTCACTGAAAATTACAACTTCCAAGGGCAAAAAAGTGACTGAGGGGTCGATAATAGGGCAACTTACCCTATTTATGTTTAAATGTCAGTCTCTGCGATCATTGTAATGCTCTCTAATTTAGTAGCGTCAGATTAGAGAACATTTTAATTCCTGTTGTCATAACGGTCTCATTTCCCTACCAAAAGTGCACTGTGAATAATCAAATAAAAGAAATGCTTCTTAATAGCTAAATTTCCTCCAACGCATAAGATAATATAATGTCGCAATGGCGTCACATCGTTTTCTACAATGCAGAAGGACATTTCAGATCAAGGTCCACATTGCTTTAAAATACAAGATAAAATTTGCAATTTTATTTGATTCAAATTTCATGTGGAAAAAATTGACCAGCGCAGCGAGCGTAGCCTGCTAGTAATGAAAAAATATGAAGTAGAATTTTCATCATTAAATTAAATAATGTAACTTTAAGCAAAGCATTATATTCAATAATTTAAACTACATTTTCTTCTACAGACATAAATATCTAGGCAGTAACAAGGCTTTACATTCTGTTAAGAACATTTTATACTTAATTTACACGGATGTTATATGTCAGTTAATTAGAGTTACTCACGTAATACATTAATATGGATGAATGGCATCGCAATAAATACGTTTAAGACTATTATTTAAATTAGAAACCAAGTTACACTTTCCATTTAATTGATTATTATACTTGGGTTTTGATTTTTCCTAAAACTACGGATTATAAAAATAAGTCCATTAAAATGCCTAGTATAGAACATTATTTACAAAAATTTTAATAAAGTTTATTTATTTTATTTTTTATAAAATGTAACTTCGTAGATTTAACTAATCATTTAAGTCAAATAATCCCATATAATTACTTAGGTTATATTATTTACATAGAGATTTTGTATATATGACGCAAAATCACGTTACAGAATTATACTAATGCTATTTGTAAACATTATTTTTGTTAAACTTAAACTTACACTATGTGCAAAACAACTCAAAAGATGAGACAATATTTAAAAAAGATGTTAAATTACTTTAATACCTTAATACTTTCAACTATAAAAACATAGTCTTCGTCAGAGAAATATAACAAATACTACTGTTATTAACGTCCTGACGTTATTAACGTTATTGACGTTAATAACAGTAGTATTTCTTATATTTCTCTGACGAAAACTATGTTTTTATAGCAGAAAGTATTAAGTTATTAAAATAATTTAACATCTTTTTTAAATATTGTCTCATCTTTTAAGTAGTTTTGCACATAGTGTAAGTTTAACTTTCACTTTTTTAAACATGAATTAAGCATTTATATTTATTTATTTACTGATTATTTTATCGTTTTCTTCTATACATTATAATGCCTTAATACCTCAAATTTTCCAAACGAGTACGTTATTCATGAATTCAGATTTTATCATTTTATCCCTATAAGCATTCCAATATTTTACCGATGCAAATAGCGATATGGACTTCTTAAAACTATTTTCAATATATTCACCATTACTAAGTCCATTAGGAAAAAATCGGAAAATTTTAAAATGTCATTTTACATTATAGTATGAAAAATATTAAAAACGTTTTTGTCTTACTAAACATAAACTTATTTCTGTGTAGTAATGAAATCTTGTACACAAAAGCATTGATTTTATTCTAATTTTTCTTTTCATAAGAGAGGAATTTATTTTTAATAATTATTTTTTAAATATTTTTGAATAACGTAATAAGCTTATAGTTCATTTAATCAAAATTAATTTGTAATGTATTATTATAAAGGTAATATCTATAATATAGATAGAATTCCTGGCATAATATAGTTAGAATTCCAGGCATAACATTAACGACTATCAATATACTTTATTATAGTAGTAGCTTTGCACTACATTTGAACTAACATTCCTTTTTTTTCTTATGATGTGCTATACAATTGCTCATACACAGGTCGTGGAGTTGCCGTGCAACTGGATAACCCCTGAAATTTTCTACTGTTGACTATTCATAACATTAACGTTTTGGGAGATATTTTTACAATTGAACTGGATATTATAATATGCTAAAATTCAGAAATTATTTACCTTTTTGCTGATTTTACATCAAAAGAGCTGCATGTCATCTGTTCTGTATTGTTTGATTTCTTTTTCTTCGCGTATTACACATTTTCTTCATAATTTTCTTTGATTTCTTATTTGGTAATTTATGCATAATAGTTCACAAAATAATTCATGTTTTACACAATTGCTGTACCGAAAGGCGGTTGGCGGTTGTGGATAGCCCTATCGCTGAATAGTAATTTTCGCATTGTTTAAGCTCAGAACTCTGCCACTAAATAAGGACGAAAATTATACCCGAAAATAGTGCTTGTCATATCTTTTCTGCTTACGATGAAATCGATCAAAATATGCCACTCAAAATAAGCATTTTTTTCTTTAATTTTTATTTGATTAACATTCTTCTTCAACGACAACAAAACTGTGTTATTGTCTACATACATTTATGAATAAATAACTTAAAATATGATATTTTATATTTTAAATGTCGCAAACTGCTTAATTCAGTCACATAAATAATGAAACATTTTGGCGAGTTTTAATTAAATAAACAGCTCCAATGAATGACATGTATTTTTTTTTAAACGGCAATGAATATTTAACTACATAATTTGGATCACTTAAAAAAAAATTCTGAAACTTAACATGCAAAAAGGGAAATTAAATTTCACATTTTATATTAACCCCTAAATAAAGGTGAAATGTTTAGAGCTCGACTATAACCTACCCAGTGTGTCAACCGAACAAAATGTTGGGTAAATACTATTTACAACATGGGTAACAATTTTTATAAAAAAGAAAGCCGTTATGTGCAATTAAACCCAAAGAGTTTGGGAACATCATATATATATTAAAAATATTGGAAAATAATGGAAATTTTAGTTTACTTAAAACGTTCACTGCTAAGACATAGTATTTTTTCTCATATAAATTAACATTACGTCGTTCATTTGAATATACGTAACCAGTTATGAGTGTTGTACTAATAAATAATCCATAGGATACGCATAGGGTATACGTTAGAGTCATGAACTTTCATGGGTAGAGTTTACGCTATTGCTGTATTTGAGAAATGGGGTATACGAATCTTCCTCAAAAAAAAAAAAAAAAAAAAAAAAAAAAAAAAAAAAAAAAAATACCCAGGATGTATACGGCGTACATCATTGTATACACTTCACAATACCCCTGCCAGTTACCAAGATAGTCAAGTTAAAAGGATAGCCGAGTTATAGAAATATGCCAAGCTTATGCTGGTAAATATGCTTTCATAATTTGTCAGAAATTAGTAGGTTTTATTGCAGGAATCATGTCAAATCTCAGGCTCATTCCTTGCGAAACCAGCTTTCCTTTATGTACTCCGTTCACCACTGAATATGTGTTACACGGTTGAGAGGTTGGACATAGGGAGAGGAAACAGATATGGAATACTTTTCTCAAAAATATTTCTTACTGAATATACTCTTCTCTGATGTGGATACAATTGTTCTATAATAAAATATTATAGAACTAAAATATATAGGTTTAATATATAGGTAATAAAATATAGGTTTAGTGTTATCTGAAACTAATAGTATATAATATAAGTAAAAATATTTGAAAATTTTAATTTCCACACAATTTCAAAATTTTGTCTCGCTCCACTCTCAAGTGCGTGACGATAGGACATGCACCTTAAGTGCAGGGAAAACACCAGGAAATTCTTTTTTAACTATTGTTAAAATTTCATTGATTTGCACACAATGAAAAGCTTGATTTGGTTTCATTTATTGCAATGTGTTTTAAAGAAATTGTAGCTGAAAAAAAAAATTATATTTCATTTTTTTTTTTTTTTTTATAGATCACAAATTCGAAATTGATTTCGAAAATTATTGCAAAATAAATAGTAGAAAGCTTATTCTGTATTACAAAAAAGAATAATTAAAAATTATGAAGTAAAGTACTAGTTGTTTGAAAACGCAGCAGAAAAAAAAAACGTGTCCCATATTTCTATCTCTCTCATTGTGCCATTCCTCCCTTTTAGTAGGATACAGTATACCCACTAAAGTCCCTTACCACCCTCTTAACTTCGGGACGGCTAAGTGGTGTCTAGATATAGTAAAGTAGCCCTGTGCTACTGAATGAAACCGCCTATGGCGCCACCTATTGGACAATTGTACAGTTAACATTCCTGTCTCAAAAACGGAAAAAGATAGGGGAAAAAGGGATTTACAAAGTTGTAGAGCATCATCGATTTAGTACAAAAACACACCTTGTGGTTATAAAGGCGAAGGATAGAACGGTTTAAACACTCATTTGTTTTTCGTGGTTTACTACACTCTGATGTGACGAAACGATCTTAGAAAGAAAAAAACAACTAGTTATAACAATATACCTTTATATGAGATGTTTTAATTTCTCACAGTCAGCTAAAATGCTCATTTGGATGCACATTTGTCCGAAAGATAACCATTTCTCTGTCTGTTCAAATTTCGGGACATCGCAGTGTAGGAAATCATGAAAAAAATGCGCGTTTTAACCGTTCTAGTCTTCGCATTATTTAAACAAGGTGTCTTTTCGTACTAAATCGATGATGCTCTAGAACTTCGTAAATCACTTTTTCCCGTATATCTTTCCATTTTCAAGGTAGGAATGCTAACTCCAACATTTTCCACCAGGTAGCACAGTGGGTGATTTCATTCACTAGCGCATGCCTACTTTACTATACCTAGACACAACTTTTATAAATATATAGCAGCAGCTGTTCCGAAGTTAAGATAGTGGCAAACGGCTTTAGTGGGCATACTGTATATAGTGTATGTCTTATCATGTTAACTATACTCCTTCTTCGGTTTTATTTAAATAATGACATGTAAACACAAGATATATGCAATCATGGTAACAATTCATTCGTACAATTTTACTTTCTTTTTAAATGTATTGTGTCAAAATTAATTTCTAAATAGCATTAAATATTCACTTTTGATCCATAAAAATTGGAATTTTATGCTACAAATGTTTAAAATCTTGCAGCGGAATTTTTTTTTTTTTATATAACTACTCCATCTTAAGCAGAAATGAAAATAATTAGTAGTGTTTAGTTAAAACAATTTAAGCCTTGTCACTCTAGCCTACTTCCCATTATATGTCATAAAAACGATTAAAAGTTGAATATATTGTCGTGAAATGTTTCTCACTTGTTCGAATGTCCTTTTATTTTTAATTCTTAAGGGGTCTTGTACCTTTTAAACGCGACGAAATTTAACTAAAAAATTCAAAGTTTAAATTAGTTTATCTTCAAAACCTTTTTATGTATAAACAAGAAATTTTGGACATTGATTAAACAGGTTGTGCTTTGTAATATGCTGTCATTAGAAATTTATTAGCCTTTTACATAATTTGTGTATTGTTGAAATCAAAATCGCTCTTTTATTTTACTCCATAAGTCATTGCGCGCATGATATCTTGAGAAAGTATGTATGGATTGTCATGAAATTTGGTAAAGATACTTTACATGTATGTGTGTTTAAAATGAACTACTCTTAGGCCAAAATTATTTCATTAACTATATGAAAAAAATATTTTTGTAAAATAAAATAAAAAATTCGTATTTTTAATGAATAAAAATAGTCATAACCAAAAATATTACCTTTGTAAATACTTAAAAGCAGTTCAATTTACACACATGTTTAGTATCTTTACCAAATTTCATGACAATCCATACATACTTTCTCAAGATATCATGCGCACAATGACTTTTGGAGTAAAAAAAAGAGCTATTTTGATTTCAACAATACACAAATTCTGTAAAAGGCCAATAAATTTCTACAGTGGCATGTTACAAAGCACAATCTGTTTAATCAATATCCAAAATTTCATGCTTAAACATAAAATGTTTTGAAGTTAGACTAATTCAAACTTTGAAGTTTTTTTTATAATTTTCGACGCGTTTAAAAGGTACAAGACCCCTTAAGTGAGTAAAAAATAAATATTTTTAGAAGCACGCCAAAATTTAAAAAAAAGGTATCTGAAATAGACCTTAGTTTTCACATGGATTCCACTTTGCTGATTTTTAATCTTTTTTATCTAAAAATGCTAAGCTTCAAACAATAATATCTACTTTCATATTCTTTAACGAATATTGAATGCAGACGACCTGGCGATCTATCGGATCCCGCCCAATCGGAAGTGCACGGTTCGCAAACAGGACATATTACCACGCAACTTGACCCTAATCATATATATTTTTTTAATATTTTTCAAATGATAATGCATAACATACAAAAAACCCGGCACTCAAATATTTATTCCTATTTCAGAAAACAAATTCTAAAAATTACCCTTTTTAAGGCATTCTAAAGAGAAATCTTCCGTTAAATTGTAATGAATTTATAATGTTTGCATGGCCAACTCCTTAAGTTCATTTTTAAAACGCAATAAAGTAAAATAAACACCACTTTACTTGGAGTACATCAATGTTTTAGTTAGAAATAAATTAAATCTGCTATTATACTTAAAATTAATAGATGTTTACATACAGAACTATATTTTTAAAGTAAGTATGCAAAACAAAACTCACATCCTGGTAAACTTTCACTTTCCATTAAGAACACTTCGAAATTTAAAAATAAATTTTCAAATTTTATTTTTATTTAAATAACAGCAATAACATAAATTAAGGTAGACGTGCATGAGATAATTGTATTTGGCGCAGTAATTTCTAAATTAAATTCAAGAAATTAAACAAGCATTAAACGGTCCAACGCTTTTAAACTTTTATTTATATTTTTCATTTGATAATAGTCACGATTCTTTGTTCGGATAATCACCATTTCTATGAATTTATATATTTTTGCTATCATAATAATTTAATAAAAGTACTCCAGCTTCAAAATCCACTTTTTAAAAATCATGTTCTTTAAGTAATTGTAAATTTGGCATCCTCTCGTACTATTTTGCCGAAACAATCATTTTTCGTTACATCGATAATTTAATTAACATGTTCGTATGATTATTGTATTGTTTCCCACTTTTAAAGACATAACCCTTCTAATTACTGCGAATAAAAAACATCTTTTACATTCTCTTTTATGTTATTACTGATGAAATCTAACGGGCATAATTAATTGTCCCGCAACTGAAAAATATTTTCATAAAGAAAAAGTTTATAAATCTTGTAAATTGAATTTCCTATTTGTTTCTTTTATTTAACATTGAATTTGAAAATTCACCATTTAACTTGTCGTTTTTACTGGTTTTGAAGGAGAAATAGTAAATCTAAAAAAAGTACTTGTTTAAATATTTCTAATACAGTAAAATTACGTAGCGAAGAATATCTGGGGAGCACTGATAAATTTCGCTATACTGAAAAATTGTTAAAGTTAATATTCAACTCTTTAGTCCCTGGGTCCCCGGAAAGATTGCTGTTGTGTTTGGAGGTAGGAGGTGATAGAATAATATTGTAAAGTTATTTTGGATATTGAAATTCCAAATCATTTTTTAGGATCGATCGTATAGTGTTATAATATTTTTGTTGTGGCCACAAAAGACCACTTTAACAAAAGTCATTAATTAAAAAAATATCTGAATTTACTTATCATACATTTGGTAATTGGGAATAAAAAAGTAAAAGGTAAAAGGATTACCTGCATTGACCCGAAAGAACAGGAAATTATGGAGACATTTGCAGAAAGGAAATAAACAGAAGACAAATCTTCCTTGATTTTTTTTATTTATGAAGCAATTTCTCTTGCAGAACATAGCGCATTATCATACAGTACATCTTTTATTCTTTTAGATGTACTTTTTTTATGATGGACACATACAATCTACGTTCATTCTACGTTCTTACTAATAGAAAATAAAATAATTTCTTTCCTTTAAGGAGTATGGAGGCACAGGCATTTAGATGATTTTTTTTTAGCATCACAATTCTACGACACGAAATAAAAGCACCATTTGAATAAAAATAATAATAATGCCGTCAACAGAATTTTTATCCACATCTTACTGAAGAATCAGAAGTAACTAATCAAAGAATCTCGCCACAAAAGAAAAAAAGACGAAACTATGCAGCCGATTACACATTTTTTAAACAAATATTCTTGCACTTTTAATATTTCTTACTGTAGATACGAAAATCCATTTATTTATTTATTTATTTATTTATTTATTTTTTTTTTTTTTTTTTTGTAGAAGGGAAAGAGGCATCCACCCATTCACTGCGTTCGTTGATAGAACACTCATGCAGGCGTAGACATAATTTCTTCGCAGAACGGCAAAAAGGGCAGCCATTCTGCATTGGAATCAAAACTCAACTGCACTGAATGCGCACGAGCTCTCCGAACAGAGGAGTAAAGGGGGTTTGCTATAATATTTGAAACAAGCCAACTTTGGCGGAACGAACATACAGGCGCCCTGCATTGGCATAAAATGCAATGCAAAAGTATATAAAAAGCTGCTTTAAAAAAAAAAAAGGAAATTTGATAGGTTTCACGGAGATAAGATGCCAAACAGTAGTAAAGAGTTACAAATTTTTAAATTACGAATTAAACTGATATAAATATTATTAGCTAAGGGGCGGAGCTACAAAAGGATATTGCTTCACAAATAGAAAAGTATGGAACTTTCCAGATAATTCTTTTACCGGAAGTATAGATTTCAAAACGACGTTTATGATTTTAAAATGAATGAAATGCTATGCCAGAAAGAAAAACTTACAGGGGAAAGTTGAAAAAAAAGGGAATTAAAATAATTTTGGAATGCGAATATTAAAATTAAATAAATACAAGATTAATAAAAATATTTTCTAAATGAAATTAAATAAAAATATGGCAGTGGTTCTAAGTAACCACAACATATTACTCCGGCCTCCCCAAAAGAAAATATTGGTAAGATGGAGAAATTTAATAATTTTGACATTGAGCCAATATTTTCTAAACTGTATACATATACAATATGCATATAACTTCAAATAATGAGTAACAAAATAAAAATAATAACGGGTTACATTCTTCTGACAAAAGGTACACAAAGTCTTTTAAAATAAAGTTGCTAAAAGTTCATTCACTGATATGTGAAATAGCAAATACAACAGTGTAAAGTAAGATCAGTGTATATTAAGAGAGTGGGGGAAAATTGTAATAATGTACAAATACACAAATAATATTATATGATACAAATTGACATGCATATTAATGATGACTTTGCATCATTCAGTATAATACAACATTAGTAATAAAACCTTTCTATTTTTAAAGAAAAAGAAAACATGAATGAAATAGCAATAATTTAAAGTAGTACCTTTAAATCACAATTCTATTTCAAGTCACAGTCGATGAACTACATTTCAATTTTTCTATCAATTCTTCAATAAATTACTCATCTGAGAATTTTCCATAACATAAATTCAAAATGTAAGTAAATAGTTAAGAGAGAATATTTACACTCTCGTTAAAAATATTTATATATAAATATAGCACTTTTTAAGAAATCAACTTTTCTTAGATGAACAACTAATATCTTGTTATTCTACAACAACAATAATAATACTTTCAAAGGAAAGAAATGTAAAGAGAGGATTTTTAAGCTCTCAGAAAAAGTATATAAATAAATGTAACACATAACTTTAATAACATTGGTCTCACAAAAATTCACACAAAATATTTATACTAAATATTCTTAAATGCTTATCGAATTATGTTTAATTCAAACATCTGTAAGACTAAATATGTGATTATTTTTTTTATGTAAAATACATAAATATTTTGTTTGTAAAGACTTAGAACAATCTTTGTAAATATAAACATGTTACAACATTTTTTCGTGTAAAATACATAAGTATTTTTTTGTAAAGACTTAAAGTAATCTTTGGAAGCATAAACATGTTACTACTTTTTTTCATGTAAAATACATAAGTATTTTTTCTAGTAAAGATTTAAAATAATCTTTGGAGAGTATCTTTGGATCCAAAGTAAATAATTTTCATGTGCACAAACATTTTTTTCAATTTGTGAATTTTCAAACACTTAAAAAGCTTAATGTATTTTCAACCACTTTACATACACCAATAACAATAGTAGAAGCATTAGCATGCATAACTTTCACTATTATTTTTTTTTGTTAGAAAGAGATTAGTTGTTAGAACATGCATGAATTAAGAACAAAGTAACATTTTGAATTACTCTAGAAGTCACAATAGGAAAAGGGATGATATATGTACTCATATTTTATATCAATAACAATTTACTTTTCAAGATAAATACTATATCAAAATAAATCAATCAATGACACTTCATTTGCAACTAAAATAATGAATTATAAAAACTTTGATTTTTTTTAAATCTTTCTTATTACTTAAATCTTATACTGAAATTAAAAATTCTGAGTTATCAGCACATTTTTTTTTTTTACAATACATATAAATTCTAAAAAATGAATAAGGTTTTGAAGAAAATATTTCAGTGAGCAACATATTAAACAAAAATAAGATTTACATACTTTTGCAGGATGACAATTCCACAGTGTCAAGGCGAAGGCGACTTTAAAAAAATAAATATAAAAAAAAACACAAATGCTGCCTGCAGCTTTGGTAGAAGTAAAAAATAAATAAATAAACAGTCAGTCTTCGTATTTGACAATCCAATCTAGCTAGCATAGATGAGATTTTCTTTACAATGATAAAGGCATCCTAAATAAATTTGAAGATTAATTTATATTTTATAGTGTTTATGACTGCGAGGGCGAAGATCATATTTTTTTTTTACTTTGAGTAGATTTATTTAGAACTGTAGTGGAAGTTTTACTACCAGATGCTTGAGAATGCACTGAACTATGTGAATGCGAAGTTGTTTGTTGGCACTTCGAAGTGGTGTGAATTTGAGGAGAATCACAATTAGTAGTATGAGTAGGCATATGTCGTTTCACAGGAGAAGAAGGTGCACTATCAACAATGTTGTTTGATAGTATTGTTTATTATAGCATATGTTGAAAGAACTTTTCTATTATGTCTATATGAAATATTTAATTCATTACATTAAAATAAGCATATTGCCAAATACCAGTCAATTTTAGTGCGTATATATATCTGTTTACTTAAAATTAAAAGAGCAGTATACAGAATAATTAATAAATGTTTTATTCATTAATAGTTGAATGTTTGCAAAAGACAAATATGTTTTTTTTCCTTGCAATCGTAAATATATTGATTCATTCATGTTTTAAAAGACTCAACAGGTAGCTAATCAATCAAATCAAAATCTAGGCTGTTTTAAAATACTATATCAGAAGCTATCATGTACATCATCGTAATGCCTCTTATTTATAAAACAGTTATTTCAGTTAAAATAAACATACTGCCAAATAGCAGTAAATTTTAGAATGTATATCTGTATACCTAAAATCAAAAGAACAGCATGTAGCATTATTAATAAATGTTTTATTCATTTAATATTTTAATGTCTGTCAAAGAGCAATATTTTTTTTCTTTCTTTGTAATCGTAAAACATATTTCTGAATTCATGTTTTACAAGACTCAACAGGCAGCCAATCAATCAAATCAAAATCTAAGCTGTTTAAAATACTGGATCAGAGGCTATCTGATATATCATCGTAATGCTACTCATTTTTAAAAATATTGTAAGGTAATATCTGACACAAATTTTATTTAAAAAAAAATCTTTTTGAGAACAAAACATAGTATATAAAATAAAAAAGGTAATGTAAGGTTTATCATAAAATGAGTCTCCGAAATTTACTGTTCAACTTATTTTTCTGTTTGTTTATCTTAGAAACTAATTAATATAAACAAATAAAATATGGTACATAAATCCCTATACATCTTTCAGAAACTTAATAAGATGAACAGAAAGACAACCATTCCTAATATACATTCGTGCTCACTGAAAAATAATTTTTTCTCCAATTAAATTACATATTACAAACATTTATGCCTTTATTTCATAATGCTATCGATTTTTGCTTAATTAAAAAAAATTATTCAAAACAATACTCCGGATATATTTCACAAACTGGGAACACATTAATTTTTATCTCAAAAAAGGTTGGAAAGTAAGTAGCAAAATATAATGCCAAGCAATGTGAAACACACACTATTCCATACCTGTTCTATTTTACGATTTAATGTTATTGTTATAACATTATTCATCATTATTCCTTAACACTATTCGTGACATTAAATCTCTCATTCCCACCATTTTCTGACACTGTTACAAATGACACTTTATTCTCTTTTGTAAGTTTTTGTGATCGAGAAAAAATCTATTCACCAAAAGACATTTTTGTTATTGTTAAATGGCCCATTAATTATGAAGATATGTCTTATCCGTGGGTACCTTAGATGATTAAATTTTCATTATTATTACTTGCTTTTATACCACATATACTCTGTTATCCTTTATTTTTTGCTTGTTATAGAAGAATATTTTCTAAAAATTTTATATTTGTTTTTAAGGTATGCAATTAAAAAATGCAAGCCTGAAAATTTTGACTTTCTTCAGAATGTTCGTTGAAAATCGAAACACAGACTAACATTAGAAAAAAAGTCGAAATCATTAGTCCAAATTAGTTATTGCCAAATGCATGTGTACTTTATTTTTCTAATGTCAATATATGCAGTAAGAAAATATATATATACTTAATTAAGATATGAGATTCCAAACGATTAAGTTATGAGATTACACTACGCCACGCATTCGATGTTCTACTATTTAACGATATTGCTATAAAACATTTTAATTTCTTTTCAGTATTATGTCTCTAAATTCCACCAGGCTGACTCAGATATTATATTATGTATATTTTTTCTTCATAAGCTTTTGTGGTGTAAAGGATATGTATTAATTAAAAGTTCTTTTGTTATTATTAAATGACCGATTAATTAAGACGATATATGGCACTGAGTATATATAGATAATTAGATTCATTTTTTTATTCTTTGGAGTTTTGATCTCTGTTAATCATAACCCCGCATGCTTGTCATAAAAGAATATATGCTAATATTTAAAAAAAATTATATATGTTTTGAGGCATGATATTAAAAATATCTTTAATTTCTTTTTAAAATACATTAAAATTTACACAAATACAGAAATTATAAATAAATAAAGCAAAGTCGCCAGTCAGAACATATTAGATAATCACTTATTCCAAAAATTACAATAATTAGGTTTGATAATTACTTTTTATATTTTATTTTTAAATGCTACTATTTTCTTATTATATCTTCTATTATAACTTCTTTTGTTATTATTAAATAACCCATTAAGTAAGGAGATATTTGTTATCCATATATGATTGATTAGATTTCTCTCTTTTATTTGTTACATTTTAAATATTCTTCTTACATGCTTGTTTAAAAATATATTTATTCCTGGCATTAACTTTCCACCTCTTTCCGACATTATTATGAAATGACCAATGAAGTACGGAGAAATTTGTTATCCATATATGATTATCATATTATTATATTAAATCTCCTTCCTTTTTTTTTACTTTTTAAATATTCATCTTATCTTCTCGTTTTAAAATATTTTTATTCTTGATATTAAGCTGCCATCTCTTTCCGATATTATTATGAAATGACCCATGAAGTATGGAGATGATCCATGTGATTTTTACTTTTTTAAATATTTATCTTATCTTCTCGTTTTAAAATATTTTTATTCCTGGCATTAAGTTTCTATCTTTGTCCGACATTATAATGAATGACTTTTGTTCTTTTCTTAATAAGCTTTTGTAATATCGAAATAAATCCATTCACTAATAAACTTATTTTGAATTATTAAATGAAACCTCAATTTTACAGATATTTATTATCTGCCGGTTCGTAACTAAATAAATTTTCCCTTTTTAGGGTTCCGTAAAACGGAACCATTATAAGATCACTCCTGTGTCTGTCTGTTACAGCAATTTTAATGATAAACTCTGATACGTGGAAAGTTCATATTAAGGGAAATAATAAAAACTATTGGCCCACATATTTACAGATTATTAAACATTCACAAATATATTTAGGGAAAATGTAGAGGGGCTAATTAAGTTACTTGAAAAATAAAGTATTTTCTTTGTATATTGCGTGGGGTATGGTGTGGAAGCTTATATTTTCAGAGAAATCGTCAAAAATGTAGTGCAAAAATATGTCCCCTCCCCATTTATTTCCGAATCTACTGAAACTAAAATTATGACAAAATTAGAGGAAGTAGACTTTAAGTTAAACTTTCCAGTAAAATTATAGCGATTACCCCAGGTCACATAGTTTTTGAGAAGAGCGCATTTTTCCGTTACACACAAATTTCGATTTGCGAGCATTCAGCAAAAGTGTTGAGGAGCCCAGGAAGTCGCAGAAGTTTAAAAGCATTTTTTATAATGATTTTCGAAAGAAATCGTCGTCATGAACATGCATAACGACAGGGTGGCGTACTCTATGTACCATCGACTTTCAAAGCCTAGATAACAACTTTTAATGATATATTTGTGTAATGCAATGCCCAGTTGCAGTTCAAAAGCAATAAACGTCAAATTGTTAAAAACAGACTAATTTAATTAGAATAAATCACATAAATACTATGTGATTCGCGACTAGTTTGCATTGAGTGGATCTCTCAATATGTCTCCCGTGTCTTTAAAGTTTAATTAAAAACCTATCTGGAAAGACGCGCCACGGACCAAGGCGGCATTGCAACTTAGTGACCTCCTTTCGAAGCGCGCTTAGCACAATAGCTCAAAAAAGAGTTATACAGAATAGCAATATTTGATATTATTTAGGCTTCATATCTATTGAACTTTTATGGTAAATTCTTTCATACTTTTGTAGTATGTTTAGCTATACACAACCCTACGTTTTATAGTATTTTACAAAGGGTATTATTCTTTTAGCAGTTATTTTTTTAAGTAATACAGTTAATAATTCATATAATCTTGTACGGAATATTATAGTACTACAATAATTACTTTTCAAAATGTTTATTTACTTCTTGAAATTATATGGTTACAGACATTTGTCTCTTTCCGTTTACAAAATTTTAAATTTTAGATTTTCTACAGTTTAGATTTTAGATTTTCTACAATATTCTACAATTTTTTGAGGTCATGAAGAAATTTCATTCGCAAAAAGATATTATTTTGTTATTATTAAATGACCCATTAAGGGGTTTCACGACTCTTAAAATTGGATTTTTTTTTAAAAGACCATTTTCAACATTTAATATCTTAAAATATATTTGATTTAGAAATACAATTTTAATTCGGATAAAAGATATAAGTATGTCCGTTTGTTTCATGCATTTAAAAAGTTTCAACATGCATAATCACTATTTATGGGGGGCTCCAAACTGCTGAATATTTGCCGAGCAGAAAATTGGTATAACAGCTTACGCGCAGGATTACAAAATAACTTTTGCAACTAGACTAAAATTTTTTGTGCCTAATTATACTTCAGATTATAATAGTTATCCTGAACTTAAATAAATTTGTATTTAAAGCATTTTTATATATTAAATGCAAATTTGCAATTAGCTAATACAAAATTTAGAAAATTTCAACAATATAATCACCTAAATTAAAAAAAATTTTGAACAATAAAAATGAAATTTTAGATTCAGTTTATACATACTAACATAAAACATATGTTTTGAAAATTTCATAAAAATATATTTTGAAGTTTTTGAAATATCCTGCACGTTATGCCCAAAAACGTTATTCGGAGAAAAATGTCTTAAGCCACTTAAGCCGTCTTAAGCCGCTTAAGCCATCGAGCGGGTATAATTCTAAAATCTATAACCTCTGTTATAATGGGAATTTCAAGAAAGGGGTTCAAAATCTAAAAAAAAAAAAAAAAAAAAAAAAAAAAAAAAAAAAAAATTACCCCCTTAATTATGAAGTTATAAGCTATACATGGATAGATAGGTGGTTATATTTATTTTCCTTTGTAGTTGTATGTTTCAGCTCAGTTAATCTTTGTCAATATATTTGTGCATAAGAGACATTTTCTGAAACATCATTATGTTTGGTTCCCATGTATTGTGTTAAAAGGTATCATGAGAGCCTAAAATTTCAATGAAATAAAAATAAAGTATAATCTAACAGAATATACTCATTTATATATGAAAAATTTGATTACCTTACATGAATAACAAAATAAACACTGACTAAATAAACAAAACTGAAAAGTCTCAGATAGATTATGAAAACTGCGGTTATTATTATTAACAGAAGGTCTAAAGATTGACATTCCTGTATATTGCAAATCTGCAATACAGTAACATAAAGATTAAACATTAAGTTAAAAAATGGTTATGGAACATTTTAACAAAGGATAGTAATTTCATATATTAAGAAATAAAACAGCAGCAAATTTATTTTAATTGAGTTTAAAAGGTTTATTTACCATCATCTGTCACAAGATCATCAAAAGATCTAAAGCTTCTATGGAATCAATGCTCACAAAATCATCAGGGAATTTTTTTTAGCATTCCTTTTTCTTTTACTGCATGTATGTTCACTGGTATCTATCACAAAAGAGATGATTTTTAGAAACGGCATTTTCAGTTGTGCAACCCATTTATATAGGAATGAAAACAAAACACATACACTATGACGCAAAAGTTTAGACAATGAAGAAATTCTTACATACTTTGAAAAATATTTATTCAATTTTCAAATCACTGCTTGAAATTAATGTGCTGTACATATAAACAATATTTATAACAAAGAAAAGTGGAATTGTGCATATTGCAATAAATTAAATGGTAACAAAAATAAACTGCTGTCTCAAAAGTTTAGACACAAATTAAATAAAATCGAAATAAACAATTTTTAAAACCTGGTTGCGCATCCATGCTTATGTATTACGTCATATACACGAGATTGCATGGAAGAAACTAAATCTTGCATAGTTTGTGGATCGATATCGTACCATGCATTCTCAATAGATGTCTTAAGTTCCTTTTCAGAAGAGTATTGTCTAGCGTTGCTATAAACTTTGCGACACATGATGCTCCAAAGGTTTTCTATAGGGTTAAGATCTGGGCTACATGCTGGCCAGTCGAGAACTCTTATATTATGGGAATTAAACCAAGATTTTGAATGTTTTGCAGTGTGAATTGAAGCATTGTCTTGCTGAAATTCCCACTGAGGACCCCCTAGAAGCTCAGCAAATGGCAGTAGGTTTTCTTCTAATGTCTGTGTATAATGCTGTGAAGTTTGACGACCACTGGTGAAGGTCAGAGATACTTGTCCATTATAGCAAAAGGCTGCCCAAACCATCACCGAGCCCCCTCCTTGTCTGCGACTAAAAAAACGTCGAGGTTCCTTCCGCAAGTCATGCCAATACGATAAACAACCATCTGGACCATCCAGATTCCACTTTTTTTCATCGCTAAATATGACTGACTGCCATTTCTCTCCATATGACATATGCTTTCGAGCCCACGTAAGTCTTTGTAACTTATGATATGGTTTCAGAGCTGGTTTCTTCTGCATTTTGCTATAAACGATTGTTCCTTTTTCCAAAATTCGTCTACGAATCGTATCCTTTGATACAGAGAGTCCCGATGAGCTTTGAACTCCACGTACGCTCATTTGTTGAGTACTCGCTAGTCTTTGTATCAGGCGATCCTCTCGTACATTTGTCACACGTGGCCTCCCAGACCGACATTTTGCTTTATATTCGGAACCACTCGATAAAACTCGATAAATAGATTTTTTTGACCTATTAATAATAGCAGAAATTTCAGAAACGCTCTTCCCTTCACCTTTCAACTGCCAAATCCTTGAAACCTCATTCACTTGAATTTTTTTAGCTCTCGGCATGTCGACTATGAAGCGCAATCGTTTGCAGAACTTAAGTACTCCAAATTTGTGACATCATCGATTCTAAATTTGCATATGCCAGCGAATATTCAAAGAAATTTAGAATAGTGTCTAAACTTTTGCGACAAGTACATTTGAATTTTTATGAAAAAAATTAGTATTATAGCAAATAAAACGACTGTCTTTTGTACATAGCATTTTAAATCAGTTTTTGAATATATTTACAGGTTTTTGTAATTCTGACGTCATAATTCTACATTTTAAAGCTGAATGACGTCATTGTCTAAACTTTTACGTCATAGTGTATCAAAGATCAAGTTCAAGACGAACTGCACTGAAAATTTATACAATAAAAAAAATTGAAATAACATTATAAAAATCTGACTCGCACAATTTATACAAAGATAGAATTTAAAAAATTCATGAGAACTTTTAATATCCATAAACATCCTTACTTTAGAAAAGTAGAAGTGAATGCTGAAAAATACGGAAAAGATAAAAAATAAGCCACTAAATAAAGGAAAATTATAGAAAGTAATTTCAATGCATTAATAAATATTATTTATAAAGATAAAATTCCGAAACCCTGCGCACATTTTTGAAAATCACTCTTCACTTGTGCAATTTTCAGCGTAATATTTATCTTCGTAACATTTGAATTTGAAAGTACAGTATGAAATTATTTAAAGCATTTAATAAAACTGGCAATTTTGTGTTAAATATGCCAGATAAAACATAAAATTTAATATGCTGTTATGTCCTTGTGATATCGACGTTTATATATAAGGTGAATTTTTCTCACCTTACCATCATATAGCAGATTCCTTGGTTTGTTCATATATATTAACTCTTCCGGTATGGTAAGTTAAATTCTATCCCACTTAATATTAATCCGCAAATATCTGGAGTTTCAAAAATATTTCCCATTATTATTTACTGCAATAAAAGCGTTTACTTATTTTCAAATAAATTTGGTCGTTTGAGGTCTAATTCAATCATTCCAACGTTTTATAAAAAGAAGTACTTTGTTTAGGAAAGTGTTAATAAATTCTACATGGTAGAGTCTCCCAATAAGCAAATTCATGTGTGCAATGTCTCAAAATTCTTATTTCTGAATTAAAGTTTTTTAAAAATTGGTACACATATTACATCAAACCTCCTTCACATGATAGCAAAAACTGAAATACAGATTACTAGCTAAGTTCCATTGGTGTGAATACTGAAAATGTGGCAACAATTTTATTTGAATGCGTTTCTACTGTTCTTTAGCTAACTAAAATTATGAAATCCATCAGTTATTTATTTTTTATACCTGATTTTGACAATGGTTGTTAATTAATTCAAAAATTTTTATTAAAATAAAATTTGGAAACATGCGGCAGGATTATATATACAAAAATCGTCATTAAATCTATAACACAGTACGGAATTTCAGACAAAAACTGTGTACAGAATTGACAAAGGCAATATAAATAGAAAAATGGTCAATATTTAGTTACTGTTATAACAGTAAAGTTCAATGTAGTCATAAATCTTTTATCTTCTTTTTTAATAGCCATCTGCATCTTTTCAGCAAAAGAGAAGAGACGAATTACAGTCATCCATTTTTCTTAATGTCTACATTTGACCGTTGAGACCATTTTTATCTACTTACTGTCGTACATCAAGCAGAAACAAGAAAACATTCCAGAGTATTTAGAGTAGAAATCAATATACTGAAATAAGAGAATTTCTAAGCATTCTTTGCTTCGTAATGTCTAATATGCGTCAGAAATATCGATTAAGATACTTTGTAAATTATGAGTTCTTTTTTTCTTCGTATTACAAATCATGGAGCAAATTTGATTACCCCATTTATGCCTGAATTTTTTTCTCAAATTCGTTGGTAAAATCACTTTAAAATGCTACACAATGAGCTGGAAAAATCCTAAAAAAATTACTCTAAAATGTTTTGTATTTATTGGACAAAATGTAAACGTATTAAATATGGGAATATGTATAATAAAGTAAAAATATAATATGCCTAATTATATATTTTGTCTAAATTTATATAAAATAAGCTTTTAAACTTTATATTATATACTATAATTAGTATTTAAATGAACTACTAAAAAGATATAATTATTTCTTTCCAGAGGATAATAACATGATAAGTACTCGTATTATTGATAATAAACCAATAATAATCGTATTTGAGGCTTAAAAACAATTTATTTCATAATCATCTTAAAAAGAACTTTACATAAATACCTGTCCCCAAAATGGATAACAAATATTTATACCGATTCAAGTCTAGAACCCTATATTTTTACGTTACAAAAATGCCTAAAAAATAGGTTTGAACATATAATATCAAAATTTTAAAAACCATGTATTTCAAGGAAGCCTACAAGCTACGATTATGATTTATTTAATTGGATGCTTGATAGAAAAAATAAAAATAAACTTACTCTTTACATTTCGCAATCTAGACAAATGAAAAAATCTCTAAGCACCGAAAAAAGCCTTCATTAAGCAAATAAATATTCATCTTATACTGTCATTTCCCGATAACAGATAAGGGCATTTATAGATAATACTTTTATAGAATTTTCATGTTATAAATAACAAGAAAATTATACAAATTTATTAAAATTCGAAGCGTCCCAAAATTGGGACGCTAGGCATAAATGGGTTAATTCCTTATAATTGAAAATTATTATATTTTTATAAGAATATCCCTAATATTTGCAAGTAAAATACTTGAATTGGCTTAAATAGACAAAATATATTTCTAAAGTTCCTGTAAGAAACAAACGGGGAAATATTGATTTAAAAAAAAATCTAGCAACAATTGCATATGATGTTTTGTTGTAAAATTTTACATGATTACATCCATTTTTTTACCACCAACTAAATTACGATTAATTTTCAGTAAAAAAAAAAAAGATAAAAATGCTAGCATGCAAAGTGTAAGAAAATACTGAAGTGTTGCTTTTCCCATTTCTTTTCAGTGCCGTATACACGGAGTGTAAATCCAGCTTGGTAAACACTAACAGTTGGCATTAGACATTCACAGATATCGAAATACACAGCAAATAATTGAAAAGTAATTGTTCTTCTTTTCTGTGTTTGGTATCGTCTTTACTTCTTTTTTTCTTAATTCACCTCTTTAATTTATTTTTGCAAGGTGAAGAAGTTTTAAGTTAGCAATTTTTAACGATTCAGCATAAAAAAATATAAAATGCTCTTGTCTTTGACAGACAAAGTAGATTCAAGTAAATAAAGAAAAGATATTCAAACACTTTATGAAGACTAACATAGTATTTTTGCTAGTATTCCAGGAAAATTAGAACTTAATATACTTCCAGAGTTGTCAAGCCTCCGGCTTTTTGCACACCACTATTATTTTAGAGAAAATGTTGTTCCTTTAAATCGTCCCATTGTTCTAATAAAATAAAAAAAATATTTTCTGTATTAAAATACTGGTATCCAAAAAGCCGGAGACTTGGCAGCTCTGTACATCGGAGTTTAAAATAACAAATCGATTACTATTTGTCATCTTCTATGGAGTAATCATTTTATAAGATAACCTAAACCACAATTGTTTAATTAATATTATATAATATGCATTTAGTGTAAAATATATTACAAACTAAAAAAAAATATTCCTAAAAATGTTTTTTTAAATGAATAAATATTTTTTAATCTGATTTAACATTTATACCAACATTTTATTCCAAATAAATACAGGTTAATCTAACATATTAAGAAACATTGTGGAATATTTCGGAAACCCCTTCCTCACTCGACCAGACAGCAGGCGCCAGATCACGTGGTCTGACTAGAGAATTAATATTGGGAACAATTTTTCTCTTGTTCTTTTAGTTTAGTTTTGAAGTAGTAATGATAAAAGTTTAACGCAGCAGGTAGACTGCGTATATGTTTTCTTGTCTTGGTCTTCTAATAGAAGAAATGATGTTTTAATTTTAAAAAGGGAAATTTATTTTCGAATATGAAATCATGCTTGTTTCTTGGCTTCTTTATAGAAGAAAATAATTGCTGAAATTTTAACAAGATAATATCTTGGATTCCCAGTGTGGAATATATATATATTTGAAGAAGTGATTTTCAATTATTAACCATGTGTTTCATCTATAAATCTTCTTTATAGAAGAAAATAATTGCTGAAATTTTAACAAGATAATATCTTGGATTCCCAGTGTGGAATATATATATATTTGAAGAAGTGATTTTCAATTATTAACCATGTGTTTCATCTATAAATATGTAAATAGTGTAAATTTTGTATATAATTGTGATTCCCAATAATATGTTCTAAAGGATGTCTTGTTGGTAATTATTTACAAATGAAGAACACAAAAATAAAACATTTCGATTTTACTTTTCTTCAAACATAATACATGAAATTATGATGACTTTAAAAATGATATAAATTCAAAATCTTGAACTTAGCTCTCCCAAATGTCATTTAATTAAGAATAACGTGAAACTCAATGAAAAACATGAAGATTAATCATTAAACATAAACTGATTACAGCAGAGGCAAACTTCCACCATTAATTCCAATAGTTATTGGCACTATTTATGTTAGAAATTGTATATTTAAAGAAGAGGACAATTACTATATAATAATAGTGGTGCAAGTTTACCCGTGCAATAATTAGTCTTGTTCAGAACAAATTTTTCCAATGCATTTGTGCATATGAATACAAGTATACTCATAACTTATAAAGAATATACTAAACAAATAAATAAGAAAGGGAAATTCAAATATAATACTGAAAATAATAAACAAAAGCAAATTTAATAAAATTAAAAAGACACTGCCACCTCTTAATGCACATTACTGACCTACAGACTTATGTCACTTGAAGCGAGTAATACAAAGCCTTCCTTTTGGTACATGATTTATGATTTATGCAGCAATGCTATCTACCAAATCATTACAATTTAAAAATTTAAAAGTCTTAGGATTATTACATACTCACCTATGAGTCGACAGCTTTGTTTTTCATGCTCATCAGTCATCACTTTCATAGCATTTTATAGTTTAAAACATGAACTCGGATGGCTAATGCCTCTTCAATAGATTCTCAATTATAATTTTAAAGACTACGTTAAGCCAAATGTTAATTTTGCTAATTTCTATTTCTTAAATTTAGTACTTTGATCTAGAAATAGCTATTAAAGTGTGAAAAAAATGCCTTAATTACCATATATTTTTTTATTCCAATACGAATTGCTGTTATTAACTCTTTAAGCACCATATTCAATTTAGGGATAGTATGCTGAATACAGGATGTATTAAATTCGTCAAAAGTAGTTTATATCTTTATTTTAATTACATGCGAATTATTTCATTACATGTAAGTTAAGGAGATGAAATAAAGTTTTATTTATGTTATACAAACAGAAATAAGATTCGGAGTAAACAACTGTTACACGTATAAAGCTCGTAAGATTTTCGAATTCTTGTTACATTACAAGAAAGCGCATAAATGCAGAAAATAAAAAAATAAGCTATGCATGTTAATGTTATAAAGCTTTTACAACCCAATCACAATTGCAATTAGTGGCGAAAAAAAAAGATGCTTAGACAGGGTTACCAGTTTAGCCTCCATTTTTATTCAGAAAATTTGAATTTGTAACCGGAAATTAAAAGTAGTAATTTTTACTTTATTTAGTTACAGAAATTTTGTTATTAAGCAAACTAAATGTTCTTCTTTCAAAATTCCCGGTATGAATTTGAAATTTCGAAATAAAAATGGAGGCCAAACTGGCAATCCTGGCTCAGAACATTGCAGTCTGGAGGTTAAATGAGGACTTAGCCGCATTCGACCTGGTATTTCAAATAGAAGAGTTCGTGACGTACGCAGGTACGTCCTGGTGCTGAAGGAGTTATGAAAAATTATTAATCGTATTCCTGGCATAGTCAGATCACATCCTTAGCTCGGAACGAGAAGACAGGAGGTGAAAAGTTCAAATTCTGATAGCGTCTGCCGACTTAGTTGTTCGGGCATTCGCTCAGTTTTGTTAGAATATAACTTAATTTCAAGCCATAGTACCTGCGAAAGACACACGTTTTCTTTCCTCACCCAATTGAAAAATTTTTAGATGCATTTTAAATATATATTTCATAAGTTAAATATCATTCTTTCTAAACTAAGCTAAAAAAGTTATATAAAAGTAATAAAATACCTTTATTTAGATTAACGTACGTTTCCTCGCATAAACGGCGACATTTTAAAATTCATTCTTGATAGAAACACAACAATAGAACATCCATACATAGAATACAACAAGAGAACCATACCTTTAGCCAGATTATTCAGCAAAAGAACCTTTACAGATCGATTTTAAAAGTAGCAGAATAATTTATCCGTCGAGAATTTATTTACCCGCCATTATCCAGAAATCTATAGAGATATCTTTGCGCATCGAGATAATTTGCAATGATTCAGAGCCCCTTGAGTTCCCTGAAATTTCGAAAGCGATGCTATGAAGTTTTAGTAACAATAGTAAAAAATAATCCACGATCATAAATATCCAATTTAATTTTATTTTAGGTTTGCACTGATTTTCATTATGCATGAAGTCCCGTGACATTATTTACCATGTTCTCGTTATATGCGAAAATATTTCTATCAAGAATGATTTTGAAAATATTGCCGTTTGGGCTATGAAATGTGCGTTAATCTGAATAAAGTTATTTTATTACTTTTATAACATTTTCTAGCTGAGTTCGTTTCATTATAAGTTATTATTATAGGTATTTTTATAATTCTTTTATTTCTAAACAGCCATTGTCTCGATAAAATATATCTACATTTTTTCCCTCATTAAATACAGATTTATGATGTTTCAAAATGGTATTTTCTAAAACATTAATGGGCATTTCCCCCCTAAATGTATTTCTGAAGCTTCATTTCTTTCCATGCATCTCTTTTCATACATTCGTAAGAATGTTACGATGAGACTCATTTTTATTATTATTATTTTTTTTTTTTTTTTTACTTCCGTCGAACGGACAACATTTTTTGGAGTTCCAGAGAACGGATAAATATAAAAAGGAATTCCGATGTTCAGTTCTTTGGTATATATACCCGCGTATTTTTATTTTATCACCCAACTACTTTTATTTCTTCTTTATTAAACAAATGGAGCAATACAACAGTGTATCAAAGCAATAACTTTTTGAATTTAGATAAAACTCTTTTTGTGAGATTTATGGTGTTATTTTAAGAAGAATATCTTATTTTATTTGAAACTATAGAAGGTACTTTCAAATTCTATATCCATTTTTAACTTCATAACGTTATGCTTCTTATAAAAATAATATGTAAAGTAATCTATATTATGTGGCAAAAGGAAATTTTATATCTGATGTCATACTGACCATGGTTACAACCTGGGAAATCGATTTGGCTTTTACAGCATTTTTTTTTAGCTTGTGAACATCGCATAATTTGAATCTTTGCATCATCGTATAGAAAAAATGTACTTTCAAATACAGTTTGTTTCGAAAATGTATGATAATTTACTTGGTTTTTATTCTTTTTTTAGATAGTTTTCATGGATGATTTTTTATAAATTTATCTTATCGATTTGGATTTTACAGCCATTTTTTTTTAACTTTAGAACATCGCACAATTTGAATGTTTACACCGTCGAATATAATAAAAATGTGCTTTCAAATACAGTTTGCTTAGAAGTTGTTTGATAATTTACTTGATTTTTAAGGTTTTAAAAATAGTTTTCATGGATGATTTTTTATAAATTTATCTTACTGATTTGGCTTTTACAGCAATTTTTTTAACTTTAGAACACCGTACAATTTGAATTTTTACACAGTCGAATAGAAAAAAACGTGCTTTCAAATACAGTTTGTTTAGAAGTTGTATGATAATTTACTTGATTTTTAAGCTTTTTAAAATAGTTTTCATGGATGATTTTTTATAAATTTATCTTATCGATTTGGCTTTTACAGCAATTTTTTTAACACCATACAATTTCAATTTTTACACAGTCCAATAGAAAAAAAAGTTCTTTCAAATACAGTTTGTTTCGAAAATGTATGATAATTTTACTTGGTTTTTATGGTTTTTAAAATAGTTTTCATAGAGGATTTTTACAAATTTATCTTTATCGCGCTATCTTACATGCACAGTCTGCTTACGGAAGATTAACTATTTTGCACTTAAAACAATATAAATAGTACAAAATTAATTTGCGGCTAATAGTTCGAAAAAAAAGTTAAAAATTCATCAATAGACAGATAAAATAATAATACAAATAAAACCTAAATTTAACAGTTCAAACTACAGTTCAGTTATCAAACTACGCGCTTAAACTCTCAAATAATTGGAGTCAAAACTGCTGCAATAATTAGCGAAAATTAATTAATTAATTAATTAATTTTTTTTTTTTTTTTTTTTTTTTGTAAAGGCAATAATAAAATTTTGTAATTTTTTTTATTTATTTTAACGCTTTACAAAAAGTGTTCTTCAAAATATTTTAGTAAAGATAAATAAAAAATATATGTTACATATTCTTATGAAAACATTAGCCTTTTAATGAAAAGACATAGTTTTTTTACCTGTTTTGAGAATCTTTTTTAGGAGATTTATACATTTATCTATACACCTTAATTTATATTTTACTAGTGTAAATGCCCGTCCTAGGGCGGTGGGTAAAAATTGTGTTTTTCGCTTAAAATTTGAAAAACTGATAAAAAATAATTGACAATATGGAAGCGTTTAGATGAGCAAAGTTCGGCTAGTTTATGTTCTAATAAACACACAGCATTTACAATATTTCTGTGTAAACCAGGTTTTCCGGCTAATATACTATAACAAAATTAAGATTTCTTAATAAAACAAAAATTTAATAAATATGCAATAAAACTGCGTAATTAAAACAGTTTACTGCAACTATTGAATTAATACTATGTTTTTTTTTTTTTTTTTTTTTTTTTTTTTTTTTTTTTTTTTAATAACACTTTGAAATTGTATTTTTATCGTTTCCCCTCCCCTTCCAATTTTTTTATATGTATATTGATTAATAAATAGGTATCTCGGGTTGAACCCCATCCGAATGGACGAAGGGGGAGCATTGTGCTTCCCCTTCGTCCATTAACACCAATAAGCTTCACGCTTATTGGTGTTTTTCTTCTATTTACCCGCGGCTGACGTCGTGCAGCAGGGGTGGGACAGCTTCAAGTGATGTCATTTATGTCGTCTCTTTTAATCTTCATAGCTCCATGGTTTAAATTTTTTTTCAATGAATCACAAAAGAAATGATTCTCTATCTCAGCTTCTTATTTACGTTTTACGCATGAAGTGCGCTACATTTGTTTTCTGAAATGGCTGTGTAAATCATTGAAATTATGAATATTTTACAGAAAATTATTTTGAACAGAAGGGATTTCAGGTAGAAAATATTTGTATTTAGGCAGATAAGTTTTCTCATATAAATCTCAAATCAAAATTAAGCCTAACGTGGCTCCAACCTATCGGAGACTGGTAAGATTGATGAGTTCGCCCCGGTTGCGTTACACTGTCTTTTATTATATAGAGATGGTGCCATAAAAGGAAGAACTAGAATATACCACATAATTGACACGTTGTTCTTGAAAAATCTTTTTTTAATTTTATACCTTTATTGACAATTCATTCTTTTGTTTATTCTCTTTCTTTGCGTATGAAACTTAACGAAGCAGAGAATGAAATGGTGAGTACATTTACCAGTGAATCTGATTTTATCTTAATGTGTTTGCACGTTTATTTAAGGGAGTCTGGGTTTCAGTTATAAAAAAACTGTTTATTGAGTTTAAATTTTGAATTTTTTTGTGATGTTAACTATATTATTCGTAAACAAAATCACATGATAAAACTTCTCATTTTTTTAAATTTAAAATTTAAAATTTATTTAAAAAGTGAGTAAATTAAAATCGTTATAGCTCGAAATCTTATATGTAGAATTTCAATTTTGTTTTCATTTATGTAAACAGAAATATACAAGTTTTAATTTTGATTCAGCATTTTTAAAACTATTAATTTAAATAAAAAGTAAAAATATTTAAAATAAACGTATCGAAAAAATGATGTAACTTGTTATACTTGTTATAAAAAATTATATTTTCAATTTTTTTTCTTTTTTTTTTCTTTTTAGTTTGCTTAATCAAAATTAAAGTAAAATAATTGAAAAAGACATGTTCTAAGTTTGAACTCTTTATCTTTAACGGTTCTTGACTTATAATAATTTAAATACGATAAATGATGAAAAAAACCATCATGAAGAAAAACGCATTTTCACAAGGAGTCATTTCCACAACAACCATTGCTTGAAAGCTAGATTTTGAAAACAAACCAAAAAAAAAATTATATTTCGTATTCCAATTAAGATAGAAACATGATTTATACGTCATTTTAAGCAGGATAAAAACAGAGAATTTATGTCCTGGACCCCTTAAATATTAGTTTATATTTCACATAACGAAAAATTAAAAACTAAAGTAATTATCATTATTTAGGCATGGTTTTTTGAATAATATTTTCGTACGTCTGATGTGTCCTCTCTTTTTGCATCTAAAACTGTCAATAGGCACATTTACAAGTATATTTTTCATGAGCGAAGAGAAATATACTTTCGTTTCTAAATATTGATTGTCATGGCAATGTAAACAGGGTGTCCACTCTCCACGGTGTCAAATGGCTAATTTCTAAACCTTGGGATATAGACACGTAGTTCCACGCAGTAGACACGTAATTACAAAAATGTTTAAATGAGGCAGAAAATACTTTACAAAGTCGTTTTGGTCAATAAAATAATTTCTTAAAAAGTTACGAAATGTAAATTTTTATACGTTCCCCCGGTCCTATAAGTGATATTTAGAAAAAAATTCTGCTACACTAACAAGTAAGACAAAAAAAATGCCCCATTCATCTAACACTAAAAATGGCAGAGTAACAAAACTTTGATTTGCATGATTCATGCCAATTTTCTGCATCTGAACACAAATAAGTTGGGCCATTCTTCGAGGCATTATATAAAAAGTGGTTAAAGTATTAGAATGATTCATTTCACGCGTATATTTCTGAATTGCAGCCGAAAGGGGTCATTTATAGCAAGTTTTAAGCTAACTTTAATTTTAATTAATTAAGTGTTAGATTAGACAATCTAATAGCACTTTAAAATACGTATCATTTTGTAAAGTATTGTGACTTTTGCTTTTCATCATTTCATTTAACAAAAATTAGTTTTACATTAGTTTTAGTACACGTTTGTTTTTCTTTAATATGTTAGAGTGAAATTACACTTCAAATTTATATTGTATTTTTGATTTTACTCTCAGCTATTTTGTTTACATCTGATAATTATTTATATTTCTCGTAAATTTATGAATGACCCCTATTTCGCAGCAAAAATGTTGCTTTAACTTTAAACAGCTATTACTCGGTCACTTTAATCGTAGAAGAACGGGACGTCTTTTGGTATTACTTGTTAGTGTAATAGGATATATTTACTAAATATAACCTATAGGACTGGGAGACCGTGTGAAAATTTAAAGTTCGTAATTTTAAAAGAAATGTTTTCATTAAATAGAATTGCTTTGAAAATACTTCTTTACCTCATTTAAAATATTTTTGTTGTTGAAACTGTATGTCTATGCCCAACGGTTTAGAAACCGGGTCGCCAGTGAATCGGCTTTCGCACACCGTTGATTGTGGACGCCCTGTATATACAGTAATTCCCTTTGTAAATACGGATGCATGATAATGATAATACATTTTAGAATGACTTTTTGAAAAGAAAACTCTAATAGACAATTTTTTTCTAAACATATTTAAATATCTTCATTTCTTTTCTAGCTACTTTTATTTATTCGTATTTTTGAGACTCTTACGAAAAGACACAAGAAAAAAATCAAAATCCTGGCAAACAAAGAAGGATAAAAATGTATTCAGAAGTTTAAATTGTAACTATATATATTTTTTAACGCAAACTATATTTTTCTCAAGTAAAATAAATAATCGTTTTTCTACAAATTAATGTATTTGGGTATAAATACATTTTTTCCGATTATTTGTAAACAATTTTATATTTCTCCATCTTTCTCTTACTGAATATTTAAAAAATAAATTAGAAAATATTTGTCCTTTACATTCGTATTCTAAATCCGTTTTCTAACTTTTTATCATAATTCTTTCTTTCTGCAAATCAGTTTTATATATATATTTATTTTAATTCTGTAGAAAAAAAATTGTTTTTACAGAATATTTTAATGAAGTTAATAAAACATTAATATAACATTACATAAAACATTAACATAAATATACACCAATTAAAACATCAATATTTAATACACCTTTCCACTGTGTGTTCATTAATTAGTTGATTTTTTTATTGTATTCTGTATTAATTTAAATTTTATTAAAGCAGAAAAGAAAAAAAAATTGAATTCAGACGTAATTCTTGAATCCTCATTTAAGAAATTGTATTTCCTCTTAATATTTTCTTCGTTTATTTTTTTTAGCTTACAGCTTTCTTTAGATTCGTTCATTAGTATATATTTTTATAAATAAATTACATTTTTTCCTTTCTACACAATCACTGTCAAAACAAAGTATATTTGAAGCCATTTCCTTACTAACTACAGATGCATAGATGATCCTTTGAAAAAAAAAAAAAATCCTACACGTATTTCTGTATCTTCCTTTCTTTTCTAATTTTACATATTGATAATCTTCAGAATTTTTTGTTAAGGCACACGAAATGCTTCGAAATTCCGGAAAAAAAGAAAGATTAAAACTTATTTGGACGTTCAGTTCGTTGCTACATTTTCTTTAACAACATCTACTTTTCCCCCTTGAAAATGATAAAAAATAGCAATAATATCTTATGTACAAAGTAATTCAATAGAATTAAAATACAGTGTTTTTCAAAATATAAGTTATTTTTCCCAAAACTCACATTCTAAATTTCTTTTCCTTTTTTTTCATTATCCTTATTTTATGAACCATTTACTTTTGTTTATTTTATCCAGGAATACTGAAAAAGGATTATTTTCCGAATATTTTTTGAAGATAAATAAATCACTTTTAATGGATATTTAAAAAAAAAAAAAAACACCTCCAACTTTTAAAATATAGAAATATTTTCTTAATAATTTGAGATTGATACAACAATTAGCGAACAGGCTGGAAATTAAAGAACTAAAACATATTTACAGGATGAACATAAATTAGTCGCGCTATTTAGTAACGGAACAATTTCCAAAATATAAATTTCTAAAGTTACCAGTTCAAAGGCCAATTTTTAGGTGCATTAGTAATTTTATATATATATACATAGCACCTGTAGGCGTCGTCTAGTCCTTCCGTCTGTGCGCATATAACAGCGCAGAAACTACTCAACCGAATGGTTTGAAATTTAATATATATAATTGTTGCAGAATTTTGTCGAGTCATTTCATATTTATGAAAATCAAATCAAAACTTAAAAAGATATTAATAAAGTTTTCTTCATTCTACTAAATCTCATCATACGTAATTAATTCATTGATATCCCATGATACGTAATGATTCTAGATTGCAATGTTGATTACCTCCTATTTACGATGGAGTCGTATTATTTCCGTATTACTTAATTTAATATATAGAATCATTATAAATTTTGTTATCATGCACTTTAGCGCAAGAGTGCAACAGCTATTGCACGAAGAGCGGAATGTTTATAAAACTGGTTACTCCACGTTTGACATACAATTTCTGATTTGTTAGAATTGTAAGTGTCTGGATTTACTTCTTACCACGGTGGTAAATGTTTCGGCTTAGATTAGTCAAAAGTAATCATAGTCCATGTCCACCAAGATATTTTTACCCCTTTATTAGGGTTCCGTTCATCTGACGAAACCCTATTCTTCTCGCTCCTATGTCTGTCTGTCTGTCCGTCTGTCTGTCACAGAGCCCGTTCTCAGAAACTATATATGTTGGAGACTTGAAATTTTGCATACTTATAGCTGAACACCTCACATCAAACGACAAATCCTAAAATTTTCAAAAAGTCGATAATTAGCCGAATTACGGGATAATTTGCTTCTAAAATTAACGAATCAACCTTTTTAGCGCAGGTACAAATGCACTTTCTCCAAATCAGCGGACTTTTATTCCCAATTCTCCTTAGGGTTACCAGAGCGCAAATTAAACAATAAATGAAATGGACATTTTAAAGCGAAATCGTATCTCACAAAGTATTGGTCCGAGAAATCTGTAAAAGATACAGACAGACGCGGAAAAAAATTACTTTCATTTGGTATAAATTTCATGTTTGTGCGATGTGTATAAGTGAAGATATCCACTAAAAATCGAACGATAAAAATTTAATTTCGTTATTTGAAAAGACAATGAAATGAGATTCCATTTTCCCGAGAAGCAGATGCCAGACATGGTGACGACTGTGGTTTTTGATAGTGGGATATTTTAATACGAAATTTTAACTTTTTAAATATTAATTTTTCTGATAAAATGTTTTGACACCCGAACGAGAAATCTCTCGCAGATTTCATACATATCCAGTTCAAAGCGATAGCTTAATTAGAAGCTGAGATATTAATTATTATTTAATTAATCGGTTTATTGCTATCAAATGCGTCGATTAAAATGGAGACACGTGCTTTTTTAACCACGAAATAATTTAAATTAGGAAATCTAACAATTTGCGGGGGATTTTTGAACAGCGCTATGAGATAAGTATAACTCATTCATCATCAGAAAGTTTACAAGTATTCATACCACTATATTCTAATAGTAATTTCAGGAAATATCTTAAATTATTGGTTAAGAGACCGCCACTCGATCTGTTTGAAAATTTAAGATAGTTTATAACACATAAGAAAAAGTGTAAAAAAGAGTGTGTGTGTGGGGAGAGGGGGAGCTAGGTTTATTTATAAAATCTTAGCGTTTGTTACCGCAGCAAATGTTATAAATTCTTGGTTAAGACCGCCACCATCCCGACCCATCTATCTACGGAAAGACTGCGTGAAAGAGTTTTGTTGAGATATGCTTTTGTTAAGAATAGAGTGCACTCCCTTGTGGTGGAATGTGGAACTAACATAACGCGATTTTGTTAAAATTAGGAAATCTAACAAGTCGATCTGTTTGAAACTTTAAGATATTTTATAACACATGAGATAAAGTGTAAAAAAATGACGCGTGAAATTCCGGGGAGGGGGCGGGGGTGGCCCTAGATTTCAATTTAAAAAGATAGCATTTTTTACCGCTTTAGGTGCCTTTTTTTGAGGGAGTCTTGAGTTATATGCTACTTATTTAATATAAAATTGTCTAAAGTTTAGTTACTACTATTTCCGAATAGTAATTTCAGCAAATAGCTTAATTTCTTATTAAGACCGCCACTACCTCGAGTAACATATCTACTGATAGGTTGTTTAACGGATTTTCGTTACGATACAGTTTTGTTAAGAATAGAGTGCGCTCCCTGGTGGTGGAATGTGGAACTAACATAACGCGATTTTGTTAAAATTAGGAAGTATAAGAAGGCGATCTGTTTGAAACTTTAAGATAGTTTATATCACAAAAGAAAAAGTTTATAAAAAATGGCGCGCGAAATTTCGGGTAGGGGGAGAGGGACACTAATTTCACTAATTGATTTCTTTCTAATATATACTTATTTTAAAAGGCAGTCACGTGATGTTTCATTGCAGTATTCTTCTGCACGCTGTCCGATTTTAAAAAATACAGCATAAATGTTACTTATGCCAGATAAAAATGTCAGAAGTATTGATTCCACTATTTTCGAATAGTAATTTCAGCAAATATATTAAATTCTTGGTTAAGACCGTCACCCCCCCCCCCCGACCCATGTATCTACCGCTAGGTTGTGTAAAGGAGTTTCGTTCAGATATACATTTGTTAAGAATAGAGTGTGCTCCCTGGTCCCAGCAAAGAAAGAAACAGTGGGCCATCAGCTGGAAAAATGATGGCAGCCAGCACTGCCGTCAGCGGTAAGCTGCTATGGTGCCATTACTTAAACCTGTCAAAAAGTGTTCGTGCGGAATGCAGCTGGCCCATCAGTGATGGGCAACAGCAGGCCAGCATTGGTATGCCATCACATTACTTCAATCTGGCACTTCTCCTGCAGTGCTAGCACCTATCCCACTGCTATTCCTTTGCTGGCCCAGCACTTTCCCTTACAAAAACTTCTTATAGAATTCTATAAAAAAACAAAGTTTTATGGCTCTTTTTTCTATAAGCTAGTTTCACCAAGAGCTATAGAAACATCTGTATACAATAGAAATGTCTATTGAAATATTTGAACTTGCAACGGTTTTCATGTGGTCACCCTCCCAAGTACCACGCTCGATGCTGTTTGGTTTTCATGATCGAACACGAACAAGTACTCTCAGCGTATGCTAGGACCGCTCGTAGTTTTCAAGCTCTCATTACACTATTTCAAGATTGTTTCTTTTGTGATTTACATTCCAAATCATTAAACTGGTATAGAAATTATTGTATTGTATAGAAATACTATATATTTTATACGCTTTTTTTTATTATTGATTCTCAACTGTGTAAATTATGAATACCGAAATCCTTTCTAACTTAGTAAAACCATATTTAAAGAGAGAAAAAAAGTGCGTTGAAGTAAAGAATTTATTTATTTATTCATTTACTTATTTATTTTGTTGGTGGCAGTGGTGCCATATTATTTACAGTTTCAAAAAAATTTAGCTTCACCGCTTAAATTGAGTTAAAATAGTCATTTCAGACTTGTGTTCAAATACTCAATGTCTTCGATATTCGCAACGCAACCTAGCGTAAGGGTTCTCAGCAATAATACTGCAAAAGTTCGTGCACTTCTATGCAGTGGTGGGCCAGCGCATGAGATAAAACGGAAGCCCACCAGAATTTTATGTGAAGATTTCCAACAGCAAAGTTGACTGAAGTTGTCCAGCAGTGGCCATGCAGTGGTAGACCATTAGCCAGCACTTCTCAATCATTGCCAGCACCTATCTTGCTGCTGCCCAGCAATTTCCTCTTTGCTGGGGTGGTGGAATGTGGGACTAACAGACCGCGATTACATTTAAAGTAGGAATTCCAACAAAGCGATCTGTTTGAAACTTTAAGATAATTTATAACAAATAGCAAAAGATTATAAGAAAGAATGGCGCGTCACATTCCGGTTGGAGGGGTGTGGGGGAGAAGGGGCGCAAACAAAATTAGGCAGTATAACAGGGCGTTTTGTTCTTTTTTGCGTGCAGTTTTTTGATGGTGTGATGAGAACTTACTTATTCAATATAAAAAAAAAATTAAGTGTCCATACCACTATTTTCGAATAGTAATTTAAGCAAATATCTCAAATTCTTGGTTAAGGCCGCCACCCCCTCGACTAGCATATCTCATGATAGGTTTTTTAACGAAGTTTTGTTAAGAATAGAGTGCGCTCCCTCGGGGTGGAATGTAGAACTAACAGACCGCGATTTCATTTAAAATTGAAAATCTAACAAGGCGATCTGTTTGAAACATTAAGATTCTTTATAACACACCTTATATTTTTTTACCTTTTTGTTTCATACCGTTTCAGGTGCATTTTTTGACGAAGTCCTCAGATACATGCTACTTATTAAATACAAATATGTCAAAAGTTAAATTACCACTATTTTCGAATAGTAATTTCAACAATCATCTTACATTCTTGCTGGAGATCGTCACCCCTCGAGTAACATATCTACTGATAGGTTGTGTAAAGGATTTCCGTTCAGATACGGTTTTGTTAAGAATAGAGTGCGCTCCCTGGTGATGGAATGTGGTACTAACAGACCGCGATTTCATTTAAAGTAGGAAATCTAACAGTGCGATCTGTTTTAAACGTTAAGATACTTTATAACACATGATAAAAATGTATAAAGAAGAATGGTGTGTCGCATTTGGAGGGTGAGGGGGTGAGGGAGGGGCGTGAACAAAATTAGGAAATATAGCTGGACGATCTGTTTGAAACTTTAATATAGCTTATAAAACATTAAAAAATTTTTAAACATCAGGCCGCGTTAAAAATCATGGTGACCGTTACCCCACTTTGCACGTCCCAAGGGGAGCACTTTCCTAAATTTGGCAGATTGCCGTCATGTGATATATCCTAGCATTTCGGGGGGGGGGGGAGGGGGACGAACAAAATTAGGAAATATAACAAGGCGAATCTGTTTGAAGCTTTTTATGGTTTAGGAAGGATTTTCCAAAATTTAGAAGGTGTTCCATGGCGATAAATGTACTGGACGTTTTGAAAGGAATATTAAACGAAACCCTTTGTGCGATCTATAATCACACTCTCCCACTTATTTAAGCTTATTGTTTTTATTAAATATAACGTTTACTGTTCACCGCCTCGATTAACCATTTCTGTATTGGAATCACGTATAACCAGCATTGCACTTGTTTGATGAAGGTGAACATGTTCACAAATATATAGAAAGAACTGATTTGCATAAAGAAAATTTGCAGAAAACCGAATTGAAACCACATCGAACGTTTCTAAGACAAGTAAACGGTGTGAGCTTCTCTATCTTATAATATTTTTGCTTTTATATTTGCCTGTATAGCTTCGCAAAATAAAATATTCCTTTTGCACATTTATGATTACCCGGTATTATTTCAGTATGCAAAATTACTTTATTAAGAATGCACATTCTTCATTTTAGACTTTGTTTTATATCTGCTGAATATCATCTATTAATATTTTAAACCAAGTTTCCCAAACGTTATTGTTACTTGACCCTTTTAGAGAATGTATCAATAATGTAACATTTTTTAAATTCGCCTGAATATGTCTCAACATGTCTCAATATGTCTCAATAAAAGGAATATTGAAGAAAAAGTTCTTTCATTAATATTTAAAAGTCGTCGTTAATGTGTTTTAACGTCTTTATTTTCGTAAAATCACTTTCTAATAGTTCTCAAAATGTGTAAAATATATTCTGATTATTTCTCCATCCGTACGCCCATACGCCATGTAGCTTATCATTAGTCTAACAAGGATCTAAATTTCGCAAATATTATTGGGTATAATTATTAACATTAACAACATTGGGTAATAAATTTTTAATGCGTTATAATGATTATTGATCATGTGCTCCCTACTTAGAATCGTTTACATGATATTTAAATGACATGTAATTTAATTTCATGATATTTGCAGCAATATAAAATGAGCTTAAACACTTTATTCCTGCACCATTACAATTATAGGTAAAGTCTGAATTGCAAATATGTTGCAATTGTTGTTCTTCGTCATATTAAAAACAACTTACTTTTTAAAAAAAATTCTTTCTCTGAGCACGAATTTTGAATTTTTGTGTGGTCCTTTGTTTAATTTATATTTAGAAAACTCTCTCTACGCTGTAACAAATAAAATAATAGAAATTCCTTTTTTGTACGGTAAAAGCTTACAGAGTTATAATATATTGATTCTCATGAACTTTTATGGCTTTCTGTGAATAATGCAACTTTTTTTTTGTCGTTTTTAGAAAAATTACTGATGATTTTTATTTTTATGAATGTTGTTCTTCTTATAATTTCCATATTTTTCATTTCCGAGGGTTTGAATGTCATTACAGCAAATAATGTAATACACTATGACGCAAAAGTTTAGACAATGAAGAAATTCTTACATACTTTGAAAAATATTTATTCAATTTTCAAATCACTGCTTGAAATTAATGTGCTGTACATATAAACAATATTTATAACAAAGAAAAGTGGAATTGTGCATATTGCAATAAATTAAATGGTAACAAAAATAAACTGCTGTCTCAAAAGTTTAGACACAAATTAAATAAAATCGAAATAAACAATTTTTAAAACCTGGTTGCGCATCCATGCTTATGTATTACGTCATATACACGAGATTGCATGGAAGAAACTAAATCTTGCATAGTTTGTGGATCGATATCGTACCATGCATTCTCAATAGATGTCTTAAGTTCCTTTTCAGAAGAGTATTGTCTAGCGTTGCTATAAACTTTGCGACACATGATGCTCCAAAGGTTTTCTATAGGGTTAAGATCTGGGCTACATGCTGGCCAGTCGAGAATTCTTATATTAAAGGAATTAAACCAAGATTTTGAATGTTTTGCAGTGTGAATTGAAGCATTGTCTTGCTGAAATTCCCACTGAGGACCCCCTAGAAGCTCAGCAAATGGCAGTAGGTTTTCTTCTAATGTCTGTGTATAATGCTGTGAAGTTTGACGACCACTGGTGAAGGTCAGAGATACTTGTCCATTATAGCAAAAGGCTGCCCAAACCATCACCGAGCCCCCTCCTTGTCTGCGACTAAAAAAACGTCGAGGTTCCTTCCGCAAGTCATGCCAATACGATAAACAACCATCTGGACCATCCAGATTCCACTTTTTTCATCGCTAAATATGACTGACTGCCATTTCTCTCCATATGACATATGCTTTCGAGCCCACATAAGTCTTTGTAACTTATGATGTGGTTTCAGAGCTGGTTTCTTCTGCATTTTGCTATAAACGATTGTTCCTTTTTCCAAAATTCGTCTACGAATCGTATCCTTTGATACAGAGAGTCCCGATGAGCTTTGAACTCCACGTACGCTCATTTGTTGAGTACTCGCTAGTCTTTGTATCAGGCGATCCTCTCGTACATTTGTCACACGTGGCCTCCCAGACCGACATTTTGCTTTATATTCGGAACCACTCGATAAAACTCGATAAATAGATTTTTTTGACCTATTAATAATAGCAGAAATTTCAGAAACGCTCTTCCCTTCACCTTTCAAGTGCCAAATCCTTGAAATCTCATTCACTTGAATTTCTTTAGCTCTCGGCATGTCGACTATGAAGCGCAATCGTTTGCAGAACTTAAGTACTCCAAATTTGTGACATCATCGATTCTAAATTTGCATATGTCAGCGAATATTCAAAGAAATTTAGAATAGTGTCTAAACTTTTGCGACAAGCACATTTGAATTTTTATGAAAAAAATTAGTATTATAGCAAATAAAACGACTGTCTTTTGTACATAGCATTTTAAATCAGTTTTTGAATATATTTACAGGTTTTTGTAATTCTGACGTCATAATTCTACATTTTAAAGCTGAATGACGTCATTGTCTAAACTTTTGCGTCATAGTGTAATACAATCAATTATCATTTCGAATGTGAGCATTTTGTGAAACAACTTAACATATATTTTTAAAACAAATTGAGAGAAAAGGGAACCATACAATTCTCCTTTTTTTACATGTTAACACCAAAAATAGCAGTAATTAAAAGAAATTTTACAAAAAAATAAATAAATAAATAAATAAATAAATTATCCAAATATCTTGTTTATTTTCTGCGATTTTATTTATTTTTTCAAACATGTTTTGCATTCAGAATATTCATCCTGTCAATATTTTCATCATCGTTAAAAGCAATTGTATCATTCGATTGTTTCAAGTTTTAAAATTTAATTTATCGTAAATACAATCGCAGCCGAAATAAATTCAATGTTACAGATTTTAATTATTTACGTTTCTATGGGGTTATTTCATAGTAACGAAAATAATTAAAATGGCTTTTCTTTTGAAAATAATGTAACTATGAGTAAGACACATCCAATTCACAAATTTTATTACATTACAGTAATGCCAAAATATATTAAACGAATAAAGCCAGTTTTTTGGTCCATAAATTATTAAAATAAAGATTCACAGTTTTTATTATTGCTCGTATAAATATTCAAATAAGCCGCAGCTGAAACAATGGTCGTAATATTTCGAGCTTAATGTCTCTGAAATAAATTAACCTCCTTGTTTCACAAAAATTTCTGAAAAGTTATGACCTGCAAAACATTGCTATATGTGGATAAATCTCTTATTTTAGAAACATTTCCGTTTCGTTCTAAAAATCTGTATGTTTTTATGACGTTTCTGATTTTATCCTCCGATAGTTTCTGAAGATAGCGGAATCAGTTCTAAAATCCTAATTAATTAGAAGGCTTCAATGAAATTTCCTAATCGTTACTACTCTATCATGAAACGTTTATGCATTTTTCATGTTTTTCCCGTATTTTTAAATCTTTCTAAGCTAGTTGAAAAGTGTTTATGAATTTGGTTTTTCTGTCTGTCGTTCTGACTATGTCTCCATGCTCTAACTCACGTATATGTAGTCAGATTGCAAAAATTTTGCAGATTTAGTACAAAGTGTTTGCAGAAATTAATACAGTAGAACCTCGATTATCCGAAGTAATTGGGATCGACCCTCTTTCGGAAAATTGAAATTTTCGGATAATCGAGAATGGTTTCAGTTTTAAGATTAAGGAGAAATATACGCGCTATCTCTTATTATGGTAACAAGTGCTTAATAAAGATAAAGCAATAGCAAAATAGGAACAATAATAAATTATCTGAATTTTAATTTTGAAATTATGTACCTTTTTACATTTCCCTTAAGGGTTTGAAACAATGTTTTGTTTGTCACAGCTTCGATTGTCTTAGCTTTGAAGTTTTATCACGAAGTTTTTAAATATTATTAGTTCACCAGTATCAGTCTTACTGCTAATCCACGCAAGCCAAAACTTTTGCAAAACATTCAAAAGCTTCAGAATTGCTAATTTGTTCGTTTTCTTCTTTCGTTTTGTTCGTTCTACTCCGCAGCTTACTGGAACTCAAGTTAAAATCTAAGGAATTCTAAGAAAGGGGATCGAAAATATTTATATGTACTAGTGGCTCGGAAAGGACCACTTGCACACAAGGAATATGATAGTTTAAATTCAAAATGGATTTTGCACTCAAGGAATGTGATAGTAAAAAATAAAAGCCTTAAAAATTGATTTCGGCTAACCGAGAGTTTCGTTTAAAAGAGGTTCTACTGTAAATGTTATTGGAGTTATGGCATGTTCGCTATTAAAAATGAAGTTTGTAGAATTTTCGGTTCGTTTACAGGGGTACTCAAAACAATTCTCTTACATTACCGCCTACGGAAAAAAATCTTTTGCGCTGTATTTTAATAATATTTCACTGTTTAAAATATATTGAAATTTATATACAGAGTGTCCATAATTAAACTATCCTACTTTAAAGTTATCTGCAGACAAAACTATTGTTCATAAATTTGAAAAAAAAATGTGAAAGACATAATAAAGGGTTGGGACTTTGTTTAAGCAAAAAATAAAATAAAATAAAATAGTTCAAAAATTTCGCCACCAGAGCTTAATTTTTAATAAATGACACGTTATTATTGTAAGCTATTGTTTAGAAATTTTATTTATTAACTTAACCTGGTTCTAAAGACAGCGTTTCACGACATGTTCCTAGCATTTCCCAGAATACACTGCTGTCAACTATGGAATCTTATACCAGGTGGTATTTGAAAATGATCACCGTCATGCGGAACATGTTTTGTTGTAGCAAAATTTCTTAACCTATCGTAAATATGTAATTCGTTAAAAAACGGCCTCCTAATTTTTTTTTTCATTCTAACATATTCCCATACCTTTATTATGTCCTCCACGAAATGTCACAACATTCTGAACGATAGTTCGTCTATAGACAACTTTAAAATAGAGTCTATTAATTATGGGCACCCTGTTAGTAAAATATCTAAATTATAGTAATGTTAAACGTGTAACTTATTAAAATTCACCCACTGGTGGCGAAATTTCGAACTATATATTTATTTTATTTTCCTTAAGTAAATTCCCATTCCTTTATTATGTCTTTCACAAAATTTCACAAATTTATGAACAATAGTTTTATCTGTAGACAAATATAAATAGGGTCGTTTACTTATGGGCACCCTGTATATCACTGAGGTATAATGCAATGCGGTTACAGTAGAATATGGTGTGCAGAGAATATATCGTTTCTTTAAAAGGATACACAAAAGTTTTTGACTACTGTACTGCCTATCTATATTTTAACGGGCAAACGTATCTGTGCATAACGCTGACGTCATTTTAGGAATAGCAATACTAGATGATGAAATTTCGGTTTTGTAATTTTTGGCTACTGCCATTTTTTAAATATCTACACATCACACATTTTCAATTTTTACACCGTCGTGTAGGGAGTAAAAATGTACTTTTAAATGCAAATTGTTTGAAAACTGGTTCTCAATATACTCATTTTTATGGCTTATAAATTAATTTTCAGGCATGACTTCACTCAAATCTATATCTATTCCGTGCAGGCTTTATTATGAAAGAATAATAATCTATTATCAGTAAAACAATATAAATATTTTCAATAATAAAAAGATCTCTAGCTGATATTCCATAACAAAATTATAAAATGAACAATAAAGTAAAATAAATAAAACAAAAATTTAACATCTATGTAGTCTCAAAAATTTCACCACCGAATACTATGTGGGATGAACTTCCAAATATAATTTGCTTGAAAAAATGCACAGAATTTTACGTATTAGGTGTCTGAAGCACTTTAAAAATTATTCTTAAAATTTTTAAAAAGCTATAACCAAAACTTAAATAAAAAACAAAGGGAGAAATATAACCATTTTTACTTGAAATATATAAAAATGAGGATTACAGGAGAAAAATAAATAAATGGAATAAAAAGAGATTAAATGTATTTTTTAAACAATTCTCCGTTCTACATTACCTATTCTCTCTTGCATTCGTTCTTTTTTAAACTTTGAAATTTGTATAGCATGAAATAGAACGAAAGGCTAAGAAATAAAAATTAAGGAATAAAACATAATTTCACGCATTCATCTTCACGAAGGAACTTTTTCTTGAAATAAATAAAAATGGGGATTAATTTACTATTAACTTAGGGAATAATTTGTATTTTTTTTTTTTTTATGTACTACATCTTCATGATTTCTGACATTCCAAAGATCCCAATCCAAACAAACATATTAGCGTCGCAATTCACTCTCACCGTACTGAGGTTCAGTATGATATAAGTGGAGAGAGGGTGACGGCGGATGCGGTTGTGAAATTAGAGAAACTCCTGTAGGTTCTCGTGAAATTGGAGATTCAAAAAGAGCTTTAAGTTTATTGAAATTCTACGTAGTTAACAGCAGTTCACAAATAGCAATGTTAGGGTACAAGACAAGATATACATCAGTCACTCAGGAAGGACAGTGTGTAAAAACGTGCTTTACTTTTTAACGCTTTCCGACAAAGTTAGTGTTTATGAATGCGGTTTTTCTGTCCGTTAGTCCGTCTGTTCACGCTCTAAGGCAAGTCACACACTAAGGCGACACATAAAACATGTCGCTTGGATTCGCTAGAAAAACTGGTTTAAAGCAGGTTTGAAACAACTTCGTTCTTTGTTTCGACCGGTTTTTGCACTTCATGTTGCGCTTCATGTCGCTCTGTCGTCTCAGTGTGGTGATATACCTAACTCCCATAAATATACTCTGATTCTCATGCAGTTGATACACTGTTAAAACTCTATTCTTAAAAATAAGTAAATTGTACTAATTATTGAGCACTTCCCGATCTTAAAATAGCTCCGAGTACTTAACTCTTAAATTTGAAAAACGCATGTACTCATTTTTTTTAGGTCATACAGGGACTCGAAAATAAGTATGTATAGAAACACACATACACTATAAGAAAAAAAAGTGAAATTACAGTGAACCGACAAATCACCATTTTTAATTGCTAAGAACTACAGTTTTGGGGGTAAAGAACAACGAATTTACTATATTATTTCTTGAAATTTTATGTATGAGCCGCCCCGTGATTTGAACCCGAGTGCTGTAGGTGGGAGATCAGTATTGTACTGACTGTGCTATAAGAGCAGTTACCAGCTGCTTCCAAATGACACCTTTTATGAATCAGCGACGGAATATCGCTAACACCAGAGATGAATTTTTCCTTTCTTAAATGTTCAAATTTCTAATAAAAAAAAATTTAAACTAAATTTTCTTCTTTAACATTTCTAATGAAATTGTAAATAAATTTGAAAAGTGTGCATTATAAATTAAAAATTATAACAAAGATAGACATATCTTTAAATAAAAGCTTGGAAATCCCTACTGTCAATTCGGTATAAGAAAAGGGTTTATCAGAAAAATCATATTTTTGTGCACATAGGATTTAAACATGAATATTAAGACTTTAAAACACAAAATATATGTATTCATTTCTGCATACATTTATAAATCAAGTATAAGTATACACAACTTCAAAATATCATGTACTCGTTTCTGAATTATTTGTACTTAAAAAAATTGAGTACAAAGACATTTTCATTTTTAAGTAGATTAATGCTCTTTTTTGAAGCAATTGTACTTAAAAATGTGAGTACATAGAAATGCTCATTTTTAAGTAGATTATTTTTAACAATGTTTCTCTTTAAAAAATACGAGTACGTGGAAGTTCTCATTTTTAAGTAAATTATTTTTGAGAGTGTATATGTTAATGATATTTACCATGGGATGTTTGGTATTCAATATGAAGAGTGTCGCATGAATAATTCATTTACAAGAGCACTCAAAAGTATTCCGTTACATTATGGTCAAAAGGGAAAAAATCGATTGCCGTGTATTTTAATGACATTAAGCTATTTCAAATGTATTAAAATTGATATATATCACTGAATTGCACTACAAGATGATTGCTATAGAATAGGGTGTTCCACTTCTGAACCAGATCCTGAAGGCAGTGATAATAATAGTGATGAATAATGCGAAATATCCTCGGTACGTAAAGTTAGGGGACTGAGGAGAAAGACGATAAAGGGAATAAAGTTATTGAAAGTACGGACACTGGGACAAAACGAACCAAATTGCAATCTACTTTAACAAGTTACATATCCAAACTAGTAGGGCCATCCAAATGAAAAGTGAGATTCAGAATGAAAAATGAAATTAAGATTACCTAGAGGTAGATTTTGAAGAGGAATGTATGAGACTAAAAATTCCTAGACCCTGGTGACAAATATCAGAACAATAATAAAATTTCCTGTACAGGATGTCCACTCTCAATGATGTCCAATGGCTAATTCCTAAACCGTTAGTCATAGCCATATAGTTCCAATTACAAAAATGTTTTAAATGGAGCAAAGAAGTGTTTTAAAAGTCATTTGGGTTAATAAAACCATTTCTTGAAAAATTACGAATTTAATTTTTTATACGTTCCCCGATCTTTCAAGCTATATTTAGTAAAATTTTCCCATTACACTTACAAGTAAGACAAAAAAAGCCCTATTATTCTACAATTAAAACTGACCGAAGTAATAGCTGCTTAAAGTTGGAGCATATTTTTTGCTACGAAACAGGGGTCATTTACAAATTTACTAGAAATATAAGTAATCGTCAGATATATATAAATAAATAGTTGATAGTAAAATTAACATTGCATTATAAATTTGAAATCTATAATCATTCTGAAATATTAATGCAAAACATACAGCTTGTACTAAATATATAACAGAAAAAAAATAATAGAATTTTCGTTAAATAAAATGTTGAAAAGCAACAGCCTCGATTCTTTACAAAATGACACATTTTTTGAAATGTTATTAGATTACACTAGGATGCAAATTTGTGTTGTGTTATGTGTTTTAGCTTTTTATAATTAGTTCTTATGTATTTTGTAGCACTGAATCCAAAAATGTCCTTCATTTTTTATCAAAGCACAGATTTTTTGCAAATTAAAATTTGAAAGCTAAAAAATTAACGAAAATCGGATAGTATAAAATAGATGTGATTGTTATTTCTTTAACTTTTGATAATTGATTTTTATGTATTTTTTACTATTGAATCCGAAAATGATTTTTATTTTTAACCATCACGTCAGGATGTTTTGCAAATTGTAAATTTCAAAGTTTAAAAGTTCAAAGTTTTAATTTAACCTCTTCCCCATCCACATCATCGGATCCCCGAGCTGTTTAGCTGTAAGAATCCCAGTACAAGCCAAAAATTGAATAAATTATTGAATTAAATAAAATTAAATTCTAAAAAAAGAAGTTTCACATCCATTTTATAGTATCAGATTTTTGCTATTTTTTAACTTTGAAATTTACCATTTGCAAAAAAGTCTAACATGATGGTTAAATATGAAGGTAATTTTCACATTCAGTGCTAAAAAGAGCATACAAATCAATCGTAAAAGTTAAAAAATACAACCATCGAATCTATTTTATAGTATCAGCTATTTTTTTCAATTTTGAAATTTACTATTTGCGAAAAATCCTGATATGATGGTTGAAAATGAAGGTAATTTTCGGATTCAGCGCTAAAAAATACATAAAAATCAGTTTTAAAAATAAAAAAACTCAACCATCGCAGTCTTGTGTTATCTAATCTAAAGTTTTTCGTAAACTTGTTGGCAGTAATCTATCCGAAATTGTTTGTGTTACCCTGTATAATAAGTACAAATGGTAAGCACTGAAACGCATAATAAGATTACATTGTCATCGGATTTACGTAAATATGTAAAATTTAATATCGATCGGATATTTTAAAGTTAGTAGAATTTCGAGTACAAATTTTGAACTGGAAAGACATGCATACGATCGTTTCAAGTTAACCCATTACCCGCTGGTGTTGCGTTCACGCAACGGTCGAAATAATTGCTCATGCTTAAATTAATTACTTTGTCACCACTATTTTAGAATTAAAAAAATGCCTTATTTATTGGCAGAAATTTTGATATTTTAATAAGGCGAAAATTACCTTTCTGAATTTGTGGTGACAAGCGACTTTCAACAAGAAATTTGAAAATTCCTACTTTATTGTTTTGGCGGTTAATGGGTTAAATAAAAGCTTATAAAAATAGCATAATTTTTGTTTAAAAAATCATGAAAAGGAACAGCTTCAAATCCTTACAAAAATCTGTCGTACTACGATTTCTTTCAAAGCGCAGATACACATGAAATAAATCCTTCAAATACTTTAAGCACATTGTTTACGACCCCTAGAAGCATGGCTAACCCCCTCACTGACAAACCCGTGTTAATACGTTCACTAAGCTCCAGGTTTCACTGCAATACAAGCAATATTTAAAGTAATATTATTCTATTGATTTAATGTATTTTTAATACATTGAACAATGATTAATACTTCCAAGGATTGCATTCATATTCGTTATTAAGTTTTTTTATAAAATGTTCAAAGAATCATTTTTTTTCTTATTTAAAACAAAATACACAGAAAACAACATTACAAATTTGCCCTTTTCCAAGACAGTCGGGGGGCTAAACTCGTGTGTATTCAGATGCAGAAAAGTGGCATAAGTCTTGCATGTCAAAGTTTCATATAACTTCGTCAATTTTAGTGTTAGATGAATGGGACTCGTCTTTCTTTTAAGGGAACAGGAAATTTTTACTAACCCAGCAAAGAAAGAAACAGTGGGCCATCAGCTGGAAAAAAGATGGCAGCCAGCAGTGCTATCAGCGGTAAAGTGCATGGGTGCCATTACTTAAACCTGTCGAAAAGTGTCCAAGCCGAATGCAGCTGGCCCATCAGTGATGGTCAACAGCTGGCCAGCATTGGTATGCCATCACATTACTTCAATCCGGCACTTTTCCTGCAGTGCTAGCATCTATCCCACTGCTATTCCTTTGTTGGCCCAGCGCTTTCCCTTACAATTTTTTATAGAATTCTATAAAAAAAACAAAGTACAGTCGAGTCTCTCTATAACGAAACTCCATACATCGAATTTCTCTATATAACGAATTTTTAGTAGGAACGGTCCCCTTTTCCCATGACCTCATTAAAAACATTCTCCGTATAGCGAAATATCTATCTCCATATAACGAATTTTTTCATAGAATGTTCTTTATTTATTCAGTTTCTAAAAATCTGCCAAATCACAGGGAATCAATTTTCCATCACTGATTCCTGATTTATCGTTTAGTGCTCATTTTTTATCTTAATTTTCGACCTTGAATCTCCTTGTTCTTTATGCCCAACGAATTCATCACCCCCCCCCCCTCCCAAGCACCTTTCTACATTCTTCTTAAAACAGTGTCAATTGGATTGTTACACATATAAGAGCGGGATCAGAGAGGTAATTGATATTTAAGGTGAATGAGTTCGAAGACCACATTCAGAAGGTTAAATTAGAAAAATAAAGTCTCTTTTAATCAAGCATAACAAGTCGATATTCGTAATATTCACTGCCAGAAAGCTCCCGAGATCCACTAGCATGACACATGACCTGATGCTCTCCACAAAAAAGCGGTCGAGAAAGAAGGCGCAAGCACGCTATTGGTTGAATGGAAAATTCTCCCCCAATAGCTGCAGCCTCGCGTGCAGATCACTGTCACCATTTAAAACACGTTTTCATCTATCCAAACTAAAGCACTCAACCCTTACAGTTAGAGTAGATGTTTATTATTTCTGGCTTTCTTTAGTGTGAAAGATTCACAAAACGTAATTTGAGTGCGTTTTTTTACTTCTTCTGCAAAAAATGTCTCCTGGGAACTGCATAACTCTCTGTGATAAAGTGAAGATTTTGAAAGAAATCGATAAGGGATTGAAAAAAAAGTTTGGGATTCCGGCCAGCACTCTGTCAAATATCATAAAAAATAGAGAGTCAATCACCAAGCAGAATTCGGATCTTGTTTCGGCTCAAAAAGAAGGAGGACGTGCCAATACGAGGACTTAGACGAAGGAATTTTTAAGTGGATTAAAGGGATAAGGGACCGGAATCTAGCACTTTCGGGACAAATGATTTTAGAAAAGGCTCTAGAATATGCTTCATCTCTTGGGCACTCTGACTTCCAAGCCAGCATTGGTTGGCTAGAAAAGTTCAAAAAGAGACATGGGTTATTCCAGAAAACTATCTGCGGGGAAAGTGCGTATGCTCCGGTGACAGCATGCGAGAACTGGAGTCTTAAAACAGCAGAAATTCTAAAAGAATTCGATTCTGAGATAATTTTCAATGCTGACGAAACAGGTCTCTTTTACAAGTGTCTCCCAAACAAAACTCTGGCGTTTAAAGAAGATAAATGGTTTGGCGGCAAAGAAAGGTTACTATTTTGTTGTGTGCTAACATGACAGGGAAAGACAATTGAGAAAAGTAAATTTCTTCGGTGTTTTAAAGAGAAGTCCTTATAAGTGGACTATAATTTTAATAAAATGTCCTGTATGGCCACTGAAATTTTTGACAAATGGTTAAAAGCACCTGATAATCAAATGAGAAAACAACGCCGAAAAATTCCTTTCCTTATTGATAATTGTCCAGCTCACAAAACTGTAGAGAAAAACTGCAAAATGTTGAAGTTATTTTCTTACCACCGAATTGCACATCAAGACTGCAGCCGACGGACTTGGGAATGATAAAAAATCTAATGATGTATTATAAGAAAAGAATTCTTAAAGAACAGATCATAGCTACTGAAAAAAAAGTTCCACCTAAGACATCATTAGTCTTAGAAAGTGTATTGCGGAACTTCATAAAGCTTGGAGATTTGATGTAACTGAAAAAACAATTTACAATTGCTTCAAAAAAGCCGGCTTTTCTAAACTGGAGAATAATGCGGATTCTGAGGACAAAGAAGATGTGGCTTTAGCAGACTTAAAAGAGAAATGGAAATTAATCAGAAAAGTCGGCTTTTCTAAACTGGAGAATAATGCGGATTCTGAGGACAAAGAAGATGTGGCTTTAGCAGCCGTAAAAGAGAAATGGAAATTAATTAAGGAATGCAGAAATGTCGAAGAAAATGTACTTTCTCTGATTTTTTGGAAGTTGGTGACAAACTCACTATTGCGCAGTATACTACTGATAGTGATATTTTAAGCAGCGCTATGAACAATGATGCAGAGAGTGTCAATAAGCACGAAAACGAAATCGTACAACAAGAAGAAAAAAAAAACATTAAGCAGTAAAATGATGAGTTCGTTTGATCTTATAAAGAGAGAACTTCAAATGGAAGAAAATGTTCCCGATACAATTTTTCATTTCTTGCTAAAGTGAGAACATTTCTTCAAGAGTGTAAAAATTCTGAAATCAAAACAGCAAAAAATTACAGATTTCTTCGTCTAAAATTAATGTAAGTTTTCCTTATGTGATTTTTATTATGTTTTCAAATAAATATCTGTTCTCCTTTTTGAAACTGTTTAAATAATTAAGAAATACAATATTAGGTTATTTATAGTTAAACATTTCAAATTCTTAATTAAACACCTCAAAAATAATTTTTGTTCAAAATTTACGCATTTAATAGAAATTTTTACTCATTCTCTGTATAACGAATTTCTCTATATAACGAATTTTTTGCTGGAACAATGGATTTCTTTATATAGAGGCTCGACTGTATTATAATTATGGCTCTTTTTTCACCAAGAGCTATAGAAACATCTGTAGAAGTGTCTATAATAGAAACGTCTATAGAAATATTTGAACTGCTTGTGGCCACCCTCCCAAGTACTGACCGCACTCGATGCTGCTTGGTTTTCGTGATCGGACATGAACAAGTATTTTCAGCGTACGCTACGATTGCTCGTAGTTTTCAAGCTCTCATTACAATATTTCAAGTTTGTTTCTTTTGTGATTTACGTTCACAGTCATTAAACTGGTGTAGAAATCATATGTATTTTATACGCTTTTTTTTAATTATTGATTCTGAACTGCGTAAATTATGAAAACCGAAATCCTTTGTAACCTAGTAAAACCAGATTTAAGGAGAAAAAAAAAGTGCTTTGAAAAAAAGAATTTATTTATTTATTCATTTACTTATTTATTTTGTTGGTGGCAGTGGTGCTGTATTTTTTACAGTTTCAAAAAGAATTAGCTTCGCAGCTTAAATTATGTTAAGATATTCATTTCAGATTTGTGTTCAAATACTCAATGTCTTCGATATTCGCAGCGCCACCTAGTGTAAGGGTTCCTAGCAATAATACTGCAAAAGTTAGTGCACTTCCATGTAGTGGTGGGCCAGCGCATGAGATAAAATGGATGCCCACCAAAATTTTATCTAATGATTTCCAACAGCAAACTTGACTGACGCTGTCCAGCAGTGGTCATGCAGTGGTAGACCACCAGCCAGCACTTCTCCATCATTGCCAGCACCTATCTTGCTGATGGCCAGCAATTTCCTCTTTGCTGGGAAATATCACTTATAAGGACGGGGGATCGTATAAAAAATTAAATTTCGTAACTTTTTTAGAAATATTTTAGATATATTTTTAGAAATATATACGACGTTCACAATAATTTTTTAGCTTATTTAAAACATTTTTACTTTCTTCTATCTTTACAAGAAGAAAGTATTGGATTCATGAAAATTTTCGACTTCCGGTTTTTGACGGATTTACACGTTTTAGGGATCAGAGATTCCAAAAAACATGTTTTTACAAAATGTCTGTCTGTGACTCTGTGGGTCTGTCTGTCTGTCTGTCTGTCTCTGTGTATGTGACACACATTTTGTGGGCGCTCTATCTCAAGAACTAAAGCACGGAATTTAATAAAAATTTATATTCCTGTAGTTCCTGATATAAATTGGCGCTGATTAGTTTTTGGTGTAAATCGCCCTCTAGGTGGCGCTGCTATGCTGCATTTTGCAGGATTTCCGCAATAGCTCTATCTCAAGAACTACTGCACGGATTTTTATAAAACTTCAGATGCAGTTACTCTTTGATATGAGTTGGTGCTGTTTACGTTTTGGTGTAAATCGCCCAAAAGGTGGCGCTGTTATGCTGCATTTTGCAGGATTTACACTATTTTCGCAGTAGCTCTATCTCAAGAACTAACTCGCACATTTTCATAAAATTTCGGATTTAGTTAGTCCTTGATAAGAAATTATACGGACTATGTGTTGGTAGAAATCGCCCAATAGGTGGCGCTGCTGTGCTGCATTTAGAATACTTTCCTCAATATCTCTATCTCAAAAACTAATGCACGAATTTTCATCAAACTTCAGATTCAAGTATACCTTGATTAATATTGCTGCTGATTATGTGTTGGTGCAAATCGCTCAAAAGGTGGCACTGCTATGCTGCATTTGCCATGATTTGCGCAATAGCTCTATCTCAAGAACTAATGCTCGTATTTTCCCCAAATTTCATATTCAGTTAGACGTTGACATAAGTCGATGTTGATTAGGTTATGGTGTAAATCACCATATAAGTGACGCTGCTATGCTGCATTTTGCTGGATTTACGTGATTTAAGCGATAGTCATATCTCACGAACTAATGCACGGAATTTCATCTCTTTAGAATCCTTATGATGAGCCTAGATTGCCATTTAATTTTGGAAAAGTGATAACGAATTTTGAACTATTGGCATGTATGAGATAGAAGAAAGTTTTGGGATTGGTACATCCGACTAGTTATAATTGGAACTATAGGTCTATGACTAAAGGTTTAGGATTAGCCATTGGACATCATTGAGAGTAAAGACACACTGTATAAAATAGTAATATAAATGGACGGTCGTTTGACGACATATTTTCAAGAGAAACCAATGATTACACTGAAAATCGAATAGACCGCCGCGCCGCCCTTATCGCCAAAACCGAAGCTACAGTAAAATTTCCTAGATAAAGTACAGCCGTAAATGAAAGGTCAACCAGGGGTAAATTTTCAAGGGGAATTGTGCTTAATGCCATAAATCATAAAGTTAGAAATAACTTCTAATTAATTGCACACACTGATCAATGAAATGATCTATTGAGAACAAAATCATCTGTCCAAAGCATTGCAAAATTAAGGCGACTGGATGCGTAAGAAAATGGATGGATACATAAGAAAATAAGTAATAAATATTATGGATTGCATGTGGTTCTCTTTATCTCGGAAGTGTTTTTTTCCCTTGGAATCCTTTATTTTTCAAAATCGTTCCTTTTTTTTATCGGAATCGTTCCTTTTTCTTGGAACAATTCCAATAGGAACGACTCCAAAGTATTCGTTCCTTTCGGTGAACGCTTCCGGCTGGAACGATTCCTTAAAAAGAACGATGTTGCCCATCTCTACTACATAATCTAAACTAGAAAAAATCATCTGCAGACAAACTGCCATGTACAAATATTAGATCACAGTTTTTTTTTTAATTACTAATATATAACCAAGGAGCCTGAAGGAAAATAAATTTACGTTTTTTGCATGTATTAAAAAAGTTATTGACCTATATTTAGAGCAAATACGTTTAAAGTTCCTTAAAAGGAACGATGTTGCCCATCTCTACTACATAATCTAAACTAGAAAAAATCGTCTGCAGACAAACTGCCATGTACAAATATTAGATCATAGTTGTTTTTTTTTTAATTACTAATATATAACCAAGGAGGCTGAAGGAAAATAAATTTAAGTTTTTTTGCATGTATTTAAAAAATTATTGACCTATATTTAGAGCAAATATGTTTAAAGAAGAAACACCGATTTTCAAATAACTTTTTATTAAAGATGACGCGCTTAAAATTTTTCACTATAGGCAGAATGACTGAGCGAGACAAATGTCATTTGGTAAGCATTTTAATTCACAAATCTGAAATGTTTCTTCTAGGTTCGCCAAATGGTGTCATTTTTAACCTATTTCGTTAAAACGATTTCATGTGGGTTTCAGCGGTTTCGATATAAATGTCAAATCCTAAAAGATCACACTGCTTTTTACAAATGAATTTTGAAACGGTGAGTTTTAATTTAATAAATTTTTAATCTATCTTATAATATTATTTATTACTGGGAATCCAGTGTTGAATAAAATAATTGTTATAGTTTTGTTAAATGTATAATAAAACTAGATTTACACTTCCAACAAAAAAATCGCAAGGTCTTATGCAATTAAATGCAACACAGCGTGTTGCTATGCCAACTAGCAAAGAATAATTGCTGGAAATGCTCTTTCAATTGTGGTACGCGTTTTAAAATTTAACAATATTTTTGGATATAACTTGGTGCATATAAACTCTATAGATCATATAAAAGGCATCACAAAAGATCTCAAGTAGATTTTCATATATTGATGGGAAGTGGTGAAAAAAAAATTTCAACTGTGTTATGCGCTTAATTGAACAAACTTTTAACTTACTGTAATATACAAGCAAAATAACAGATCGCATAAACGCTCCGCAAAATATTCGCATATATTTCACACAGTTGATGGTAATTTGAGAAATTGGATTTTCAAATGCTTTTTGAATTTTATAAACTGTTTCTTTAGGCATTTTTCGCCTTAATAAACTGTAAAGTTTAAATACAGTTTTCTGAATGTGTTTAAAAGTGTTTCATAATCGGTGCTCGACGCATGTATTTTTCGTTTATGAATTTTGCTTATTTTACTTGAAAGATAATGGCATAGGTGACCATGAAACAGACAGATATAAATGCGAACTATTTTATGCATTATGTGTCATGCATTGTCATGCTCTCAATCCAGAAAACCTTATGCATATAAGGAAATAAACATGAGGAAGAACTTTCATTATTAAACTATTAAGGACGAGTCTCTTTTACATTTCTTTTAGTTATTCGACACCGGTTTTTTTCCACATTGTAATTTTGAATTATTTAATCGCTGAAAATCTTATATTTAACCCTCTCGCAGCGCAACCCGAGAGTTTCTTGGGCAACGTAAAAGTATCAAAATTTGCGCAACCCGAGATTTCATTGGGGATGCATTTTTTTCCGTCTAATTAACCCTACTTGATCATTCCCAGTTACTTTTTATTGTAAATTTTGTCTTATCTAATCGGAGCATTTTCCCGATTAATTCAGACGAAATTTTTGGTTTTGAAAAACCGGTGACAAAAAAATAAAAATTCTTTTAAAAGACGTTCGTCGCGAAGGAATTAAATGCACAATTTTTGAAACTACTTTGATAAAACAATTACGCAGCGAGAGGGTTAATAATGTGAAAATTACCAAACTAAAATACTGGTTTCAAAAATATATATTCTAAAATAGATAATAAGATCTAAAATAGGTTTTAGAATATATATTTTTGAGATATTTTTAATGGATGTATAAGAGAACTTCTGTTTATAATTTAATAAAATACTGGTATTCAAATTTAAAAGTTTATTCGCCTCACATTGCAAGTTTTCTTGCCAACCGGCTTTAATGAGTTAAATTAAATAATGCAACTTTGATGAAAGCATAATATCTAATAGTTTAAACAACGTTTTCTTCCTCTGACATAAATAATTAGACAGTAAGATATCGTTACAGTCTGTTGAGCCCATTTTATACTTAGTTTACACATGTTATGTGACAGTGTCAGGCTAGCTCAGTTTCAAAGCACACAGAAATTTCACATAATTTCAAGATAATAATTTCTCGGGGTATAACTTTTTAAATATTTTTTATTTAATCTTGGTAAGACGGCACATCACAAATAGCACGGCACATAACACATATATAATAACACGGATATAACTTTTTACATTTTTTAGCACATCTCAAACAGAACACAACTACAGTCAACGCTGTAACAGAACACTCTCCAACTCACAGCATTTCTCATTCGGCAAAGAAAACGGTCACGTGACTGCCGGTAGAGTCTATTTGTTTTAAAACGGGTGGCGCGCGTTACATCCTCCCCCTCTGTTTCCGATTTACGTCTCGGAGAGGAAACAGGATGCTTTCTGGGTCTTCCTCTTTTCCTTAAGGGTGCAACTGGAATAGTTTCAGTTTCTTGAAATGGTGACAAAGCGGAAACATGGTAAGACCCAATTCGCTCAGTAGGATTGTCCAGACTAGCAATGTCATATGTCACTAGTGACTTTTGAGTCAAAACTATGTATGGCCCATCTCTCTTAGGCATAAATTTGGCTGTTTTATTTTTACTTGCTTTGCTCACAGGATGTAGGTTAACCCATACTTTATCACCAGGTGCGAAATACACTCGTCTACGATTTTTATCGTAATATTTCTTCCGCTGATCTTGTTTCCTTTCAACACGCTCTTTCACACTTTTTGAAATATTTGCAAGACGTTTAAGATATGGGGTTATTTCCGGAACAAAATTGTCATTTTCCACAACAGCTCTAAAATCGTTCACCACATCATCGATTGTTCTTAATTCTCGACCAAATTGCAGATAGGCGGCAGTTTGGCCAGTTGCATCAGATTTGGCAGAGTTCATAGCAAATCTAATAAAAGGAAGTTTATCAATCCAGGAACTGTGTTCATCTCCAACAAGGATTGCTATTCGAGGTTTCAAGTCTCTATTTTTGCGTTCTACTGGATTGGCCTGGGGATGGTACAAAGGTGTCAATGATTGGTCTATTCCAAGAATGTAACAAACTTGTTGTAGAACAGCGCTCACAAACTGAGGGCCGTTATCACTTATGAGTCTTCTTGGGATACCATAACGAAGGAAGATCTCTTCAATCAGAGTAGTCGCACATTCTTGTGCAGTAGCAGTTGTTAAGGCAAATAGTTCGACCCATTTAGTGGCACAATCTTCTACTATAAAAATCCATCGATGCCCATCTTTACTAGGAGGCAATGGTCCAAAGAGATCAATGCTGAGAGTCTCAAACCGCTGAGCATAAGCAGGTGTTCGTAATAAACCAGCTGGTTTCTGATTTGTTGCTTTATAACGAGCGCACTCTGGGCACTGCTTCACATATTCAGAAATGTATGCTCTCATGCCTGTCCAATAATATCTTTTAGCAATTCTCTGATAAGTTCCTGCTTCACCATAATGTCCGGCTGAGGGGTCGTCATGATGAAGTTTCAAAATATTTTGTCTTTCTTGTACTGGAACGACCAGTTGCGCTTCTTCGGCATCTGATTCGGGAGCATACCTATAAAGCACACCTTGATTCATCAGGAATCCTCTATCAGTCCAATTGGCGAAATCTTCGCTTTTCTGTTCATCTTCAAAAGAATCTATGATCTTTTTAAGGTTTTCATCTTGCAACTGTGCTTCTCTGATATCTTTTGGACTTCTTGTTGGCATGTCTATGCTGACAAAATTGCATGTCTCACAGAAAGCAGATTGATGATTACAGACAGGGCGTGACAGCATGTCAGCCACAACATTAGATTTTCCAGGTTCATATTCTATTTTCAATAAGAACGATTGTAACTGTAGTGCCCAACGGGCTAATCTCCCCGATGGTGACTTAAGGCTCAAAAGCCATTTTAAAGGTTGGTGATCCGTTGCTACAACCACTTCTTGGCCTTCCACATAGCCACGAAATTTTTCTAAGGCCCAGACAACAGCCAAAGCCTCGCGTTCTGTAGTGGAATAATTCCTCTCTGCACTTGTAAGAAGACGGCTAGCATATTCTATGGGGTGCTCAGAGGCCTTGTCAGTACCCTGTAAAAGTACAGCACCAAGAGCGTAGTTACTAGCGTCAGTTCGCAGAATAAATGGTTTGGTCCCATCAGCTTGCTTCAGCACTGGAGATGTCATGAGACACTCTTTTAGAGTTTCAAAGGCTATTTGCTCTTCCTTTCCCCATTTCCAGGTTGCTTTCTTTTTCGTAAGATTGCTAAGGGGTCTTGAGATATCAGCAAAATTTGATATAAATCTTCGGTACCAAGAACAGGTTTGTAGGAAAGACTGGATCTCTTTAACATTTTTGGGTGGAGGTATCGCTTTAATTGCCGATACCTTGTCTGAATCTACTTCTAGACCATTTGGGGTTATCCAGTGTCCTAGGTACTTGACTTTCTCACAGGAGAAATGACATTTTTCACGTTTGGCATCTAACTTAAGTTCAATGAGTCTCTCGAACACAGCTGTAAGATCTGAGAGATGTTTCTCAAACGTTTCTGACAAAACGATGATGTCGTCTAGATACGATAAAGCAAGGACATCTTTAAGACCACATCTAAATTGATCTATCAATCTTTGAAACGTGGCAGGAGCATTTTTGAGTCCAAAAGGCATCTTTAAAAAACGATAAGTTCCAAAAGGGCAGACAAATGCAGTTTTATCTTGATCTGGCGGGTAGACTCGAACTTGGTGATACCCAGAACGAAGATCTAAAGTTGACATGTAAGAAGTATGCTTGGCTTCATGTAAAAGGTCGTCCATTTGAGGTAATGGATATTTATCTGCTACTGTAACTGCATTTAATTTCCTATAATCTATGCATAATCTTATACTGCCATCCGGCTTTGGTACGAGAACCACCGGCGAAGCATAAGGTGATTCACATTCTTCTATGATACCTTGAGCTAGAAGATTATCTATTTCCTTCTTAAGAATTGCTTTCTTAGCAGGAGTCATCCGATAAGGTGGTACAGCAACAGGAGCACTATCACCTGTGTTGATACGATGCTCTACAAACGGGGTCGCCTCTCCCCCTGGTTGAAAACATTTTTCATACCTTTTCAGAAGATCATTAAGTTTGTCCCTTTCATCGGAATTTAGATTTTTACCTTCATCTTCACGTAAAGCGTACGGATTGACTTCGACCGCACCAGCTGACGTATTATTGTCTTCTTCATATTCATCCACAAAATAAAACTTTTCCTGAGGTTTATCACTGAAATACCATGTTTTGTTGGCAGTATCTAACACCATGTTAGCATTATGTAAGAAATCCATACCTAAAAGAGTTCTATTACCCTTGGCATCTAGTAATACTATGAACTCAGTTTCGAAGACTCGGCCTTCAATCTCTACGGGCACAGTGGCAGACAAAGTGTCTCTAACCACCGTAATTCCGTCAGCTAACGTTACTTCATGGGTATGAGGGTTCAATGCAACACCAGTTTTTAAAAATAATTGATACATACGTTCTCCCGCAATAGAACGATTCGCTCCCGTATCTGCACAGACTAGCACCTTCTTATTGCAGATCGTGATAGGCACATTTGGAGCTGAAACTGCTGATGTATTTAAAGTATATAGCTCAAGACGATGTGCTTGAACAGTTTGTTTTTTAACCGTAGGGGAACAATCTGGACATTTCTTCTTTATAAATCCCAATTTACCACAACCATAGCAAACAATGTCGGTTTCTATGCGTCGATTAGCAAACTTAGGGGAAGATCTGTCTTCTTTTGGAGGCTTACTCTGCTTCCAATTATTTTCTCGACGAGAAAACTCTTTCTTCTCTTGGGGTACAACCGGATCTCTTTTAGGGAACGTAGATCTAATGATATCATACGCATCTAATTTTTCGGCAAGGTCGACTGGCGAATTTAAATTTTCCCAATCATCTAACATATGTTGTTTGCATTCAACAGGCACGCGCCTTTTCATTTGATCAGCTATGATAAGATCCTGAAGGGCTTCAAAAGACGTTACAGTTAATTCTTTAAGCCAGTTTTCAAAATAAGCTCGAAGTTCGAAATAATAATCTCGCCAAGTTATTTCCTTGGACTTGCGATGCGTAAAGAACAGCTATCTAAACTTTTCGGCACTAATTTTAAACCTTTTTAGAAGTAAATCTTTAACATGTGAAAATTTTGAAGCGTTTTCTTATGATTCACGAGCGATAAGCGTAGAGATAGAAGACGGTACAACACTGAGTAAATACGAAACCCACATATGCTCTGGTACCTTCGAGAGCTTTAATTGACGTTCCAGGAGCACCAAAAACAAGGTTACATCATCAGTTTCTGGCCTGAATGTAGGCAACAGCTTTTGGATATCTATCTTACTCTCCGGGTGAGACATTACCCCTGCTGCATTACCACCTACCGCTCCACTGGAAACACTTTGGCTCTGAGCCTGTAACTTGAGCTTCTCAAGCTCAAAATTCATCTCAAGCTTTTTTAACTCTAACTCTTCCGCTCTATGCTTTTCTTCTAATTCTAATTTGCGCTGTTCTAACTCAGCTGCTTTTTGTTTTTCCTCTAAGTCCCGTCTGCGTTGTTCTTCCTCGCGAGTCGAAATTTGGTTTCTGACTAATGAATTTACAAAATCAACTTCGTACGAGGGGGAGGATTTAATTTTTTCACGCAATGTGACAACTGTCATAGAGGGTTGCACATCTAAATTCATTTCTAACGCAACCTGATATAAATCCTCTTTACGAGCTTTATTAAGTTCAGACATTTTAAACTTTAGCAAAACAACAAAACGAGTACCCCACAAATTACGAGAATTCTTTTAAATTATTCCCCAACGTGAGCTTTGCCGTTACAACTCATATAAATAAGACTTTAATAAAGCAAAACAGTAAGGTGTAACCTTAGCAAAACTCTGACTACAAAACAAAACAAACTTTAAATCCCTGCAGGTATAAATAAACTGTATGGCCATAACGCGCCATTTAATCAAAACAATATTTTAACCAATATAAAGCCATTTACTGAATAGTTAACACTTACAAACAATATTATAAACAATATCAAACACATAATTGAATAATTAAATTTTCAACCAATATTATTATTATATTACGAAGACTTCTTAATATCGGTTTCATTCAATATCACTTTAAAAGAAAATAAAGTTTCTTTTATAAACAAACAATAAATGCAAAAACTTACTCATTCCGTTTTGGAAATTAATCACATTCAAGGCTTTTTCATCAATAAATCAGCAACTCAAAATTAAATACTTACGTTTAGCATTTAAATAATAACAAACACTTAAATAAAAATAGTAATCATTTCTCTTACGAAACCAATAAAAAAAATAATAAAAATAAGCACATATCTTTATGAGAATTGTGATAAAATTATGAATCATTTTAACAACTTCTAATTTGACTGACAACAGTTTATTTTCCTCTTTTAAAAAGAAAAGAAAAAAAAATCAACGAAAACGTAAATGAATATTTCTTTCGCTTTCTCTCGCACTCACTCTTTTTTTTTTTTTTTTTTTTTATGAATCAAAATATTTTACTTAAAGCAAAGTAAAAATTAAACATACATGAACAGAATCAAAGTAAAAATTTCAGAATAATGGGTGAGGGAGGGGGGAAGGGGAAATATGCGATACAAACATGACAGGAAAATAATAGAATGAATTAAAATTTAATAATGTCAAAAATATTTAGAATTTTTAGAATATCAATATTACGAAGTCAAGAATCTGAAGAATGCATTCTTTTTTAATAAAAATATTATGGATCCATTCTATTTAAAACGCTTACTTGGTAAAAATATTTTGTAGAACAAACAAATCTTGTAGAATAAACCACTATAGGCACAAACACTGTAGGCACCGTTCTAAGAACAAATGAAGCGAGAGTCCCTTAAAGCACAAACATCCTAGAACTTTCTTTAGGACATTAACGAAATATTTTGTAGAACTTTAACTTGAGAAAATAAGAACAAAGATAACGAAACATTTCAGATTCAGAACATATTTCATTTGCACATGCAGACGACGACTTAATCTGTAGAATTTTAAGAACATATTTCACGTACGCTCACGAAGACGACCGGTCGTGCCATTTTTTTTTCTCTGCATGCTCGTAAAAACAACACTTTATGATTAAAAATATATCACACTTTTTGTAGAATGAAGAAATCATATCGCGAACATTTTCACACGGTTTCGGGCCCGACGTTAGGTAGCCAATTGTCAGGCTAGCTCAGTTTCAAATCACACAGAAATTTCACATAATTTCAAGATAATAATTTCTCGGGGTATAACTTTTTAAATATTTTTTATTTAATCTTGGTAAGACGGCACATCACAAATAGCACGGCACATAACACATATATAATAACACGGATATAACTTTTTACATTTTTTAGCACATCTCAAACAGAACACAACTACAGTCAACGCTGTAACAGAACACTCTCCAACTCACAGCATTTCTCATTCGGCAAAGCTCACGGAAAACGGTCACGTGACTGCCGGTAGAGTCTATTTGTTTTAAAACGGGTGGCGCGCGTTACAACAGTCAATTACAGCTACTGACGTAATAAATTAATATGGATTGATGACACCGCAATAAATGCGTTTAAAACTATATATAAATCAGAAACCAAGTTATACTTTTCATTTAAGTGTTTATTATAATTAGGTTTGGATTTTCCATAAAACTACGGATTTCAAAAAGGAATCCATTAGAATGTCTAGTGAGAAACAGTTTAACATAAATTTTAATAAATTTTATTTATTTTATTTTTTATAAAATGTAACTTCATAGATTTAATTCAGCATTTAAATTAAATTGTTCTATGGAATTATTTATGTTATATCATTTACATGGAGGTTTTGTATTTCGAACGTCAAATCACATTCTTGTATTATGCTAATGCCTTAATTTGTAAATATTATATTTTTTATCATTTTCGTATTCTTGTATATATTGTAATACTTTACAACATCAAACTTTCCAAACGAGTAGGCTATTCATGAAGTTAGATTTTGTCCTTTTTATCTCTAAAGCATTCCAATATTTTACTCTTTTCAATGTATGTACCATTACGAAATCTACTAGAGAAAATTCGAGAATTTTTTTAAAGATTATTTTGTATTATAGTATGAAAAATATTCAAAACGTTGTTAACATAAACTGATTTCTGAGTAGTAATAAAAGTATTGTATACAAAAGCTTCGATTTTCTTCCAATTTTTATTTTCATAAGAGAGTAATTTATTTAAAATAATTGTTTTTTAAATATTTCTGGATAACGTAATAAGCTTATAGTTCATTTACTCAAAATTTATTTGTTATGTTGCGTTATTTTTATAAATGTAATATTTATTATACAATTAGAATTCCTCGCATAGCATTCACTCTTTACGGATTTTTTTTTAAAGCAAAGTGTGATAAAACCTAAATTTATTCTTATATTTATAAATATAACCATCGAAATTGACCCTTTTTTATGGGGAAAGGGAGCATTTCCTAACATCTTGCTTTTTTGTTTCGCTATGATGGGTATTTATTGAACTATGAAAACCTTAAAAATTCTCTTAACATGTTAAGTGCCACGTCAGTCACCGGTGACTGATACTGAAGATTACGTTCAGAACGCGTTATTAACCGATGACTGACGGTCTAAAATATGATATAAAATTTAAAATACATATATATTGTTTTAAGTAATTGCTGAAAATTTATTTAAAATTTACAATACTTGTTAGTTATCCCGTCGACCAAATTACTGTCGCCAAATTGTAAGATTAAATGTCAATAGTGGTTGATCGTAAATGTCACATTAACATGACAACACATGTTTAAGTCATCAAATGATTTTTGTTTCGACGCTTTATTTGTATTTTTATTAGTGTTATACTAATTTATTTGTTCTTTCGTTATTTAAAATAAAAATTATGCCAATTTGTATAATTTGGCGATTTATATAATTTGGCGAAATTGGTCGACGGGATAACTAACAAGTACCAAAATTACTTACCTTTTATTTATTACAGGATTATACTTTCTTCAAATTACTTAAAACATTATAAATTTTTCAGTTTCAGTGTCAGTCACCGTGGCACTCAACGTGTTAAACTCACTTATCGTATAATTTATTAGTTTTTTTTTTCTATCACTAGGGGGCTCGGCCCCCTACGAGCTACGCTCGCCAACCCCCGTCCAGACACCGTAGACTCTAAATGCACGCTAATTTGATCGGCTTTAAAAAGATTTCGAAAGATTGAATTATAATTTAAAAAACAGTGGCGATCTCTCTATAAACGGATTTCTAGTCATTTCTCTGTGATTGGGGAATTTTAACGCCAAATCCGTTGCGGTACTACTTGATTATCCCGTCGACCAATTTCGCCAAATTATATAAATCGCCAAACCACTCGTCAAATTGTACAAATTGACATAATTTTTATTTTAAATAACGAAAAAACAAATAAATTAGTACAACATTAATAAAAATACAAATAAAACGTCGAAATAAAAATAACTTGATGACGTAGACACGTGTAACAACATTTCAAAATAAGCTAATATAAAAAGAATTAAGTAAACAGCGTCTTTGTCTCCTGGTATTTTTTAACAAAGTGAAAAGAAAGTTCTTTTAAATGGGACATTTTAAATTAATCGTTTTTAATCTGACGTAATTTTGACCAAACTATTCTTTCTCTTTTTAATATTCACGTGAAAATACTTGTGTTAGAAATTAAATATTATTTGCGCTTTCCTAACAAAAATAGTTGAAAAGTATCCTCTTAAAATATCAAATAAATGTCTAGCGCAATTTCTAAATTTAAACCGTTTTGCAATATTATTTTGTGTTCATTTTATGTAATAACTGTAATGTGACGTAAATATGACGTAATTTCTCCTATTTAAGACTTCTAACGCATGTTAATAAATTTATTGCTTTACAAATTCCTTTCTCTCTTAAAATTCACGTGTAATTATAGTTTTTATGACATAATTTTTAATAAGTTCCTGCTTTTTGTACATAATTATTTAATTCTAATCCCAAATGATTTTTTCTGTTTATAATAGTCACGTGTAAATAATTTTTTAATTTATTTACACGTATAATTTTTTTTGAAGCAAACATTATTGCTTCCGCTGTTTATACAGTTGGCAACAGTTTAAATTAATATCACTTTCTAAAATCTGTTAAAAATATCTCTAGAAATGCTGAAAATCTGAATTTAAAATAGAAATAAAACCTCAAAAAAATAGTCAAAATAAAAAAATTAATGCAATCTGCACTCCGGCAAATTCTAACGCATAAAATGATCTAAAAATGATTAAATTCCTATGAACAGTTTTTGCTCCTATAAAACTTTTTTAGTGGAACGATTTTGTCCAACTTTAGCATTAAATATCTCTTAAAATAATTCTTCGATCTGAAAACTGTCTGCATCAGCGTGTTTATCAAACATTTCTGTATAATACTACCGATTTTCATATTTTTGTATGCATTATTTTTCTTAATATTAATGAAGAAAGACCTCCGGTCACAAAAAATTCAAAACCGGCGGCGGCGGCGGCGGTGACAGCGGTACTTACTTTTTTTTAGAATACAGAGATTTTATGTTTTTTTAAGTTAAATTCGTTCAATCTCTTCTACTTTTCGTATCTCTTCGATTTTCCAAGAAGAATTGCCCCCTTCTCTCGGATTAACCAATCCGAAATTTTTAGGCTTTCATATATCTCTTATCGCTTATTTTCTCTATAATCGCATTTTTCCTTTTTCTTTTATCCTATCTTAATTTAATTAAGTACATCTATTGTGCTATGGCTAGACTTTATTTTCATGGCTCCTCTATAATGTGATATACAATATCTCACCTACAGGGAGTGGAGTGACATTACTACTGGGTATCTTATCAAAGATATCACCTATTCACCTGTTCATAACATTCATTTTTTGGGAAACATTTTTACAATTGGTGTAGTTATTTTAATATGCTAAAATTCAGAAATTATTTAGCTTTTTCTAATATTATTCCAAAAGAGCTGCAGTTCATCTGTTGTCAATTGTTTTCTTCTTTTGTCTTCGCGTAATGTACATTTTCTTCAAAATCTTCTAACATTTACTCCTTATTTTGAAATTTATACATAATAATTCACAAAAATAATTCTTGTTTTACATAAATTCTGTAGGAAAGGCGCTTATGGATGCAGGACTGCGGACTGAAAAAGGCTGTTCACCACGGCGGTTGAAACACCCACCCGTCCCCAACCAACCAACAACTCAAGATTCTGAATTCGGTTAAATAAGTTCGTTGAGACATCGCACTCATCAAAACAAAGCACTTACTGAATGCCGGTTTTATTTGAATTTGTCCGGTTTTAATTTTTGATTTTTTTTTCAACCTGGATTTCGCTAGAGTCTCTTATACTCCGGACGTGGCTGGGGACCTATCAAGCTGGCTATCGGAAAAGAGTCGGAATAAGAGCAGAAAAGCGTAAAGGACCACGGACGAAAAGAGTCCCATGTCTGAATAGTTACACAATTGCTTTACCGAAAGGCGGTTATAGATAGCCCGATCTCTGCACAGTAATTTTCGCCTTATTTAATTTCAAAGCAATCTGCGGTTAAATTAAGACGGAGACTACACCCTAAAGTAGTGTTAACCATATCCCTCCTCCTCATGGGTGCATCAATGATTTTATATACAGTAAAATTCATTTGAGAGAAAAATCTAAGTTTCATGCAACTGCAAGTCAAATACGATTGATCTGTCCACAAACTATACGTCAGAAGTTATTTTCCTTCAATAAAAGAAACTAAGTAGATATTAAATTAAATACTAGTATACCGGTCCGTACAAACAGACGACTGAAGTGAAATCGTTCAGAAAAATAAACTGAAGTGAAGATGCCAAATCCTTACACGTGCTGCTAAATAAAATCTGTGATTTTTTTCTTTTACAATTAGAATTACCATGCTTTAATTAAGATTCATAGCAAATGAGACGCTGTTTAATTTTTCTTCCACTATTATGCCGTAGAAAATTTTATAATATACAGGGTGCGCCATAAATTCGTGCAAACTTTAAAAATCCATAATTAAAGAAATAATGGTCGGAAAAATTTTTGGTTTGCGCGAGTATGATCAGACGGATTTTGGATTTTTTTCCATGAATAATAAAAAATGATTCCAAGAATAACCAATAGAGGGCACTCACATGCCATATTGAGACGTTTTATGCAAATCAGGCTAGCAATAAAACACCTGGATGGAAATGGATTCGTCATTCGATCTCGGCAGCATGCTATCGTTAACAGATCGAGCGCTGCTGGTCAAACTGTTCTACAAGAATGGGGAATCCACTACTATTGCATTGAGGAAGTTTCGCACGGAGAAAGGACTAAAGGCGCAAAAAAGCCCTATTTCGTTGAATGGAATACTCAATTTAGTACGACGTTTTGAGGAAACGGGGAGTTTGGAGGATCGTCCATGTAGTGGCAGACCATCCTTTAACGCGGATCGCGTCCATGCTGTAAAAAGTGCCATGGAAGAAATGGCAGCCGAGACATCAACGGGAAGTAGCAGTGCTCGTGAAGCTGGTAGAATAACGGGAATTCCGGAATCATCGATTCGACGTATTCTGCACGGAATCTTGGATCTGTATCCGTACAAGATACAGACACTTCACCAGTTATTACCGGCAGATACAGATAAAAGACTAAAGTTTGCTACATGGGCACTGGCACAAATGGATCGGGACCCACAATGGTTGCTGAATGTCATGTGGACGGATGAAGCACATTTTTCACTCCATGGCGACGTCAATACGCAAAACAGTCGTATCTGGGCGACGTCAAACCCTCGGGAGTATCAGACCAAGCCAATGCATTCCCCTCGTGTGACTGTTTGGTGTGGTTTCACCGCGGCTTTCATTCTGGGTCCTTTCTTTTTTGAAGAGTCTTGTCCTGAATCCGGCTGGAAAACGTGTACAGTCACTGCAGAACGGTATCTTACGCTTTTGCCTAACCAAGTTGTGCCTGCATTGCAGGAAAGACATGCGTTACCTTCCGTCACCTTCATGCAGGATGGTGCCCCGCCCCACTTTGCACGTGAAGTCAAGGCGTTCCTGTTAGACACTTTCACTGAAGACCGAGTGATAAGTCGAGGTTGTAAGTTTGAATGGCCCCCACGATCTCCAGACTTGACCCCAGCAGATTTTTGGTTGTGGGGATACTTAAAGTCTCGTGTTTATCCGTGCTCCCCAGCCACTTTGGCGGAACTGAAAGATGCCATTCTACTGACCGTCGGTGGCATCGATGCCGACATGCTACACTCAGCTGTTACAGGCGTATTGACACGCCTCACTTGCCTAATACTTTGTGGTGGTGGTCATGTTGAGCATCTTTTAGTACCATAAAAGTTAATGCACAGTGTCATGTTATTGTGATTTCTTTCAATGTCTGTTTGTGTTTGTCTGATTTGCATAAAACGTCTCAATATGGCATGTGAGCGCCCTCTATTGGTTATTCTTGGAATCATTTTTTATTATTCACGGGAAAAAAATCCAAAATCCGTCTGATCATACTCGCGCAAACCAAAAATTTTTCCGACCATTATTTCTTTAATTATGGATTTTTAAAGTTTGCCCGAATTTATGGCGCACCCTGTATATAAATTTTATGGAATTTCGTTTATATTTCTCTGTAGCTTTGATATCACCCAGGTTCGATTCAAAGAGATCTGACTCGAAAAGCTACGGTAGTACCGCTACGTTATCGAATCGCCGGTTTGATTTCTCTGCCACTTTTAATTTATTCTTTGTTTAGTATTTACACACTTCATCAGTTTTCGTGTCCTGTTTTTTTTTCTATGCATATGTTTTTCTGGATCACCAATCAATAATTTAAAAAATACATCACTCGTTACATTGCGCCAGTTGAGAGACACAATTGGGTTAATTAATCCGAATACTCAATATAACTGAGGATCCATAATAATAAAGGAAGTATTGCCCTGCCTGTGTGCGATGGCTAGCAAAATATACGGTACGTACGAGGCTAAAAAGCTTTGTGAGGGTAGCCCAAAGTATCTCCTGATGCACTTGAGACTCAGAATTATAAATTTCTAATAATTAGTTAAATTATTAACTAAACATCGCAACTCACTTTCATAAAAAAAACACCTATTTCATCCCCGGTCAAGGAAAGCAATCATGCACACGCGCAAACCCATTTACGCATTGGAATCTAGCGACGAAACGTTTTTCAACATTATTTCTGATTTTTTATTGTTTTGTTTTAATACAAATTTATCAAACATCCCGGTACAGTTAAAATTGGAAGACATATTACGAAAGATCGTATTCTTATATCTCATATGCCGCAATCAATAAAAAAAATGTCGCAGTTAAAACTCTTTGAAAAATAATTTCAAAAAGTGCCGTTTTTCCGAAAAACTTTTTCCCTCTTATTGCAAAGAACAAATTGCCAACCTCCGATTTTTTCACTACCAATATTTTTATATAGAAATACTTCTTTTATACAATCGCGCAATTTCTGCAATTAAATAAAGCGAGCATTTTTGTAAGAATTTACTGGTATTCAAAAAATCTGGAGGTTGGCAACTATGCCACGTTTCAATTTTAGAGGTACCGAGAAACGAAAAACTTGTTCTTAAAGCTGAAGCCTTCGTTTAACCGATGGGTGTAATCGGTTTTAAAAGATATGAATTTTAATCCTGTCAAAGATTTCTGTGTATAAATAAGGATCATTAGAGGCGACAGCCATTGTTGCTATAGCCTCAAAGCAATCTCCACTCCGGTGGATTTCAAATCAAATCAAATTAAATCCTGTCAAATAGACCGGCGAACGTCGCTCCCTTCGTACCCCACAGAGACGATATTTTTTCTACGCTAAAAGTAACTAAACGTCCTTATTCTAACACAACCTTTTTAGAGCATTGGAATATACCACATTTACTTCACCTACAAAACATTTTATACGTTCGGACGGGTGGAAATAATTTTTACAATATAAAATGCGTGAAAATTTTGAAGAAATTAGTAAAATCCTCAGTGTTTCGTCATGGTTTCTTTCGCTTTCGATACGCATAGACTCCAAAAACCAAATTACTACGCAGAAAATAAAATACCAAATAGCATATACTTTCAATTCAATAATTTCTCACGATTTTTTTTTTCATTTAAAAATAGAAATTCAGACAAAATGGAGTTAAAGATATAAATCCTACAAATAAGAGGTTCGTTTAAGGGTATAGGCCAGGGAATAGCCGGGCGGGTGAACTACAGTCTGTCTCATAAATATAAAGACACAGATGTTTTTGAAATTACATTTTATTAATTCAGTTAAAAGAAATTAAATTTTATACCTCATATTAAGAACATTGAAATGAATCTCTTACAGGGGTTTTAATTTAAATAAAATAATTTCGTCTCGAATAATAAAAAAAATAAATAAAAAATTACGCTGTCTCATAAATATAAAGACAAACTTGAAATTGCTTCATATGCAAATTTTTTTCGAATGCGTGCGTACAGAATTAATGCGCACGCGCAGAAATACACTTTAACTTACCCAAACGAGCAAAGTTGTTTGACTTGTTTCAATTGACAAGATGCCGTGGAACATTGAATTTTCTAAAGATGGAATTTGTAAAATACGCGAATTTAAAGCTAATGGCTTAACAGTTTGTCAAATATGTAAAAAAATTGGGAGAATCAGAGCTGCACTTTATAAAATTTTATCAAAAACTTACAATTTATATTCCAGAAAACGATCTGGCAGACCGAGAAAAACTAGTGAAAGACCCGATCGCAAGATCATGCGACTTGTTTCGTCACAAAAAATGTCACTCCGATAAGTTTCTCAACGAGTTTATGGTATGGTCCCAAAGGATATAGTACATCGTCGTATAAAAGAAAGAAAAAATATTGTATGCCGACATACGTGCAGATTTTCTTTACTGAAAAAAGAACACAAAGAACGGAGGTTAATCGGGGTTAAAGATCATATGCACTGGAAGGACGAATGGATGAAAGACATTATTTCAGATGAAAAGAGATTTAACTTGGATGGCCCAGGTGGTTGGAATTCCTACTCGCACGATTTAAGATGTTAATCTCGAAACTTCTTCAGTAGGCAGAAAGGGGAAGGTTCTGTTATGGTGTGGGGTGCCTTCTCTTTTAATGGAACTGTGGATATTGCTTTTCTGGAAGGTAAACAGACATCTAAAGAGTATATCGAACTGCTTTATAGTCAGTTGTTTCCAATTTCTGAAACTCTTGGGGGTCGGAATTATTTGTACCATCAGGATAATGCATCGATACACACATCAAGATTCACAAAAAAATAGTTTGCCGATAGCAATGTTCATGTCACGGTGTGGTCCACACATAACCATGATTTAAATCCAGCTAAGAATCTTTGTGGCACTCTCGTTCGCAGTGTATATGCATCTGGAAGACAATTTTCAAACGTCCTTGAGTTGAAAAAAGAAATCGAACGAAGTTGATTTGATATAAAGTCAAAATAGTTATACAACTTAATAAAAAACATGCCAGCTAGAATATTTTCTGTCATTAATAAGAATAGATTATTTATTGGACGGTAATTCAAAAGTATGTAAAATGTCTTTATATTTACGAGACAGCAAATTCATTTACATTTATCAATTTTCGAGTTGAAATTATTTAATTCTAATTTAATTTACTGTAAAATGTTTTCTTGGCACACACTTTTCGTTATATGCATAAATATAATTTTGAATACTGAATTATTAAAATATTATTTCGAAAATATCAGTGTCTTTATATTTATGAGACGCACTGTAGTATTAAAATATAAGGAAGATGATTGCCTAGAAGTAAATGTTTTACATTTGTCTAAAAAATGTTGGTTTATAAAAGGGACAATTTCCGCCTTTTGTGCATTTAAAGAGAATTCCTTAATACATGTGTGGAATGCTCATCTTTCCGTAGAGAGTTCCGTTTTCGAAGCTGAACTTTTTGCCATTAAAAACGCTGTGGTTTGGGCGGATTCATTTGATTACAAATCATTCCAAATCCCTCCAGATAGCCTCTCAGGTTTAATGGCTCTGGAAAACACTGATATAGTTGACTATATGATTATCAGATATTCTAGGTTTAATACACAAATCTAGCAAACATTTTCATTTTAAATGGGTTAAAGGGCACTCAGGAGTCACAGGGGACGAATTAGCTGATACCATGGCAAAAAAGGCAGTAGAGGACACCAGTGTCACATCATACTTCCTTCCACATCCGGCTTCTCATTTAAAATATAAATTACAACAGAAAATAAAAAAAGAATGGCAGCAAAGATGGGACAATGAAGGCATCGGCCGCTACACACATAACTTATTACTAAGCGTTCCCATTCATTTTACGATAAATAATCGTTAACTTTTTCTTTTTTTTTCACAAATCACGGCCTTTTCCAGAAATATCTTTACGACATAGGTAAACGTGACGCCCCTCTTTGTGTATGTGGTCTCCTCTCCACTTCACTTCACTACGTATTGGATTGTCTTCTAACAACATATTATAACGTTAAAAAACATAGAGCTATGGCGATTCCGGATTGGATTAATTATGTTAATGAAAGACCTGTTCTCATGAACAGAATATCAGCACTAATGAGATTTATAGAGAAAAATGAAGTCATTTTTAGAAATAATTATCCATACCTCTAGGACTCTTCTTCAGACGATGTTTTATGATTTATTTTTATCTTCTTTGTTTCCATTGTAAATAGTTTTCATATATATTCATTAAATATTATTATTATTAATTTTATTATTATTGGTATTATAGTTACAAGTAGTGTTTTTGTTATTAATATTTTGTATTTATTATATTTCGTTATGTTTTGAACCAGGCAGCTATATTGAGAATCTTACAGTTTTTTAATTATCTACTATACATAATTATGAACACTGAACATTTCTTTTTAACTGCTGCCAAAAGGATGGACCAAAGCGATATAAGTAAGCGTGCAAACTTTTTGCTGGAATCGGGCGTAAATTAACACAGTTGCGCCATCTTGTGGACGGAGTGATAATCCACATAGCAGGATTTTAGTGTGGCGTATACCTTCTAAATCTTTGTCACTCATGGAAATGAATTTTGTTTGCCACATTTGTTGCAAAACAATGGCGTAGCGAGAGGGGTATCCAGATCCACTTGACACCACGAAGTCTTCTTCGCCTTATTAGAGCCATTTCATTTATTAATCAAGGTGAAAAAAACTTTACAATTTTAGTGGTGTGAGTAAGAAAACAGTTAGGTATTTACCTGTAGTTCACACTCCATCCGCTACGTAGCGCGTGACCTTGATTGGTGTGGCCTCGCTTTTAATCTTGCGGTTACTTCTCCCATTTAAGATAGGACGCTTACTTATATCGCTTTGGGATGGACTAACAAAAAGCTTCGGCCGTCCGTAGGAAAACACTCCATCAGGCTTGCAACCTGGAGCTACGGTTCTGATTTCCCTTTCCCCTTTCCCCCTCATATTACAATATTCCTTATACAAGTAAATAAAAAGATAATGATGCAAAATTAAATTTATTGTAATTAACATAAATATAAAATTATTTTAAATTAAAATTTAGGCAGCCCTTATTATTTTCAGAGACAGAAAAAAAAGTGCGATATATTTGGTTGATCAAAAAATAGAGGAGTTATATAGCGAAGAGTTACTGTAGTAATTATAACAGCCAATCAGAATCTTCAACCTGAATCAAAAGACATAAGCGACCTGTCCTTTTAATGACCTACTACCTACATTCTTTCCATAAGGATAAAACTACATTTTAACTACATTCGAATTAAATTTCTTTACTCAGTATTGTACTTTAGTCTCATTTGTCATTTACAGGAAGTTTCACTACCAGACCGACAAACTTGTAGGAGGTGTATGGGGCACAGAGACGACTCAGAATCATCTAGCAATACAGTGTCGGAACTGCCGTAGTTGCGAGATGTTGTGCAAAGAAGCAGAGGAAAAGAGCATAAATAGCAACACATTAATCGGACAGAAAATATTTTATTGAAAGGCTGTACTGCATACGGTGTTCGAAATTATGACCCGGAGTCGTCAGGCAGGATTTACAACGATGGTTGCAGACTTGCGGTAGATTAAAGGGTGGTGTATTTAACTTACAGCTTATAGTTTTCAATTACAAAATTCCTACATTTCGTTATATCTGTAATGTGGAGACATCTGCCAGTATTAAAATATATAATTTATCAAACAACATCAGCTGTCCAAATTTCCACTAAATTAGCCTTACTAGACGTTTTAGATCCCATAAGTTGTAAAAGTCCTATGACAGCCCTAATTTCTGATCTTGATGGTTGTTTTAAATATCTTTCTCTTGCGTAAGCACCAGAATTTTGTTTATTTGAAATAAGAGAATTTGTATGATGTACTATTTCGTCATCGATATGTATACTTGTGAGAAATGCAGAAAATTCATCCTTTATATTTTCAATATTTTTTGGTGTATATCGAATTTTTTGACGTTTTAGCAAATTTACCTTTAATTGGATTTTTTTGCAACTTTATGATTTCCTTTATTTTTAATTTTCGCCCCTTGTTTATTTTTTTACAGAGTATTTTTTTATAACAATCGTCAACATCTGCACTTACTTCGCTGTCTTCAAAAAGTTCCACAGAGTCATTATTTTCCTCAACTTCTAAATCAGAAATGTTAATATACGAGGATATATCGTGGTCACTGAATGCAATATTACCTTCTTCATCAGCTGAACATGAATCAATTTCTTCATCTAAATTGCTCTCTTCATCCGACAATTATTGCAAAATCATTGCAAATTCCCCAGGCTTTACTGTGGTACTACCCCTCCAGGTTGAACAAATATATAAAGAATAATAATAATGTAATTAATGTAAACTAAAATGGCATATTTAATACAGTTCTATCAAATTATGTCATAATACATACATTTTTTTAATCAAATTAATTTTTTGGACTTAGAAAAGTAAAATACTTACATGACTACACGCGTGGTGTATAAAATACGCCAAATCCACTCTTCCTGTTGCCCAGTTAGAGGCCTCTGGCGTACGCAGTGCACCGCACGTGTATTTGAGGGTTCATCACATGAAAACACCAGATATAAGTAAACATTGAAAAAATTCATTATTTTTTTTTCCTTACAAATGTATTAAGTGCCAAAATTAATTTTTAAATAGCATTCAGTGTTCTCTTTTGATCTGTAAAAATGATAACTTTATACAACAAACCTTGCAACTGTAAAATTTGTAGCATTTGTAAATGAATTTATAAAACTCCATCTGATTGTAAAAATGAAAATAATTCGTATCGCTTAGGTAAATTAAATTCAGCCTTGTACCACTCCTGCCGTCATTCCACGATATGCACCAGCAGAGAAAAATTTTTTTAATTTGTCGTGAAATATTTCTCATTTGTTTGAATGCGCTTTTGTTTTCAGTTGTTAAGTGAAACCAAACGAACTATTTCAGGTTTCTAAAGAATGAAATGATACGTTCATTCTCAGACCTCCAACCGGAAGTTATATTCTTTACAAATTATCCAAATGTAGAAATGAGATTTGTTTTGTCTATTTTTTATCGCAAAACCAATGTAAAAAACTAAAGAACCTTTCACATCATTGACATCATACTTTCTTTTTGTAGTAACAATTTGTACATCGGTCGTTTACGTTTCGAACTCCCTCTGTTATAAAAAGAAAACTCTATTCCTTATGCTAAACATTTAAAATAATTAACGTAAATAATAATTTATGCATATTTATAATGTTTGTATGACTACTTCTACGGTTCATTTTTAAAACGTAATAAAGTAAAATAAACACTACTTTACATGATTTACATGAATGTTCAATAAATTAATACTTATATTACTCTAAAAATTAATAGATCTTTACATACAAACTATATTCGTAAAGTAAGTGTACAAAACAAAATTCATGTCCTGATAAACTTTCACTTTCCCTTAAGAGCCCTTCAAATTTCAACAATACACTTCCAAATTTTAATTTTACTTAAATTAGGGGGCTCTGCCACCTACGAGCTACGCTCGTCAACCCCCGTTCAGACACCGCAGACTCTAACAGCACGCTAATTTGATGGGCTTTAAAAAGGTTTCGGAAGATTGAATTATAATTTGAATCTCACAATTATAATCTGACGTAACTTTCACTAAACTTTTCTTCCTCTTTTTAATATTCACGTAAAATTTGTTTTGTTAGAAATGAAATATTATGATCATCTTAAAATATCAAATAAATGTCTCGCGCAATTTTTAAATTTAAACAGTTCTGCAATATTATTTTTTGTTCATTTTACGTAATAAGTGTAATGTGACGTAAATTCTCCTATTTAAGACTTCTAACGCATGTTAATAAATTTATTATGTTACAATATTCTCTTTTAAAATTCACTTGTAAATATAGTTTTTATAACGTAATTTTCAATGAGTTCCTGCTTTTTATATTTATGTTTATAATAGTCACGTGTAAAATAAATTTTTAATTTGAAGCAAACATTATTGTTTGCGCTGTTTAGACATTTGGAAACAGTTTAAATTAATACAATTTTCTAAAATATGTAAAAAATATATCTCGAAATGCTGAAAATTTGAATTTAAAATAGAAATAAAACCTCAAAAAATGAGTCAAATTAAAAAACCAAATGCAGTCTGCACACCGGGAAATTCTGACGTATAAAATGATATAAAATGATTAAATTCCTATGTACAGTTTTTGCTCCTATAAAACTTTTTTAATGGAATGATTTTGTCCAACTTTGGCATTAAATATATCTTAAAATAATTCTACGATTTGAAAACTGTCTGCATCAGGGTGTTTATCAAACATTTCTCTATAATACTACCGATTTTCATATTTTTGTATTCAACAGTTTTTTTTAATATTAACGAAGAAAGGCCATGCTTAAGCATTCAAATCGGATGCTGATCTGCCGGGAATATCTACACTGATTTTCATTGGTCCATTTCCAAATCAAAACCTTTTTATATATATAGAAGGACTTATTGTGAGTAAATATACATATATATAACTCTGATGCTTTGCCCCCCCCCCCCCACGAGCTACGCTCGCCAACCCCCGTCCAGGCACACCGAAATCCGCAAAGCACTCTAATTTAATCTGCTTTGAAAATATTGAATTGAAATTAAAAAAAAAAAAAACAGTATCGATCTCTCTGTAAACGGATTTCCATTCGTTTTCTTTGGATTGGGGATTTTTAAGACTAAATCTGCTGCTGTTAAGAGATACAATGGCTGTTTTCGTATTTAATTAAAAAAATTAGTTAAACATTTGAAAATAAGCTAATGTAAAATGAATTAAGTAAACAGTGTCATTGCCTTTCGGTATTTTTTAACAGCGCTATAAGATAGTTCTTTTAAATAATTCATTTTAAATGTATCGTTTTAAATCTGACGTAATTTACACCAAAGTTTTATTTCTCTTATTAATATTCACGTGAAAATACTTTTGTTGTTAGAAGGAAATATTATTTGCGCTGTCTTCTAAATCACGATAATAGTTGAAAAGATCATCTCAAAATATCAAATAAATGTCTCGAGCAAACATATTTTTTAATTTAAATTGTTTTGCCATATTTTTGGGGCATTTTAAATGTAACGTAATTTCCTCCATTTACAAGTTTTAACGCATAATGATTCTTTTACTTTAACATTTTGTTTCTCTTTTAAAATTCAAGTGTAAATATGGTTCTTTTGACGTAATTTTCCTGCTTTTAACATGCAATTATTTAATTCTAATTTTAAAGGGGTTTTTTCTTTTTATAATAGCCAAGTGTAAATAAATTTTTAATTTGAAGGAAATATTATTCTTTGCACTGTTTTAAAAATTGGCAACAATTTAAAATAATATCCTTTTCTAAATTATGTAGATATATCTCTGGAAATGCTGGAAATTTGAATTTAAAATGGAAATAAATCCTCAAAAGATGAATCAAATTTAAAAGATAAATGCAGTCTGCACACCGAGAACTTCTCATGCATAAAATGTTCTAAGAATGATTAAATTCCTATGTATAGTTTTTGCTCCTATAAAACTTTTTTAATGGAACGACTTTGACCAACTTTAACATTAAATATATCTTAAAATAATAATTCGATTTGAAAACTGTCTGCATCAGCGTGTTTATCAATCATTTCTCTATAATACCACCGATTTTCATATTTTTGTATGCAACAGTTTTTTTTTTAATATTAACGAAGAAAGACCATGCTTAAGCATTCATATTGGATGCCGATCAACCGGAATTATCTACGCAGATTTTTAATTATTCCATTTCCAAATCAAAACTTTTTTCATATGTAGAAGGATAACAGGAAAATCTAAAATTAAGTTAGACATGCATGAGATTTTGATGCGGTAAACTTCTAAATTAAATTCAAGACTTATTAAATTTAAGCACACATTAAACAGAGCAATGCATTTTGACTTTTTTTTTTTTATTTTACAATTGATAATAGTCACGTTTATTTGTTTGGATTATCACCGTTTCTATAAATTTATATATTTTTTGCTATAACAATATTTTAATAAAAGGACACCTGCTTGAAAAACCTCTTTTTTAATCAAGTTACTTAAGAAATTCTAAGTTTGGCATCCCCGCGCACTGTTTTGCCAAAAGAATCATTTTTAATTATATTGATATTTTAATTAACATGTTCGCATGATTATTGTATTGTTTCCTATTGTTAAAAACTACCTTTCAATTTCTAATTACGCCGAGTAAAAAAGATTTCTTATATTCATTCGCCTGTTATTTAACGAAATCCAACGACCATAATTAATTATCCTGCTTAAAAATATTTTCATAAAGGATATGCTTATACTTTTCTCTTGTCAATTGAATTTCCTGTTTGTTTATCTTCTTTAATATTAAATTCAAAAATGCTACATTTAACTTGTAGTTTTCACTTGTTTTGCAGGAAAAATATTAAATCTAAAGTAGTTATAATATTTCTAATAATTTAAATACGTTTCAAATTTTCATTCATTACCATTCTTCACATGTATCTTTAATTAGATACAAGAAAAGTAAAAGTTGTCTATAATTGGTGTTTGAAAGACCGTTTTATTATAACATACATTAAAAGAACTTTTCTATTATACCTAAATGAAATATTTATTTCATTACATTAAAATAAACATACTATCAAATACAATAAATTTTATTATGTATATCTGTATACAGAAAAGTTCTTTAATCCGGCACGTTCGGGACCACAGCAGTGCCGAATTAGAGAATTTGTCGGATTATCAAACGTCAATGTATTTTTTTTTTTTCATGTTCATCTATATTATCAACGTGTGCAAATTGTATAAATGTCTGACAAATACTGTTTTATATTTCGCCATTATAACAACTGTGAGGATTAAAGAAAAGCGTAGAATGCAAACTTAAAATCCAATTATTTAATGTATACTGTATATGCATAATGTAATGCACATATAAAGCACTGTATGTGTACATTACATTATACATATATCAAAAACTTAATATAAACATTACATTTTTTAAAAGTCTCTGATATCATGTGCTTCCGCGATACGGATTTCTTCAAAATATCGTTACGGATTATAAACAGATTTATGTGTTCAGCAGCGCTGTAATTTTTGCTCGATTAGGCAGATTTTGTGTATCTAATGCATCAGAAGTCTGTTTCTAAGAGACTTTAGAATCATCTGCCACGGCTCTTTTATCCGATTTCACCTCCTGAATCTGGGCTTCTTGTGGGTGTTCGCATCTCGCTGGGAAAAAAGAAAAAAAAAAACCGCGGCCTCGCGTGCCGGATTATAGAATGTGCCTAACCATAAAATGCCGGATGAAAGAGCTTCTACTGTACTTATAAAATTAGCATACAGCGTAATTAATAAATGTTTTATTTATTTAATAAGTTAATGTTTGCGAAAGAGAAATATTTTCCCTTCCATCGTAATCTAAAAATATTGATTAAGTCATACTATAAAAGACTCAACAGGCATCCAATCAATCAAATCAAAATTTAGGCTGTTTAAAATACTCGATCAAAAGTTATCAGATACTTCATCTTAATGCTTCTTCTTCTTATTTTTTTTTAATTGTGTAGAAACATTTGAAACAATTTTTATTTTAAAGAAATCTTTATGAAAACATAGTGAATAAAAAAAATCAAGTAAGGAAAGGTTTATCATAAAAGGAGTCTCTAAAGTCCTGGCTGTTTTTCTTTTCGTCTAGCTTTGAGATAAATTAATATCTAATTATACAAAATCCTATTGTAGGAAAGTGAAGGTAACCATTCCGGGTTGAACCGTGCTATTTATATATATAAAACACAAGTCTGTTTTTTTATTCTTCTGACCTGAGTTTTCTACTGAACCGATTTTGCTGATTTATTTATTTATTTATTGTGAAAGCTGTTTATTGGTAGATAGATGTGCCCGCATTAGCTATTTTTAAAAATATTCCCATTTTTATATTTTAATTTTAATTTTAAAAGGTTTTTTTTAAAGAAATTTCTTCAAAATGGTGGCAATCGCATCACTTCCATTGATTCAGATAAAAGAGGAAATAATAAAAAATATTCAGACACGTTACTTTTTTGATGTATTTTGTTCATTTGAAAGTTATTCTGGTAAGACAAAGTTATGTACGTGTACTTTATTTTCATTAGCGAATCAAAATTCATATCTATTGCAACATTGCGAGAATACTGGGTTTATTTTATCTTTATGCATTATGACTTTGTTGATTTTTTTTCATTACAATTAAATAGAAAATGTTTTTTTACTTGAATATACTGTAGCTATGCATAAAAATACGTATAGAAAGTATGTTTGAAATGTTTGCTCTGGTGACTTTGTGCTTGGCTTAAAATCTGTTTTTACATCAATAAAACTAAGGCGAAAAATAAGTATGTTTGTGTCAACATGACGCAATTTTCACTGATTTTTCATTTTTTAATTCTAGCTATTAGAATCGGAAACTTTATCGACTGTTGAACTATTTCAGAAATTAAATACTGGGTAAAAAAAAATATCCCCATCATTTGCATTTGTGGCAATCATTTGTCATTTTTTAAATGTACTTTTTTGCAGTAGAAGCCTTTCAACAATAAAATCTTCATGTTATTTGCTTGTAAAGAAGTCTTATTAAAATGAAACTGATTTTAACGTTCCGTCATTTTTGACGAGGATTATAGACTAGTAAACAAATAAAATTTGATACATAAGTGACCACATTCTATGAAATGTCTTGCAGAAACTTAAAAAGATGAAAAGAAAGATAACCATTAGTAATTTACATCCGTGCTTACTGAAAGAGATCCCCCCCCCCCCACAACAAATTACACAAGGAGGTAAACCAGGCGTGCCGGGTTACAGAATATAGGTGAAAACCATCATACATATTATTTCTGATGTTAACATACCTATTTTCCCTTTACCTACTAAACGCACAACGATAAATGGGCGCAGCATTCCCTAAAGCGACTTTGCACCATAAAACCCCAATCAACTAAACACAACGATAAATGAGGTACATTTCGAAAGCTTAGATTTTTTACATTTAATATTTTTTAGAACGCCCATTAGCAATACTGAAAATCATATTTATTTGAAAAATTGAATTAATGCATTCAAATAAAGTTTTGAAATATATTAAAAAGAGAAATTTTCATATTGGCATCACGCCAGGAGTTATCATCCGACGAAATCTTCGAAGATCGCTATTTACAATCATCCTTTTTCGCGATTAAGCGCGAAATGCGATTACATATCATAAATTTGTGTTTTAATTTTTGATTGATGGATGTTTTAATTTCCTTGTGGATTATAAGGTAGAATCAAACGACGTGGTATTGATATTAATTTAAGTGCAAGTGGATTTATCTTTCATAACTGTCTGCACGTGATAGAATTATATTCTGAAAAAAAAATCATGATTGAAAAATACTTTAGAAATAATAAAAATTGAGCAAATTGCAATATAATTTTCAAATATCGTGCGATACAGCTTTCGAACAAATTGCATTTAAAAGTACATTTGTTTCTTTATTCGACAGTGTAAAAATTGAAAATGTGCGGTATATAGAAATTTTTAAAATTGCAATAAAGGTTAATAGAAGTTAAATTTAGTCGTCTGCTGTTGCCACAGTCAAAATGACGTCAGCGTTAGGCACGAACACGTTTCTCTTTTATAATATAGATACTGCAAATATTTGTGCCTTTTATTTTATAATGCTATATATTTTAATTTAATTTAAACAATATATTCAAATAAAATTCGGGCTATAGCTAACAAAGTTGGAAAACATTAGTTTTCATTTCAAAAAAGGGCAAGAAAGTAAATAACAAAATATAATACGTAACAATGTGAAAATCAAAATGTGAAAAACCTGTGCTATTCTACGATTTAATGTTATTGCTATAAAATATTTTTATTCGTGACATTAAGTCTCTCATTCCCACCATTTTCTGACATTGTTACAAATGGCATTTTTTTTTTCTTTAGTAAGTTTTTGTGATCGAGAATAAAGTCTATTCACTAAAGGTCATTTTTGTTATTGTTAAATGACCCATTAATTAAGAAGATATACCTTATCCATGGGTATGTTAGCTGATCAAATTGCCTTTCTTTTTATTTGCTTTGATTATCCTTATACTGAATTATACTTTTATTTTTAATGGAAGAATATTTTTTAAAAGTTTTATATTTACTTTATGTCGGAAAGGATCGTTATATTCTATATGGAAGAGTCTCCCGACAAGCAAATTTATGTATGGAAATCTGAATTTTTTAATTCGTGAAATATTTTTCACATTGCTAACAAGGCGCAGAACCAACAGAGTCAAAAATTATCCAGTCTAGGGTTCGAACCTGGGTTATTGGCTCAATGCAAATACGTTCGGCTAACTGAGCTACCAGCATATATCTAGTCTGGCACTTCTATCTCTTTTGTTGGTAAGGCTGGAACTGCGTTACAGCAGAGCGTTGGTGAGCTGAACCAATGACCCGGGTTCGAGCCCTGGCCCGGATAATTTTTCACTCTGTTGAATCTACTCCTTGTAAACATGTGGAAGACTTTTACCCTATATGTCCAAATGAGGATTTGAGTTTAATCTGAATCTTCCATCAGATATGAGCAAAAACTGAATTTTATCCTACTAGCTAAGTTCGATTAGTATGAATATTTAGCGTAGTATGAATACGTCAGCGTTAGGCACGAACACATTTCTCTTTTATAATATAGATACTACAAATATTTGTGTATTTTATTTTATAATGCTATATATTTTAGTTTAATTTTAACAATATATTCAAATAAAATTCCGGATATATCTAACAAAGTTGGAAAACATTAGTTTTTATCTCAGAAAAGGGCAAGAAAGTAAGTATCAAAATATAATACGTAACAATGTGAAAATAAAAATGTGAAAAACCTGTGCTATTCTACGATTTAATGTTATTGCTATAAAATATTTTTATTCGTGACATTAAGTCTCTCATTCCCACCATTTTCTGACACTGTTACAAATGATATTTTTTCTCTTTAGTAAGTTTTTGTGATCGAGAATAAAGTCTATTCACTAAAGGTCATTTTTGTTATTGTTAAATGACCCATTAATTAAGAAGATATACCTTATCCATGGGTATGTTAGCTGATCAAATTTCCTTTCTTTTTATTTGCTTTGATTATCCTTATACTCAATTATACTTTTATTTTTAATGGAAGAATATTTTCTAAAAGTTTTATATTTACTTTGTGTCGGAAAGGATCGTTAGATACTATATGGAAGAGTCTCCCGACAAGCAAATTTATATATGGAAATCTGAATTTTTTAATTCGTGAAATATTATTCACATTGCTAACAAGACGCAGAACCAACAAAGTCAAAAATTATCCAGTCCAGGGTTCGAACCTGGGTTATTGGCTCAATGCAAATACGATCGGCTAACTGAGCTACCAGCATATACCTAGCCTGGCACTTCTTACTCTTTTGTTGGTAAGGCTGGAACTGCGTTACAGCAGAGCGTTGGTGAGCTGAACAAATGACCCGGGTTCGAGCCCTGGTCTGGATAATTTTTCACTCTGTTGGATCTACTCCTTGTAAACATGTGGAAGACTTTTACCCAATATGTCCAAATGAGGTTTTGAGTTTAATCTGAATCTTCCTTCAGATATGAGCAAAAACTGAATTTTATCCTACTAAGTTCAATTAGTATGCTAAGTTCAATTAGTATGAATATTTAAAATATGGCAAGAATCTAATTAGAAGGTTATTCTAAAGTTCTTTAGCTGCGCGTTTTTACAATAAATATGATAAAATTCAGCATGAATTTATATTTTTCAAAACCTGATTCCTATCTTGGAAATGGATTTTAATTAATTCAATATTTTTTTTTAATTAAACTAAAATTTATGAACATGTAACACAATATCTGAAATATTATCATTAAATCTATAACACACTACGGAATTCTAAACAAACAGATATACTAACAGTGTAATATAAAAGAAAAATGGTCAATATTTAGTTACTGTTGTAACAGTAAAGCTGAACGTAGTCATAAATAGTTTTTTCCTTCTTCTTTTAATAGGCATCTGCATCTTTTCAGCAAAACAGAAGAGACGAATTACAGTCATCCATTTTTCTTAATGTCTACTTTCGATAGTTCAGACCAATTTTATCTACTTCCTATCGTTCATCAAACACAAACAAAATAACTTTCCAGGGTATTTAGAGTCGAAATCAATATACTGAAATAAGAAAATTTCTAAACGTTCTTTACGAAGTAATATCTAATATCCATCAGAAATATCAGTTAGTTTACATTGTAAATTATGATTTCATTTTCTTTCACGTCATAGATCACGGAGCAAATTTGATTTATCCTTTATATTTGCAAATTCTCTTATTTGTATAAGTTTATCCGCAACATTTGAAAGTAAAATGCTTCAATTGGCTTAAATAAACAAGATACATTTCTAAAAGTCCTGTAAGAAAACAATCGAAGAAATTATAATAAAAAAATCGAGTAACAATTTCACATAATATTTTTCTTTAAAATGTTATATAATTACAGACATGTTGGCAACTAAATTGAGATTAATTTTCAGTGAAACTAATAATGAAAATGATAGCACACAATTTATTGGCAAATATTCAAGTGTTACGTTTCCCATATTTTGTTTCAGTGTGGTATCCACAGAGTGTAAATCAAACTTGGTAATCTCTATCTTGGACATTAGATATTCACAGATATCGAAATACAGAGAAAGGAATTTCAAAGTATTGTTCATCCTTTCTGTCTTTCTCCCTTTTTTTTCTTTTTAGCGTTCCGCACTTAAAAAGTGAAGAGGAACCATTATAAAATCACTCCTGTGTTTGTCTGTCTGTCACAGCCATTTTACTCGTAAACTATGAAACGTGGAAGTTCAAATTGGGGGAAGTAATAAAGATTACTGACCCACATATTTTGGGATTATTAAACATTCACAAATATATTTTGGGAAAATGTAGAAGGCTAATTAAATTACTTAAAAAAAAGAATGTTTTTTTTTTCTATATCGATTGTGGTATCATGTGAAATCTTTCGCTGAAACTCTGAACTCCAAAATACATTTCCTTTAATTTTAAGTATTATAATTTCAGAGATATCGTCAAAAATGTAATGCAAATATATGCCCCCACTTTCCATTTCCGTATCTACTGAAACTAAAATTATGAAAATATTAGAGGTAGTGGAGGTTAATTTATACCTTGCAGGAAAGCTGAAGCAAAACCTACACGGAAAGACGATTTTGTTAAAACAACAAAAAAATAGTTGGGCCCCCATTAAATATTTTTTGTTAATAAAATTTTATTGAACGAACAAAATCATTGATCAGTCGAACAACATTTGGTCAGTCCACCAACATTTTAGCTGGGGCTATATTAACTAAATCTTTTTTCCGTGTAGGTTACATAATTTTTGAGAAAATCGCATTTTTTCATTACACACAAATTTCGATTTGCGGGCTTTCAAAAAAGATGTTGAGGAGCGCTGAAAGTACCTAACCGTAGCAGAAGTATAAGAGCATTGTTGATAATGATTTTTGAAAAGAATCGTCGGTAATTAGCCAAAATATTAACCCTGAAAGACATGGACATACATAATGACAGGGGCGGCATACTCTATGCACCATCGGCTTTTAAGGCATAAATAACACCTTTAAAAACTATATTTTTCTAATGCAAGGCCCAGTAGCAGTATAAAAGCAATAAACGTCAAATTGCTAAAAACAGACTAATTTTATTAGAATTAATCACATAAATACAATGGGATTCGCGACTAGTTTGGATTAGGTGGCCCTCTCAATACATCTTCGTGTATTTAAAGATTAATTGTAATACTATTTGGAAAACGCAGCACGGACCAAGGTGGCTTTGCCTTTCGAAGCACAATTATTACAATGCAAGTTTAAAATTTGAACAAGAGTTTTGTTTTAGTTACACTGTAAAAATAAATGATTATTAATACGGTTAATCAAGGTTTATAAAATACTGAATGAAGTTTAAATATGCACTATTTTTATTGTCAGCACCGAATTAAGTTCATAATAAACAGATTAGGTTAAGATTTTAAAAAAGATATGTACAAAATAGCAATATTCGATATTATTTAGATAGCTGCCAACTTGTATGGATTTTGCTACCACTAAAATTTAAAAGAAATTTCTGGCTTATTTAAGTATCAAAATTCACGGCAATTCGGCGATTGAATTAGGCAAAACTTTCTATTAAATTTTAGTGGTAGCAAAAATCCGTACATGTTGGCAGCTATGTATTTAGGCTTTATATCTCTTTGACTTTCATGGTCTATCCACTTATTGCATATGAAGCTACTCGTATTTCCGACCTTACGTTCTATAGTTTTTTTTTTGCCTTAGTCTTATTATTCTTTTAGCAACGATTTTTTTAATTAATGCAGTTACTAATTAATATGTTGTACGTAATCTTCTGTCCGCGAGTAATACTCGCACTTGACAGTGCATTTTTCTTGGTGGTCCTTTTTCGTTTATGTTTCGAATGCGAAGAAGTTTTACAGTTAAGCTAGCACTTTTTTAACAATTCAGCATAATAAAATATCATAAAATGATCTTGTCCTGACAGGCAAAGTACATTCGTGTGAATAAAGAAAAAGAATTCAAACACTTTATGAACACTAACATAATATTTTTGCTAGTATTTTAGGTGAATTAGAACTCAATATCTATCAAAGCTTAAAATATCCAATCGATTACTATTTGTCGTCAGCAGCGAAATAAACAGTTTATAAGATAACCTATATTACAATTGTTCAATTAATATTAGATTATACGAATTTAATATAAAATGTATTAGAATCTAAAAAAATATTCCTAAAAATATAAGAAAAAAGCGTATTTTTAAAAATCTGTTAAAATACTTATACCAATATTTTATTCAGAAAAAAAATACTGGTGGATCTAACATATTAAGAAACAGAAACTTATTACCACAAGGGCAAACTTCCAACAGTAATTCCCAATAGTTATTGTCACTCTTTATGACAGTGCTAAACTGTAGAGCAGCATTGATAGTTTACCTAGTTGAGATCAACATAACGAAGTAAATAACAAAAAATTTAAGATAAAATAAGAAATTAAAAAATTTATAAAAGTTTAAAAAGATTAAGAATTAAATATTAAGTTTTTATACTTAGAAATTATGTGTTTAAAAAAGGTGATAGATATTATATAATAATAGTGGTGGAAGTTTACCCCTGCGGTAATCAGTCTTTGGTAAGAACCATTCCTTTATCTAATAACATTTGTGTATCTGAATACGAATATACAGGGGGGTCATACAAAACTTTTCCGATATACGTAATCCTAGCGATCTAACCGCTGAACCAATCAAAAGGAAATTTCATATTTAGGTATTTGAAAGATTTTTCCTCGAGATTGTGATGATTTAAAGCAATAGCGCTATCACGGTTACGATTAAAGTGAAAAGTTTTACAGTGAAAAGAAATTTTCCAATGGCAACAGCGTTTTTTACCTATGTAAATTCATCAGAGCATTGAGAAAACATAGATGCCGCTAGAACGATGTACATATTACTAAAATTACCGGTGTATTATCGTGTTACTTAATCCTAATCAAGTTCTTTCTAACGTAATATCCAGTACTATAAAACAAATGATTACATTTTAATTTTCACTATGTGTACACAAACACAGATAAAAATACATTTTGAAACAAACCTTGCAACATTACTCAGTTCACAAGTGAAAAAAAAAAATCGGCTACTTTAAAACATGTCTTGTAGCCATTCCTTCGTTCTTCGCATATCGAAAACGTGCTCCTTTGGTACGATAGTGAAGTCAGCCAAACGCAAGTTAATAGGACTCAAATTCAGGAGCAAATCCTCCTTTCGTTTCTCATGGTGTATTCAGAGTTTATTTGAGGATTCGCATCTTACGAAAACTCACGCATTCCAGGTGATATTAGAGTTGTTGCAACCGGTTTGCAAAAAAAGCATTTTAAAGGACCAAGGACAATTCAAAGACACGGTGAGCTGACGCACTTTGCATAATTCACAGGAATAGGTAGTAGAACCAACAATTACAGAACAACATATGCAAATCATTGCATGTATATATATTTTAATAAACAGTGCGTAAAGATTGTTTCATAAATCAGTTGTTCGTACGTGCCAACAAGATGACACTTATAAAAACACAACGATGTGAATTGATAAATCTGTTTTATCTGAACGGCGAAAATGCAACTGAAGCAATGCGAGTTTATCATCGAAATCATAAGTTACGATGAGGCCCATGTTCCGTAAAAACTGTACATGATTTGGTGAAAAAAATTGAAGAAACTGGATGCACATGTGATCGACCACGATCCTGCCGACTATCTGTTCCTGTTGAAGTTGTTGCGGGAGTGCATAACAGAATTACTGCAGATCCATTGTATACTGCAAGAAGTATGGCATACAGTTTGTATGTACCGAAAAGAACAGTCCTCAAGATTCTGTGCACTGCTTTCCGGATGTTTCGTTATTGATCCAGCGTGTCTAGATGTTGCAACCTATAGATGAGCAACAGCGTTTGGACATTGCAACGTATTTTCTCATGAGATATGATGAAGATAACATCTGGTCATTGGGATTATTATGGAGAGATGAGGCATATTTCTCTGTAACGGGTAACGTAAACTGCAAGCACTGAGTTCACTGTGTTCATGAAACTCCTCACGATGTGGCACCAACACCTTTATACGAAGCTTAAGTGACTGTGTGATGCGGCATCGCAAAGTCATTCGTTCTGGGTCCGTCCTTTTTCGAGGAGGTCACTTACACAGGTAGCAAAACGTGCTCCATCTCAAGTGCTCGGAATACAAAGATGTTGTAGAATTCATGGAACTATTAATAAAGAGGAACTGACATATCCTTAAAATAGTGAAGCTTCAACTGTAACCGCTAGCAAAGGGGTTGTTTATCGACGGTGGAAACTCCCACCAGTAGGTTTATATAGATAGTTTAAACGCCTTATTTTTACAAAATTTCAGTCATAAATAGTGGAAGAAACAATTTTTCATTTTTACTGGTAGGAGTTTTCTTTGGTGGTAGTTAGGCCCTGAGTTTCCGCCATATTGTGAAAACCATGGATACAAACCGACAGTTTTATAAGGCATGCTGACACCGGTAAAAACAAATAGAAATTTTTATGACATTTTTGAAAAAAAATTCCATGAATAAGCCGCTTCTTTAAGACGAAATCTTCTATTCAATTTTACTGGTGGGATGTTTGACCTATCAGTAGTCAGAAACTGAAGAACCGATTTCAAAAAAGCAGCCGCCATATTGTGACAACCTCCTCAGTTACTTCACTCGCAACTAGTAGACAATACACTATATGCCTCCTCCTTTTTATTCATAACTCCATTGTAGAATTATGTAATTCCACAATTGCAGCAGCGAAATATCGTTAATGATATTGTATGGATGCAAGGTGGTGCTCCACTACACGTCGCCACATCTGTTCGACAAGTGATGCAACAGCACTTTGATGGTAGATTGATCTCTCGTAACTTTGCAGTTTCGTTGCCACCACGAACCCCAACCTCATTCCGATAGTTTTCTGATTCTGGGGTTATCTGAAATATACAATGAACACATCAAATCCAAATAAATTGTCAGAACTGAAAGATGCCATAAAACGTGAAGTTGTACAGATTCCTTCTGCGATTTTACGATCGGCATTGTTGTCGACAGTCTAACGCATGCAATGCATTATTCTTGCAATGCTTTTTCTTCAGTTATTAACAGATTACACGCAGTTTATACGAAAGTAGAGCTTTTGATAAATTCCAAAACTTTAACATTATTTTTTGTAAAAACAATAATATAATTTTGTCAGATTTTTTTTTCCATTTTTTTTTAATCCTTTAAAAAAAACCGCTCTTCAGAATATTTTAGTAAAGATAACAACAAAAAAAAATGCTATATGATCGAATGAAAACATTAGCGCTTTATTGAGGAGATATAATTTTTTCATCTGTTTTGCGAATTTTTTTCTTGAAGATTTATACATGTATCCACACACGTTAATTTGGATTTTATGGTTCTATAAAATAAATAAGTAAAATATACATCATAATAGACAAGTTCTTCTTGAAAAAAACTTTTCGAATTTTATTCCTTTATTAACAATTCCCTTTTTTTTCATTCTCTTTCTTCGCGTATAAGATTTAATGAAAAAGAAAATGAAATGGTGAATACATTTATGAATAAAATTTTTTTTATCTTAATGTGTTTGTATGTTTATCTAAGTATTAGTTGAGATTTCATGTAAGAAAAAACTAAAAACTAAAAAAATATCATGACTGAGGTGCGGTTCTTGAATCATATTTACGGGCTTTACAAATCCTTCTTATATTTCATCTTTTTTTTTTTCTCTAAAAGATTCATTAGATACATTTGCAAGTATATTTTCATGAGCGAATAATTATTTTTTCATTGCTAAGCATTCACTGTCACGACACAGTAGATTGGTTGTCCACTCTCAGCGGTGTCCAATGGCTAATTTCTAAATCATTAGATATAGACATATAGATCAAATTACAAAAATATTTTAAATGAGGTAAAAAATTATTTTAAAATTCCTTTTGATCAATAAAAACATTTCTTAAAATATTACGAAATTTAAATTTTATACGATCCCAAGTCCTGTAAGTGATATTTAGTAAAACTTTTCTATTAGACTAATAAGTACGACAAAAAAGTTCCATTCATCTAACATTAAAAATGACCGATTAATAAAGCTATGAATTGCATGATTTATGCCAATTTTCTGAATCTGAACACAGATGAGTTGGACCACACTTCGAGGGATTATACACAAAGTTGTTAAAGTATTAGAAGGATTTATTATGCGTGTACAGAATGCGTCGGCTCCATTGCAGCCGAAGGGTTTAATTTACAGCAAGTTTTAAGATAACGTCACATTTTTGTTGGATTTAAATTAATAAAATTTTTATTAAATTTTAGAACAGACAGCCTAATAGCATTTTAAAATATGCATCATTTTGTAAAGAATTGCAACTGTTACTTTTCACCATTTCATTTAATAAAAGTTCTATTAGTTTTTAACTTATATTTTTGGTACAGGTTGTGTATTTTTCTTTAATATGTCACAGTAGAAATAGATTTCAAATTTATATTCTATTGTTAATTTCAATCTCAACATTTTTTATATGACTTTTATTTATATTTCTAGTAAATTTATGAATAATTCCTATTTCGCAGAAAAAAAAAAAAAAAAAAAAAAAAAACTTTAAACTGCTATTACTTGGGCAGTTTTAATCGTAAAAGAATGGGACATGTTCCTTGTCTTACTTCTTTGTGTAATAGAATATTTTTACTAAATATAACTTATACGATCGGGGGACCATATAAAAAATGAAATTTTGAATTTTTTAAAGAAATGTTTTTAATGTTTCATATTGTTTTAAAATACTTCTTTTTTTCTACAATTAAAATTATATGTCTATGCGCCTAGTGGTTTATGAAGTACTCATCGAATACGGTTGAGAGACCCTGTATATACAGCAATTTCCTTTGTAAAAAATATTATTTTAAATATCCTTACCTTAATCTTTAGCATTTTAGAATGATTTTTCGAAAAGAAAAGTCTAATAAAATATTTTTTCTAAACGTATATCTATATTTCTGTTCTAGTTACTTTTATTTATTTATATTCTTGAGACTTTTGCGATAAGACACATGAAATAAATCGAAGTCCTGGCAACAAATAAGGATAAAAATGTATTCAGAAGTTCAATTTGTTGCTATATATTTTTTTTTACATAAACTGTTTTTATTTTTTTTTTCCAAATAAAATAAATAATAGTTTTTCTACAGAATAATGTAGTTGGATTAAATACATTTTTGTGATTCTTGGAAATCAATTTTATATTTCTCCATCTTTCTCTTACAGAATATTTAAAAAATAAATCTAGGGGATACTTTTCCTCAACATTCGCATTCTAAATCCGTTTTCTAACTTTTTATGACGATTATTTCCCTTTCTGCAAATCTGTTATTTGTATATTTACTTTAATTTTGTAGAAAAAGAAAGCTTTTTACAAAATAATTTAATGAAGTTAAATAAAGGATCTATATAAGAAATTCCAATCAAAACATCAACATTTAATGCACCTTTCCAGTGCTTTAAAAATGTATTAATTAATTAGTTAAGTTTTTTTAATATTATTGTGTATTAATTTAGATTTTATTAAAGCAGAAATTTTAAAAAAATGAAAAAGAAATATTAGAATTGAGATGTAATACTTGAATCATCATTTTAGAATTTGGAATCCTCTTAACATTTCTTCGATTTTTTTAGTTTAAAGCCTTCTCTAGACTCTTTCATTAGCATATTTTTCATAAGTAAATTAGATTTTTTTTTCTTTTATAAACAACCTCTGTCAGAACAAAATATATATGCAGCCATTTCCTTATTAACTGCAGAATCCTTAAAAAAAAAAAAAAAAAAAAAAAAAAAAGAAAGAAAAAGGCGTTTTCTTACACGTATTTCTGCGTATTGTTTTCTTTTCGTTCTAATTATACTTATTGATAATCTTTAGAATTTTACGTTAAGGCACAGGAAATTATCTGAAATTCCTGGGGATAAGGAAAGATAAAAACGTATTTGTATGTTCAGTTCGTAGCTATATTTTCTTTAACAAAATCTACTTTTTTTCCTTGAAATCATAAAAAATAGCAATAATATCTTATGTGCAAAGTAATGCATTAGAATTAAAATACTGTGTTTTTCAAAATATAAGTTATTTTTCCCAAAACTCACGTTCTAATTTCTTTTCCTACGTTTATTTTTTGTTGAAAACGAAAAAAAAAATATTTTATGTACAAAATAATGCCTGTGATTTAAGATACAATTTTTTTCTGATTTCTTAAGAATAGTATAAATTTCTATGAATTTTTTTAGTAAAATAATTTTAATTCAAAATATGTTATTTTCTCCCAAAACTCACATTCTTTAAATTTTATTTCTCCATTTTCTTTTTTTTTTTATCATTATTTTATGAACCATTTACTTTTACTTATTTTATGTATGGATACTAAAAAGAGATTCTCTTTTAGAATATTTTATTGAAGATAAATAATTGACTTTTAACAGATATATATATATATATAAACTTTTAAAGTACACAAAAATTTTCATAATGTTTTTAGATTGATAAACCAATTAACGATGATGCTAGAAATTAAAGAACTAAAAAATATATACAGGATAAACATAAATTAGTCGGTGACTTTCATAACTGGATAATTTCCGAAATATAAATTGCAAAAATACAAGTTTACAGGACGATTATTAGTATTGTAAGTATGGGGATATATACTTCTTACCTCGGTGCTAAATGTTTCAGCTTCGATTAGTCAAAGATGGTATTATTCCTTGTCCACCACAACCAGCAGTCTTTTAACCCATAGGGGAGAGTAGCCATATTTGGACCACCGCTTTAAATGGACCGATGCAGTTCAGCCATTAACTACGAAATGCCATCTAAAGCTGAAATACTAATCATCAAAATGACGTCATTTATGATTAGAATAACCACATGCCTTCAGCTTGCTGTTTTGAGACAATTTAAAAAAAATCTAAACTTAGCAGTTTTGATCTATTTTTTTCCTACTAAACGTAAAAGAATACCTTAAATCTAAGGTAAGTTGTTTATATACATATCTAAATTCATGTCCTTAGTGCGCATACATTTCACGTAGATTTTTTTACTTTCGCTTTTGTTCTTAATCTTTGGATCAACTGTTTTAAAAACGCAGTTGCCTTAATTGGACCAATTTGAGTCGCTTATGCAGTTATTTCTGACGAGGAGATGGGCACTGCAGATTGATCCGTTGGTTCTCCTGCTAGTTAGATTTTGCAGTCAGAGTCACTAATCATGAAACCTTCTAAAACTAATAGAATGAAAAAAATGATGAAAACGACACAGACAAATCGTCTGGAAGAAAAACATCAGTGACAGCAAAAATTGTTAAAGATATAGGAAACGAAATGGAAAAAGTAAGTTGTGAAGAGATTTACCCGCAAAAATGTTGCAGCAATAAAATACCCCAAAAGCCGAAGAATCATCAGAAATGTTATGTCCCTTGCCAAAATCAGTTAAGTCAAAGTAAAGAGAGATCCAAAAGAAAGCTGTGTTAATATCTTCGCCATAGAAAGTAAACCTTGAAACGAAAAAACAACAAAGAAGCGACAAAAAGGAAACTCTCAAAGTGCATAAGTCATTGGAAAATCAAGTTTTTATAAATAGATGTTATTCAATTGGAAAAAAAAATGATGGAAGAGAATAACTACCGACTTAAGATAAATAAAACTTCTGTTGCAAAAAAAAAAAAAAAAAAAATGCTAATGATTCAGAATCTGAAAAGAAAAATCAACACATTGATGATTGGTTTTGCCTAATTTGAGAGAAAATTAAAATAGCAGAAATGATCCAGTGTTCAGATTTCAAAATATGGAACCATATTGTGTACGCTGGAATAAAAAGTGAACAAAACAAATTCATGTGTATGCCTAGCATCAATTCTTACATGATATTCAAGTAACTGGTAATTAGTTCTACAATTTCTGTTCTTAAGAACTTTTAACATTGATTTATATTTTGAATTCATTTTGATTTAAAACAATTATTCTTACTTTCAGGCATTTGATTTCATTATATTTCATTGCTCTTGTTTTGTTTGATCGTTTCATTAATCGCAAGTTTTGCTTTTAACGAAATTAGTTATATTCCCTACTCATTAAAGCAGCCTAGCGTTGTTCGGTCCAATTTAGAAGACTGGGGGTTGCAACTTAGGTGACCAGTCGCTGAATTTGGACTACGTGGGTCATTTTTGTTTCAAATTTAAATAAAACTTAAGATTTTCAAAAACAAAATCTTCTAAATATTTATTTAGTTGGTAGATGAATAGATTGACCTTGCGTAGTGATATTTTGCGGATATATCAGAATTTAACTAAGTTACACCTGAAAATATGTGAAGTGGTCCAAATTCGGCTACTCTCCCCTATATTTCAGTTTATTGGTGTATTAAATGTAGCGTTTACTGTTCACGGCCTCGATTATACATTTCGGAACTGGAATCACATATAACCAACATTCTACTTGTTTGATGGAGGTTAACATCTTCACAAACGTATAGGGTAAATCCGGGTAAGATGCTTCATCAGGTTTGGAGCCCCAGTCATTGTATTTCAGCTATTAGACATGTTACAGAGCTAGTAACGTCTTTCTACTCTCAATAGCTATAAAAAAATGTGTAGTAGACGAAGTTGCAGCAATTTATTTATTCAAATATTCAAGTTATATTAATTTAAAAAGATAAGGGGCTATGCATATGTAACGTTATCATTTTAGTGGAAGGGTGGTCTGGCACATGATATCATAAGATATCTCTAGGGGCTATATTTTGATATCGTTATAATTTTTGATTCAACCAAAATTTTTCTTTTAATTTGTAACTTGGTCCTTACATTAAAATAGTATGTTATCTTTTTATAGTACGTTATCTATTTTTATGAAAATACAAAGTTATTATTAAAATCGATAAAATATTAAAAAATTATTTATTTCCAAAATATGGAATATCCCAACGGTAGGCATTCCTATTCTTCAACCATATGTATATGCATATATAATCCACTGCTCTACAAACCATATGCGAAGTATGTATGATATGATACTTGTATTTACTAGTAAATAAAAGAGAGAGAATGTTTTCCACGTGTTTTGTTGGTAAGAAGTTGTGTCTGCCCCATCCCGTGCGGGGGCAAGTGCAAGTGCAAAAAGAAATTACTTGCACTTACTTGACATTACTGTTGAATACATTATGTAACAGAAAGCTATTATTAAATTCTTTTAAATAGTAACTATTTATTTTCTGATGTTATTTGATATAAAATTATTTCCTTTATAAAATGATATTTTATTGATTTCTCTTCATTTTAACAATAAAGTATGCTAAAAATAAATGTAAACATATTTGTATATTACTCCAAACAAAAGAAAAAAATCCAAAAATCTAAAGAATTTTTATACATTGATAACAATATCATTGTGGGGGCGGGGGGTGGAGGAGATTCGAGGTATGATAACGTATGATATCTTAAGGAGGGAAGGGGTCCAAAATTATCAAAAAAATGATAACGTTATATATGCACAGCCCTAAGATTTTTCTTTTTTTGTATACTTTTATAAGGTCGAGAGCAGATAAAAAATAATGTATTTATTAGAGATTTTTAATAAAATACTTAGTGAATGGTGTTGAAAAAGGTATTGAATCTTGTATTAATTTATAGGTTATAGACATATTTCTTCCTATTTTCAGAGCTGCTATGGCTAGAGTATATATTCCGATCAAGTCTGACCCTGAGGTCCGGTCCGGGTTAAATGGCTAAAATCGTTGATAAAGTTTTTTGATAAAAATCCTATTTTATCTGATATTTATATTACACAAATGCTTTTTATGAAGACCTACATAAAATTTAGAATATATAAATTAAATGTACACAAGAAAACTCATTACTATGAATAAGAAAAAGTAGGGGAGGGGGTGGCTTAAACTGGAGAACAATCCCTGACTTACCCTAGCAAAAAGTCATTTACATAAAGAACATTTGCACAAAAACGAAGTGGAACCACATCGATAATTTATAAGAAAGGTAAACTCCGTGAGTTTCTCTATCTTATAATCATTTTTGCTCTTATATTTGCCAGTATAGCTTCGCATAATGAACTATTCATTTTGTCCATTTATACTTACCCGTTATTATTTCAGTATACAAAATTACTTTTTTCTTAAATGCGCATTCATCATATTAAACTTCGTTTTATATTTGCTGAATATCACCTATTAATATTTTAAACTGAGTTTCCAAAACGCGCGACCCGATTGCTACGTGATATAAATTAAAGTTGCATAATTAATTATAGGCATATAAAGGCATTTTACATAATCTATCATGTAGAATATGTCCAACGTTTGTATGAAGTATACACACAGCTAAAGCAACAGATAATGTGAGAATGAAAAAAATCATATTCAAAACCTCCAATTAAGTGTTAAGACACATATGTTTTGTTTAGTAATGAGGGTATTAATTAAAAAAAAAAGATGTTTAAAAGCTAATACAATTTATGAGATTATTTTGCACCAACAGGAGAATGTTTATCAATATTGAAAGTTGTCAGTTATATAATGCCACTGTATACTCAATAATTTATAAAACACTGCCTTATCACAAAGGTACTGACTATCTATATTCTTTATTTTAAATTTGTAAAATATTATTTTCCTTTTATTTTTATGGCCTGTAATTCTGATAATATAATTCTGTAGACCGACCTATCAATCTGCAACCCATCTGAAAACAGCCTTGCCATACCGATGGAAACAATATCTGTTTGCGTCTCCACGTGTTTTTAAAATATTTTGAAGCGTGAATTTTCAGTTGAAGCGTGATTATTAAATCACGCTTTCTTGTTTAGAATGCTCTTTTATTAGCCTATTAGCCCCCGGTACGGTATGTTATTTCTTTCTCCCAGCTTATTTTGTGCCATCTTCAAAAAATAACGTTACCTTACAGAAGCCAGCAGTAAAAGAAAGCAGTACGTTTAAATACTCTATAGCAATTTTTTAAACTTCTAAGCATCGTACATTTTCCATTTTTATACCGCCATATTGGGGAAAAAAAAGTACTTTTAAATGCAATTTGTTTGAAAACTGTATCTCCATTTATTTTTTAAACATTAATTTTTTTGTAGTTTTTGGAGCCATTTGCTTAAGTACATTGGCAACGGAAGTACTCCATTTCTGCAAAAAGTAATGGAAAAACAGTTGTAAAATATTAATTATATATTTTTGTTGCCATTTTTTCATAACAACCGAAAGAAAATGTAATTAAAATACGTGCTATTTTGAAAAAAAAAAATGTAAACGATTGTTTTCTGTTAAAACAATGGAGCTATTATAAAATATATTTCCTTTTATGTATCTATGAATCATTAGATAGCCCTTTTTTTGTCGATTTCCTTGAATGACGACATCTATTTGCTGCATTCGTGCATTATTTCGCAATAAAGATGTGCTATGCATGCTTTACTGTAGATGTTTAAGAGTAGATCGTAAATGTGGATTTCTTAAGCGGGTGCGAATGACGTCATTTTGCATAAAATAAAACGTGTGCTATAAGTCCTAAAATTGAATTTTTTTTGTACTGCAGTAGAGTCCCAATTAACCGAGTTATATTTTTCTGGTGGACTGGTGGTTTATATTATTATGAAACAGCCATTGTAAATGAAGAGTTTAGTTGAAGATGAAAGAGAAGTCATAAAAAGTTAGAACTCTGATTTTCTAGTCAGAATGGGAAAAAAAATGGCCATAATTTTTTTTTTTTTTTTGAAAAATTTTTTTAAAAAAACTAAAAAAAAAAAGGCCATTTTTTTTCCCATTCTGATCAGAAAATCAGAGTTCAAACTTTTTACGACTGCTCTTTCATCTTCACCTAAACGCTTCATTTACAATGGCTGTTTCATAATAATAGAAGCCTCCGCACCATCAGAAGAAAATGAAGTAATGGAAATGCCGGGGGCGACACTAGATTCTGAAAAAGCAGAATTCCTGTACTCTAGTATTTCTTCTCTTTTTTTTTCAATCTGAAACCATTGTTAGACACTATATATTATAATATAGACAACTATATAATATAACTATATAATATATATTATTATATATATATATATATATAATAATAAGAGTAATAATAAGCTAGAAGCAGCAGGAGTGTCTTTCGGTAGCTTCATCGCCCCGAGCCCTCCCTTCCCGCTTTTCGGTGTCTTTAATTTGTGTAATTTCCCTTTTAAATTTGTCCGGTTTCAATTTTTGATTTTTTTTTTTTTTTTTTTTTTTTTTTTTTTTTTCATTCTGGCTTTCGCAAAAGAGTCGGGCTAGAGTAGAAGAATAAAAGGCTGCGGACGAAGATGGGCCGCTCGCCGCGGCGGTTGACCCCCCCCCCCTCCCGCCCGCCCCCAACCGCCGCCAAGAGTAATAATAAGCTAGAAGCAGCAGGAGTCTTTCGGTAGCTTCATCGCCCCGAGCCTTCCCGCTTATATAACTATATAATATATATAGTTATATATATTATAGACTAATAATAATATATTATTATTGACTAAAAATAATACTTTTTTTTCTAAACAGCCATTCTCAAAACCAATTTTATCTGCAGTCATTTTCTTAGTAACTATAGATGCTTAACAATTCAAAAAGATATTTTCAAAAAAACATTTTTTTTTTCGTAATGTATTTTTGAATCTTCCTATATTTTCATTTTATGCACACTCACTGATCACACGAAAATTTTAGAAACTCAAGATATCCGAGAAAGATAAAAATTTAAGAAATTTTTCAGTTGATTTCTATATAAATATATGTGTGTATTTTTTATTAACCATTTGGAAAGATGGTTATTGTCCTCTGCCAGGGTAGGAAATCAAAAGCATATCTGAAGCTTTTTATTGGTTGAATCCGCATTTTATTCGTTTTCTGGTTGGTCTATACAGTAATCTGTATTCCCCTTTACTTTCAACAGAAATGGATACTTCTGATGCCACTATGACAAAAAAGTAATAGAAACTACAAAAAAAAAAATAATTACTCAGAAACAAATTAAGATACAGCTTTCAAACAAATTGCATTTAAAAGTACATTTTTTTCTCTATACGACGGTTTAAAAAGTAATATTGTGGGATGTTTAGAAGTTTAAGAATGAAATTTCATTTAAAATTGGTCGTCAGATTTCCGAAATCTGACGAAGGAAAAGCCTTTTCCCGAACAGCCAATGAAATGCTTGGATAATACGTAAGGTTCAGGAAATCTGAGAAGTCGCAGGCGATTTTTGATGCTTGCAATTTTTACGTGTAATAACACTATTAATGTTTATTCATGGCGTACGTAATGTATGATCAACTCCGTGCGATTTTTTATGTCTTAAATTTTAGTCTTTGAAAAAATCATTTTCCAAATTTTCGTTGTAATTTGTTAAATTGCTTTTTATTTATTATCAATTTGTTTTTCTTATTATTTTTTTAAAAATAAAGAACAATAGATAATCTACAAAATAAAGTTTTTAAATTTAGATATTTTGCGTTCCTGTTTGACTTTTGTTTTCTATTTATATAATTTATTTTTCATTGAATGTTGCGGTGTGAGTAGGGATATTTTTTATTCAAAATTCATTATACTTTTCTTTCATTTTTGTTCGGACGAATTTTATTTCAATAAATTATTTATTTTTATTTAATCTAATAATGAAGAATAAAACCCCTTTTCACAATATATTTTTTTTAATAAATAAATGATCTATGTTAGATGGATCAATAAATACATTAATATTTTAAATTACAAAGATGCTTTCAAACTATTTTTTCTTCATTATTTTGTTTTATCCTTATTCTTTGTACAAACTGCGTTCCCTCTGAAATTAAAAGAAAATTCAGAATTGTAATTTATGAAAAGGTCGTTATTTTATAGGATTTTTATTTTATGTGATTATACTCCATTCAAAAACAAACTGAAAATAAATAAAACTACGTACTTATTGGCAGCTTTTATAATGCGTTGGCTACAATCACTGCCAAAGAAAGTCAACCCTCGCAAGTTACTATCACTGCTTTGCTATAAAAGAAAACATAGTTCATTTTCTTTTATTCTGATCAGTAGTTGTTAATATTGTTTAGAATAACGATTTCTATTACTTTAAGTCCCCCCCCCCCAAAAAAAAATAAATAAATAAATAAATAAATAACTTTTAGCAGAGGTAAGAAGAAAATGATTTTAAATATATTTGATGTGTTATTACAATTTAATCCTAATACTTTGATGGCGGATATTAATGATATTTTTATAAAAATGTTCACTAAAAAATGCAAATATCTATTCAATTTATGTAAATAATGCATTAATGAGTTTTAGTTATTAATTAGATAAATTAAATTTTAAACATTAAATATTTGACAAAAAAAATTTTCTGCTATTTTGCGAAGGGTGTAGAGATAAACAAATAGCATAACCCGAGATAAACAAATAACAATTTATTTTAAAAAATTTGCCAAATAACCGATAAAAGCGCAAAACTAAAACGCTATGCCGTAAATTGGTAATCCCTTTCTTTATTTGAATTCTCTCATAATTTTGAATGTACTGCAGTAAATAAAACACTAAAAAGTTTATAGCAATTGACATATGATTCTTCAATGAGCATTTTACAGTTTCTTTCTTCCTTTTAATTCCTTTTTTTTTTTTTTTTTTTTTTTTTTTTGAGCGTATATTTTTTTTTAAATCTTTATTAGGTAATAGAAAAATATGTTACGCAAGTATATTTTCATACACAGTCATGTCCTTAGTGAATACAGATTTATATATACATTTTATAACAAAACAGAATACACTAATGGGTATTTCTTTCCTAAATATATTTCTGCATCTTTATTTTTTTTTCAGTTCACTGTTATATATAGATATTCTTCAGATTTCTTTCTCCAAGTCCATGAAACCTTTTGAACTTTAAATGAACAAAGAACATAAAAATGTATTAAAATGTTAAGTTAGTTGATATATATTGTTTTACACCAAATGTTTTTTTTTTTTTTTATGAAACTATTAACAATAGATTTTCTGCAAAGTACTATAATGGAACTTCATTTTTCATGTTGTTTTTTTAGAAACAAAATTATTTTTTACTAATTTTCTTAGGAGAAATATTTTGTAATTGAATCTAAAGGATATTTTTTCACCAAATTCTCACTCTATTTTTTTTCAAAGTGTTTAACAAGTTTATTTTATTTTTTAAGTCATTTCTTTTTCTTTACTTGAATTATGTAAAAAAAAATCTAATTCTTGAAAATAATTTATGACGATAAATAAATTTTCTATGTTAGATATTAAAAAAAAAAAACATTAAACTTTTAATAGTTAAAAACATTTTTCCACCGTTTTGAGAAATATACATTGATTAGGGAAAGGGTTTTTATGTTAATGGTTTCGTGTGTTCATTCACATGCATTAATCTGGATTTCGTGTGATTAGAAAATGGAAAAATAAAATACATACTTACTAATTTATACATGATTATTGAATCAGATTTTCTGAATTTATAGTACTTTTTTAAATTTCATTCCATTTTTTACGACTAAACTTTTTATTAGACAGATGCATAAGTAGACTAAGATAAATGCATATGAGCATACGCATTTGCATATTTTGGCTATATTTTCTATAAATGCTTATCAATGCATATAAGTGTATAAACGCTTATAAAATCTATCAAAAGGGCATATTTTCTATACATCTGATTCGAAGAATGGGAAAAAATATACATAAAATAACGATTTAACATATCTTTTTAAATTCCCAGACAGGAAGTCGTTTAATGGATAATTGTGAAACTGGCGGTTATGAGATAATTGTTGTATTGGAAGTTATGTAGCGGCCTCCTCTTAATGCGTGCAATGTTGTTCAATGCAGTTGGAGAAGTGGAAAAAATTACTGTTCATATATCGAAATGTCCTAGGATAAACAGTACAAGAAAGCACAAACAAGTATTAAAGAATTCAGTCTTTTAAAAGATTAAACAGATAAATAACATTATTAACGGCAGATAATTGACCTACTAGAAGAAATCGCATCATTTGTAATAAAATGCTATAATTATTACCCTATTACATCAGTGCATATTGAAAGAAAATAATCCTAGACAGAAGACATCTTTGATGACAAAAGTTTCCTTTGTGTAATTCCTAAAGGAAAATGTTTACATTCGTTATTCACCACTGTTTCTTCTTTCTCGTGCATTTATTTATTGTGAAAATACCCGAGATTCTGTGAAAAATTGAGGATTTATTACTGCATATCTTTGAATATTTAAAAAAAAATAGTGCATATTTTCGCATTTTTACAAAATTTTAATGCATATTTTTCCTTTACTAAAAGTATTAAACGCATATTTTTGCATATTTTCATGCATAATTTGGCGTTTTTATAGCATATATAATGCAGACCCTATTCGTAAATACACAGACATATACAGTGAAATACGTTTAACACAAAATTGAGATGGCCGAAATTTTTTTTTCGTGTTAAAAGAATTTCGCGTTAATAATAATCGTAAAAAAAAAAGAACAAAACTCACAAATATTGTCAAATTTTATTTCGATTTCCTTTCAAACTATTAGTAGGCTGCATCCATTAGGATACAAAGCAAGTAAAAAAAAAAAAATATTGTTTTTGGTGGATAAAAATCAAATATCTTTATTTTTTTAAGTGTCTTTTTTCAGCATTCTGAGATCTAGCTTGTTTGTATCAAATAAGCAAAGCTGTCTCTAAATCTGTGCTTAGCTGTTCTCACACGTTTTCTCTCTAGTTTAAACATACTGAGCTCAAACATGAACGTGATAAAGTAGAATTGGCAATGCCAAATTCTGCAGATTTCTGTTTTCGTCCTTCTTTTTCATCAACTACATTAACCTTTAGCTGATGTCACTGAAATTGTCACATAATTGGTGTGAAGTGGTCTATGAGACCGCTCTATCAAAAGATGAATAAAAGACACGATTAACTCATATGATGATGTTTTTGTACTAAACTTTTTCTACAGGGCTGTTATAATTAAAATTTACCTATTCAAAAGTCTCTGATGATAGTACTAAAGTTCCAATTGGAACAAAATTTCGGCAGTGTTTGTAGTTAAACTGAAAATTGCAAGTTAAACTATAAAAATTGAAAACAGGCGCGATCTGAGAGACCGGTAACATCAGTTAAAGGTTAAGCAGCTTCATCTACATTTAAAATGAAATAGCAGTTTGTTTTTGGACCGATTTCTCAGCCATTGTGCTCATAAAACATAAGCTAATTAAAAAAAAAAAAAAAACACGAAATTCACTGATTTTCTCCCAACATCCAGTGGTTTAATACAAAATTCACCAATTTCAACTCAAACTAACAAGTTCGAAAGCTAATTTTTTTTTTTCGTGTTAAACGATTTTTGTTTCGTGTTAAAAGATAAAAATTGTATTAAATTGCATAGAATACCGTCCGGGCCGCTATAACATTTCGTTTTAACCGATTTTTCATGTTAAGAGTTTTCTTGTTAAACGTATTTCACTGTATATATATTTAGATTTCTAAAAGGGTATCTTACAAGTACCTAAACTGTAGATATGTGACAGTGCATGTTGTATGACCCTTCTTTATATAGATGTCTCCACAAATAAGTCGCAAATTTTTCCGACTTTTCAGTCTGTAACTTGAGAAATTAGGTTTTCAAATGTGTTATGAATTTTAGAAATTATTTATTTTGACATTTTTCTCCTTAATGAACTGCAAAGTTTAGTTACAGCATTCCGAATGTGTTGGAAAGTGACTCATAATCTATGCTGGACGCATGTATTTTTCGTTCTCGTTTTATGCTTATTTCACTTTAAAGGGAGTGGCGTAGACGGCTATGAAACAGTATAAGTGTCCATAATTTTATCCAGTAACAGTAAGTGTCATGCAAAGTCATGCAGTCCAGAAAAACTCATGCATATTATGAAATAAACATGAAGAACTTTCTTCATTAAATTAAACAACGTAACTTTGTGCAAAGCGTAATATCCAATGCTTTAAGCTACATTTTCTTCCACATACATAAACAGATAAACAGTAAGACATCCTTATGAGCCTATTTTAAACTTTGTGAGTTTACACGGATGTTATGTGTCAGTCAATTAGAGTTACTGACGGAATAAATAAATGTGGATGGATGACACCAAAATAAACTGCTTTAAGAGTATTATTAAAATCCGAAACCAAATTACACTTTCATTTAAGTGTTTAATGTAATCAACTTTTGGTTTTTCATAAAACTACGGGTTACAAAAGAGTCTATTTATATGGCTAGTATAGAACAGTATTAACATACATTTTAATAAAGTTAATTTATTTTATATTTTATAAAATGTAACTTTGTAGATTTAATTCATCATTTAAATCAATTTATCCCTATGGAATTATTTAGGTTACATTAATTACATGGAGGTTTTGTGTTTCTAATGTTAAATCATTTTATTGAATTATGCTAATGCCTCTTTATTTGTAAAAAAATTATTTTTATCAGTTTCTTATTCTTGTATATATTGTAATGCGTTACTATATCAAATTTTCCAAACGAGTAGGCTATTGATGAATTTGGATTTTATCTTTTATCCCTATAAGTATTCCAATATTTTACTGATGCAAATAGCGATATAGTCTTCTTAATACTCTTTTCAATATATGCACCATTACCAAGGAAAATGTGTGGGAAAGATTATTTTATATTATAGTATGAAAAATATTCAAAACGTTTTTGTCTTACTAAATATAAACTGATTTCAGAATAGTAATAAAAACACTGTACACGAAAGCTTCGATTTTATTCTAATTATTTTTTCATAAGATACGAACATATTTTAAATAATTATTTTTTCAAATATTTTTGGATAACGTTATAAGCTTATACAGCTCATTTACTCAAAATTAATTTGTCATGTCCCGTTATTATTATAACGGTAATATATGTTATATAATTAGAATTCCTAACATTAGCCTTTTGGGAGGCGTTACGCACAGATAGTTTTGTCCTTTATAATATAGATATAGTATCGAAATTGAATATTTATGGGGAAAGGGTCATAAAAGGGCCCTTTTCATAACATATAGCTTTTTTTACTTCGTTTCGCGATGACATATATTTTTTCAACAGTGTAAACTTTTAAATCTTCCTTTAAACTTACTTATCGTTTAAATGATTATACTTTTTACTATAATTTTATGTTTTTTCAGTTAAATTCGTTCAATCTATTCTATTTTTCATATCTTTTGGATTTTCCAAGAAGATCCTCGTACTTCTCTCGGATTAACCAATCCGAAATTTTTAGCCTTTCATCGCTCCATTTTCTCTATAATCGCATTTTTTTTACTTTTTTCTTTATGCTATCTTAATTTAATTATAGTACATCCATTATGCTAAGGTTATACTTTATTTTCATGGCTCCTCTATAATGTGATGTACAATATCTCACGTACAGTGAGTGGGGTGGTATTGCTACTGGATATCGTACCAAATATACACTATATGGCCAAAGGTGACCGGTCACTTGCGATTTTAGACGTTTTGTAAAATATCTAGAATAATACATAAGGAATTAACCTGAAACTGCAGGTATGTAAACAGTATAGTATAAGTCATATATTTCCGGAAAGATTTTTTTTCCCGAAATCCCATAGGTGACCGACAACAAATAGAAAAAGAACGAATATCTTTTGGATAACCCTGTAAAAACTAATGTAGCAAAAACGTTCAAACTCAGGATTATTAATAAGTGGCTTATTGGAATATACTGTGTTCATTTTTATGAGGATAGTATGTATACTCGTAGAGAAATTAAGGTTTTTATAAAAACAGTCCCAAATTTCGCCAAGTCTTATGCTTATAATTTTCAGAGTTCTTAACATAAAAAAAAGTTATTTTCAGAAAATATGACAAACAACATTGTACATAAAACTCTGCAATCAGAATTAAAAAATAATAAAAATTGGATTAAAAATGAGCAGGTTTACAAACAAATCTCTCGCTGCGCATGAGCAAATGCAATCAAAATATAATGTGCATAATGTGTTAGCTAATTGTATAGAGCAACTTTTGTAAAAGTCTCAAAAACATAGTTTGAAAAGTCTGATAATAATCGTTTATAGAATAAGCTAAACATCCGTTGTTCCCAAAATGAAGCAAAAAGATGAGGGGTTGTATCCATATCTCCATTGATTAGTGCCAATATAGCATACATAATATTGCACATACTACTATATTTAGATACAGAACCTTATCTTTTTGCTTCCTTTTGGGAATAACGGATTTTGAACTTATTCTATAAACGGTTATTATCAGACTTTTCAAACTATGATTTTGAGACTTTCACAAACGTTGCTTTATACATTTAACTAACACGTTATGCAAATGATATTTTGATTCCATTCGAACATGCGCAGTGAATCATTATTTATTAAACCTGCTCATTTTTCATACAATTTTCATTTTTTTTTTTTAATTCTGATTGCAGTATTGTGTACAATGTTGTTTGTCATATTTTCTGAAAAGAGCTTTTTTTTATATGAAGAACTCTGCAAATTATAAGCAAAAAACTTGGCGAAATTAGGGACTGTTTTTATAAAAACCTTAATTTCTCTACGAGTATTCATGCTATCCTCATAAAAAATGAACACAGTATATTACAATAAGCCACTCATTAATAATCTCGAGTTTGAACGCTTTTGCTACATTAGTTTTTACGGGATTATCCAAAAGATATTCGTTCTTTTTCAATTTGTTGAAGGTCCCCTATGGGGTTTGGGGGGAAAAATCTTCACGGAAATGTATGACATACACTATATTGTTTACACACCTGCAGTTTCAGGTTAACTCCTGGCGTATTTTTCTAGATATTTAAAAAAACGTCTAAAATTGCAAATAACCGGTCACCTTTGGCCATATAGTGTATTTATTGCCTATTCACCTGTGCATAACATTCACGTTTTGGGAGTCATTTTTACAATTGGTTGAGTTATTTAATATGCTAAAATTCAGAAATTACTTATCTTTTTTCTAATATCACTTCGTAAGGGCTGTGTCCCATCTGTTGCCAATTTTTTTATTGTTTTTTCTTCATGTAATATACATTTTCTTCATAATTTTCATTCATTTACTCCTTATTTGTAAAGTTGTATACAGTATATTCGCGATTTAACGACCTTCATGGGACCTCGGCAAATAGGACGTTAAATTGAATGGTCGTTAAATCAAATGTTGCTAATATTAGTTGATTTTAATGCACGCCAAAAATACCTAGCATTCTAATGTAGTAAAAACTACTGATTTATACAATATTTGTAGTATTTAGTCTAAATTTTAGATTTAAAAAAAAGTTAAAAATTCTGAAATAATTTTATAAGAATTTAAACATTTTACAAAATAAAGAAATGACGTAGACTAATTAACATTTTTTGAATAATCATGTTATACTTTTTTGCTTTAAATGGTGGCTGGAGACTTCCAGAACTACTGCTTTTAAGGTTCATCTAAAAATAGTCGTTATAATTTCCTTCCCTTCCAAAAATGTTCCATACAACTTGATAACATCCTCTGCTTTTTTATGCAATACGGAACATCGCCAATTTCCTCGTCGGAAGAATTATTTGGAATGTCCAATCAGGATTGAGAAGGCTGCAGATTAAGTCATCTTTTGAAAATATTTTTTCAGTTTTAAACTTATCGTTAACGTGAACATAATCTTCAAAAGTGAAATTTTCCGGCCCAACAACATGTTTTCATAATGTTTCCATATACATTATTGGAATCTTCAGTTTCGGTGATCTGGTTTTCAACACCTAGGCATCAGGTTTAAGTGCCCACTCTTGGTTCTTTAAATATCTGGCGGGATGGAAGCAAAACTGTGTCCGGAGAAATCACTTGCAAAGGATAATTTGTCATATAAATAGCCACTAAGCATTTATTTTATGAATTTTGTTTACTTCTAATTGATTAGAATACCATTGACCAGTTTCTTCGGTACATTTTTAGAAACATTGTATAACACCTTGATCCATACGCTGTAAAACGCATGTAATATTTGAGGAAAGAAAAATTACCTTTACTGCTTCTAGATTTTTAATTTCTAGAGGATTCGAAAAAAAGTTCTCGAAGGTCGCTTAATCAAGATTCGCATTATTTGCGGGTCAAGGAAAAACATTGTAAGTATTGAAAAATGGTCGGGATCTCATCCAATGGCTCTAAATCGCGAGGGGTCGCTAAATCGGGGGTCGTAAAACTGCGAGTCTGTTGTATAATATTGCATAAAAATAATTCATGTTTTTACAAATTGCTGTAACGAAAATCGGTTATGAAAAGCTTTATCCCTGAAAATTAGTTTAGCCTTATTTAACCTCAGAACACCATAATTAAATTAAGACGAAGATTATACCCGAAAATAGCGCTAACCATATCCCTCCTCCTCGTGGATGCATCAATGGTGTTATAGACAGTACAATTCATTTGAAAGTATAAAATAAGTTTTAGGCATCTAACCCGAATAAGAACAAAATATCATTGAACTGTCAACAAACCTTACGTCAGAATTTCTTTTCCCTCAATGAAAGTAACTAAGAAGATGTTCAGTTAAAATATCAGTATGCCGCATTCGTACAAATGGAGGATTGGAGAGAAATCAGAAAATTCTACTGAAGTGAAGACGACAAATCATTAGAAGTGCTGCGATGTATTTGTATAACCTGCACTTTTTTCTTTTACAACTGGAATTACCATACTTCATTGGCATTCATTGCAAATCAAACGCTGTTTAATTCCTGTTCGAATATGATGGTTTGTAAAATTTTATAATAAACTAGCAAACCTCATGGCTTTGCTCGCGTAATAGTTGAAATATGCCAAGTGATGCTTGAATGACTATTTTTTATTAGAAGAACACTTTTTGAAATAATTCAAAAATTACAAATTAAGCCACATTTGGACTAAACTTTATTATAAAAGTGCAATAGACAGAAATGAGATTTTAATTAATAAGAAGAACTAAAAGTAATTCCAATCAAATGATAATTCAGAAAGTATTTTGAGACTTTTATGCAGATTTCATACGCTCATTTCAGTATTCATTTTGAAGTTTTGAATTTTTTAGAAACCATCTTAACACATTTACATCTTAAAATTAACCATCATGTCAAATTCCAAGCTTCTTGTCTAACAGTCTACCACTCCTCTAGTGTTAGTGGCACCAAAAACAGAGAGTGGTGCCGAACAGAGTAGAAATAGCATGTCTCGAAAAATTTAAAACAAAGACTGTCACCATTAATTTGACAACATTAACCTTGAAATCGGTTGGTATTTCCTAATATTCTATAGAAAACGGAATTTAGATGTTTCTAAAGGCTTCCTTGTTGTTCCTGCTAACCAGGTGGTAGTGACACCGGCATAAAATATAGCCCGTATAGGATCAGGGACTATCACTCTTGATTCGCTACCAATAACTTCTGTAATTGGTTTATTATTTCCTGCGATTCCATAGAAATCGTAATTTAGGACTCTTTTAGAATGCTTTTTGCTCCTTCCCTTCGCTTCAACCCTTTTTAATTTCGAATTTATTTTCGACTGTTCTTAGAGGACATTTATATTTTATAAGTAACTACCGTGCTATATTTAAAGTTTCTAGCCTCTTCAGTACTGCAGACATCGCAATTTAGAAAGTTTTTTGCTCCTGCAGCCCTCGATATAAAATATAACTTATGTTTGAGCAGGTTCTATCACCATCAATTTGCAACCATTATGTTTGAAATCGGTTTCGTATTTCATACAATTGCATAAAAATCGTAATTTAGAACGCTTTCCGTTCACTTTATCCTTTTAAATTTGGAATTTTCTTTCGACAGTTCATAGAAAGCATTTGCATCTTTGAAGTAATTGCCATTCCAAATTTAAAATGTTAAACCACCCTCAGTAAAACAAAAAACACAATTTAGAATATTTTTTGCTCCTGTAAGCCCCAGGTGGTAGTGACAACAACGTAAAATATAGGCTATGTTGGAGCGGGGACTGTCACCATCAATTTGAAACCATTACTTCTGAAATCGGTTTATATTTCCTGAGATTGCGTAGAAATCGCTATTTAGAAAGTTTTTAGAACGCTTTTCGTTCATTTTCACCCCTTTTAAATTTCAAATTTTTAAGGAACTCTTCTCAGAGAGGATTTACATCTCATAAGTAATTACCATGCCAAATTTCAAGTTGCTGGCCACTTCAGTATCACAAAAATCATAATTTAGAACGTTTTTTAAAATGCAACCGCAAGGTGGTAGTGGTGCCGACATGAAATAGATCCTATATTGGAGCAAGTGCTGTCATCATCAATTTCCAGCCATTAATTTTTAAATCGATTGGGTACTTTCTGAGATTGTGTAGAAATCGCAATTTAGAACGTTTTTCGCACCATTTTTACCCCTTTTAAATTTCAAGTTATCTAGGAAGTGTTCTTAGAGATCATTTATATCTTATAAGTAATTACTATGTCTAGTTTCAAGTTGCATATCTAGTTTCGAGTAGCCCCTGCAGTATTACAAGAAGCGCGATTTTGATCGTTTTTTGCTCCTTCACCCCCTTTGGGGTAGTAACACCGACATGAAATACAGCCTATGTTGGAGCGAGGGCTGTTACCATCGTTTTCACACCATTATTTTTTAAATCGCTTCGGTGCTTTCTGAGATGGCGTAGAAATTGCAGTTTAGAAAGTTTTTTAGAACGCTTTTGGCTCCTTTTCACCCCTTTTAAATCTAGATTTTTTAAGAAATGTTCTTAGAGATCATTTGTATCTTATAAATAACTGCCCTGCCTAATTTCAGGATTCTAGGCCCTTCAGTAACACAAAAATCGATTTTTTGAACCTTTTTTTATTTCTGCAACCCCTATGTGGTAGTCACAACGATATGAAACAGAGCCTATGTTGGAGCAAGGGCTGTAATCATCAATTTCCAACTATTACTTTTGAAATAGGTTGGGTACTTTCTGAGATTGCGTAGAAATCGCCATTTAAAACGTTTTTTAGAACTCTTTTCGCGCATTTTCACCCCTTTTAAATTTCGAATTTTTTAAGAAATGTTTTTAGAAATCATTTATATCTTATAAGTAACTACCATTCCAAATTCCATGTATCTGGGCCCTTCAGTAACTCAAAAATCGCATTTCTAGAACGTTTTTTGCTCCTGCACCCCCCCCCCTAGGGGTATTGGCACCGACATAAAATGTAGCCTATATTGGGGCAGGGGTTGTCACTATCATTTTGACACCATTACCTTTGAAATCGGTTTGGGACTTATTGAGATTGCATAAAAATCGCCATTTAGAACGCTTTTTCCGGATTTTCAGTCCTTTTATACTTCTAATTTTTTAAGAAATGTTCTTAGAGATCATTTATATCTAATAAGTAACTACCATGCCAAATTCTATGTATCTGGACCCTTCAGTAACAAAAAATCGCAATTTCGAACGTTTTTTTGCTCCTGCACCCCCTTTAGGGGTAGTGGCAACGACATAAAATGTATCCTATATCGGAGCAAGGGTTGTCACCATCATTTTGACACCATTATTTTTGAAATCGGTTTGGTACTTCCTGAATTTGCGTAAAAATCGCCATTTAGAACGTTTCTTAGAGCGCTTTTCGCGCATTTTCACCCCTTTTATACTTCGAATTTTTTAAGAAATTTTCTTAGAGATCATTTATATCTAATAAGTAATTACCATGCCAAATTCTATGTATCTGGACCCTTCAGTAACAAAAAATCGCAATTTCGAACGTTTTTTTGCTCCTGCACCCCCTTTAGGGGTAGTGGCAACGACATAAAATGTATCCTATATCAGAGCAAGGGTTGTCACCATCATTTTGACACCATTATTTTTGAAATCGGTTTGGTACTTCCTGAATTTGCGTAAAAATCGCCATTTAGAACGTTTTTTAGAGCGCTTTTCGCGCATTTTCACCCTTTTTTAATTTCGATTTTTTTTTTTTTAAATGTCCTTAGAAATCATTAGTATCTTATAAATAACTACCAATCCAAATTTCATGTTTCTAGGCCCTTCAGTAACACAAAAATTGCCTTTTTAGAACGTTCTTTGCTCCTGCACCCCCTTTTGGCCAGTGGCACGGACATATGATATATCCTATGTTCTAAGTTGAACTAACACCATCATTCTGATACCTTTACTTTTGGAATCGGTTCGGTAGTTCCAGAGCTTACTTTCTACAAATAAACAATTTTTACCTCTTTATAATATTAGTATAGATATAAATTTTGTGTAATTGTGTTTATCTTTATCTGTAGCTTTGACGTCAGTGAGGTTCGATTCAAAGAGCTCAATCTCGAAAAGCTACATTAGTACCAGTCGGTATTTGAATCGCCTGTTTGATGTCTTTATTCTATATGTAATAGTTTCACATTTCATTGGTTTCCGTGTTTGGAGTTTAACAGTTCACTTAAGCCGTTTAATGCTAAACATTACGCCATTTATGTTAATAATAAGAAAATTGTTATGAGAATAGTCGAGTTATCAGGGTGGTCGAGTTATTTAAATCTGCCAAGCTTATGCTGATAAATATGTGTTCATGATTTGTTAGAAATTAGTATGTTTCATTACAGGATTCGCGGAAACTCCAATACTTATTTCCTTTGAAACCAGCTCTTTTTTATACCCCGCCGTTCACTACTGAATATGTGTTAGCCGGTTAGAAGGTTGGACACTATGGATATGGGATACTTTTCTCAAAAACTTTTTTACTCAATCTAATCTTCTCTGATGAGGATACAATTGTTTTATAATAAAATACAGGGTGTCCATAATTAAAAACCCTACTTTAAAGCTGTCTAAAAACGAAACTATTGGTCAGAAAATTGTGAAATTTTGTGACGGACATAATAAAGGAATGGGAATTTGTATGAGCGAAAAAAAATTTTTATTCAAAATTTCGCCACCAGGGGGGTTTAGTGAATTACACATTTTTTAAAGTTTTTACGCTTTATTTTTCTCAGATTAATTAAGACAAATATACAGACCGCCCCCTGAAAAAAATAAAGCGTAAAAACTTAAAAAAATTATTGGTGTTCGAACTGAACGGACCGTACAAACTCTGAAAAAAAAATCCGCTTATAACAGCCGTCATTTTTTTCTCAGAGCTCAAGCCTAGTATTCAGTGGGCGGTGGCTAAATGTGTAATTTATTTTTTAAAGCGCCCTCTGGTGGCGAAATTTTGAACTATTTTTTTCGCTCAAACAAATTTCCATTCTTTCTTTATGTCCGACACAAAATTTCACAACTTTCTGACCAATAGTTTCGTATTTAGACAACTTTAAAGTACGGTCGTTTAATTATGGACACCCTGTATTTAGTGTTATTTGAAACTATAGAAATATAATATTCATGAATATTATATCATAAATATTAATATTATATTCATAATGTTAATAAATTCGAAAATTTTAATTTATAGACAATTTGCAACTTTTGTCTCACTTCTCTCTGAAGCGCGTTAGCAATAGGAAATGCACCTTAAGGGGGTCCGGGACGCTTTTTCAAGAAGGCTCACGTTTTGAGCACCTTATCCCCAGAGTAACGGTTGGCGCGGGGATGAATTCAACACTACGCACCCTTTCTTGTTCGTGACGTCATACGCGTAGCGAACAGCAACCCCATCGCCCTACCCATTTCTTCGCTGAGAGCAAAGATATAGTGTTTTTTTTTTTTCATTTGTTTTTTCTGCAAATGTAAAAAGCTATCAAGCAAAGAATAAAGTATGACGAAATGTTATTTCACCGTGGTTTACAATTAAAACCTTGGTTAAAACAAAGAGCATTTTCGGATTAACATGCTTTTAATTTCACAATATATATAATTCAAACACAAGTTATTTTTTTCAGTTCAATAATATTAATTTATTTCATTAATTTGCTATGTTCCAAGAAATTGAGAACGTATTTTATTTTTTAGGAAAAATAAAAACAGACGTAAAGATTTTCTTGTAATAAATATAATTCTATTGATCATGTTTTTATGGCACAATTGAACTTAGTTTTATTAGCATTACTACTGAATTAATTTAGTTTTTTTTTTCTCTCTCTCTCTCTCTTTTAAGCGGCATAATTCAGTGACGTGTTATTGCATTAATAAAACATATCACTGAAAATTGATTTTTACTGAAATAATTCATTAAAAATGAATTGTTCTTAATTTAATTGCGATTAGAAGTTAATAGGAAATTGAAACTAAAATCAATTCGATTATAATTGGATTGAACGATAAATTATAAATTATTTAGCTGTATCCTGCAATTAAATCAATCAGCTAAAATAATTGCAAGTTGATGCATGCAATGAAATCAATTACTATTACATTTTAATACTGTTAAATCTTTATCATTATTTGAGTTTTTATGAAAAAAAATTGGTCTGCCCCTAGTGCAAAAAATTAAAATCTTTAAAATTCTTCAGTTTTTTATTTTAAAATTTTTGCCATATTTTTAAATACTATTTCGCCCTAGTTGTTTTATTTGTTATTTTAAAATAGTAATTCGTCATATTTGAATAATCATCTAAATTCTTCTTGGACTGAAATCTCCCCCCCCCTCCCCCCCCACACACACACATTCCATTTTTCGTCATTCTGCACACACATCTCCACTATTTATTAAGTTGAAGTGGCAATAAAATAAAATGATCAGTCGTCTGAGGCAACCTCCCATTTCGAATTTTCTCTCCCCCCCCCCCATCCTCTCCTCCAGTACACTATTTTTTGACCATTTAAAATTCATTGTTGCCTTGCAGAAAAGATTAGTTAAAATTGTGTCTGAAATATTAACTATCCCTTCGCTTATCCATAATAGTGCATAAAGTTTACTGTTTTGCTCTATCTGTTGATTTTTAAATAACAAATAAATAATATACCATAAAAAAAGAAAAGGAAAAAAATAGAATAAAAGATTAAAAAAAAAAAAAAAAAAAAATCAGGATTAACCTTTTGTGCACACGCTTTCATTTTTTTTTAATTCTTTACATTTTTTAAATTTTTTTGTTCTATTTATGACTTTGAAGTAACCATCAGTAAAGGATCAATAATTCAAATTGATAAATAAATATCCCCCCCCCCTCCCCAAGTTAAATATTCCAAGTTTTCAATTTTTTGGTTTGTTTTTTTTTCTATAAATTTAACTATTTAAATCTACAGCCCCTCGCTATCATACACAGTTAAAAAATTTCTCTAGTGATTTTATTTGTTACTTTGAAGTAACAGAAGATAGTCATTCAATATTCCTTCTCCCTTTAAGAATTTCATATCACATTAAAAAGGCAATTTCTAAACATCCTGGTTGGTGTCCAATTTTTTTTTTTTTTTTTTTTTTTTTTTTCATGGTTTGGCGTATTTTTACTCGACTTTGGGGACTGTTTCTGCAGAATGATTTGGTATTAAATTAATTATATAGGTTCATCGCAGAAAATATAGTAATTTTCTGCCACAGGTATTTTTTAAAATCTGTGTTAATATAGACCAAAATACACTGAAACTGAATTAATTCATCATCCCCATAAATCCATCTTTATATGTAATAAAATATCTAGATTTATGAAGGAAATGAGTTTTTGTTTAACAGGTATGAAATTAATAATACTCAATTGAATGAAAATGTAGATTTTTGAGGGGATCAAGTAATCAAAATTTTAATCTATATCATCAAAAGTATTAAAGGCCTTTGATAAAACAGAGTATAAGAGTTCTTAATACAATTTCTTTTGAAGAAAATTTCTTTCATCTAGAACAGATAATCGAAAATATTTCTTCAATTTAGGTGGGACTGTTATTCTAAAATATGCTAGTTCGTCTTCCGCCATTTCGGTTCAAAACAAAACTCAAGACGACGATTAGCGTTAGAGCTGGCTGAACGTTCTCGCTTTCGCCAACTCGCCAACGCTGGTGCTGAAAACGTGAGCCTTCCCGAAAAAGCGTCCGGGACACATTTTCAAAAAAATTTTATTTATTGAGTTAAAATTTTGAATTTTTTTGTGATTGTTAACCATATCATTTGTAAACAAAGTCAAATGATAAAACTTCTCATAGCTTTTTAAAAAAAAATTAATTTAAAAGTTATGAAAAAAGTGGTATAACTTAAAATCGTTATAACTCGAAATATTATTTGTAGAATTTAAATTGTTTTTCATTTAAATAAACAGAAATATATATTTTTTAATTTAGAGCCAGCATTTTAAAAAATATTAATTTGTCGTTTAATTATGGACACCCTGTATTTAGTGTTATTTGAAACTATAGAAATATAATATTCATGAATATTATATCATAAATGTTAATATTATATTCATAACGTTAATAAATTCGAAAATTTTAATTTATAGACAATTTGCAACTTTTGTCTCACTTCTCTCTGAAGCGCGTTAGCAATAGGAAATGCACCTTAAGGAGGTCCGGGACACATTTTCAAAAAAATTTTATTTATTGAGTTAAATTATTGAGTATATTGAGTTATTGAGTATAATTTTGAATTTTTTTGTGATGGTTAACCATATCATTTGTAAACAAAGTCAAATGATAAAACTTCTCATAGCTTTTTAAAAAAAATTTAATTTAAAATTTATGAAAAAAGTGGTATAACTTAAAATCGTTATAACTCGAAATATTATTTATAGAATTTAAATTGTTTTTCATTTAAATAAACAGAAATATATATTTTTTAATTTAGAGCCAGCATTTTAAAAAATATTAATTTTAAAAAAAAATAAAAATATTTAACGAAAAAATTACAAAAAAAGTGGTGCACCTTTTTAAAAAAAAATCATATTTTCAAAAGTAAATTTTTAGCCAGCATATTTTTTTCAAATATGCTGGCTCAAAAGTAAAGTAAAATTATTGAAAAAGATATGTTCCGAGTTTCAACCCTGTATCTTTAACGGTTCTCGAGTTATAGGAATTTAAATATGAGAAATGGTGAAAAAACCTATCATGAAGTAAAACGCAATTTCACAAGAACTAACTTCCTTGACAACCATAGCTTGAAAGGCAGATTTTGAAAACAAACCAAAACGAAAATATTAAGATTTCCATTTCTAATTAAGATAGAAACATGATTTAAACATCATTTTAAGCAGAAAACGGCAGAGAAATTTTTAATCCAATAATAAAAAATAAAAAAAAATGAAAATTTGAAGATTTTTGTGTCTCGGACCCCCTTAAGTACATGGAAAACGTGAGGAATTTCTTTTTTAACTAATATTATAATTTTATTGATCTACACACAATGAAAAGCTTGATTTTACTCCATTTACTACAATGTGTTTTACAGAATTTGCTGCTTAAAAATAAAGAAAATTATAATAATAATAATTTTTTTTAGATCAAAAATAAATAGTTAATACTACTTTAAAATGGATTTCGACATTTATTGAAAAATAAATAATACAAAGGTTATTCAGCATTGCTAAAAAGATTAAAATTTATCAAATAAAGTAATAGCTATTTGGGAATGCAGAAAAAGAAATGAAACATATCCAACATTTCTCCTCTCTCAGTGTGCTATTCCTTCCTCTTAGTGGTATATATAGTTTATGACTTATCATGTTAAGAATACTCTTTTTTCGGCTTAATTTAATTAATGAAATGTAAACGCAAGATGTATGGAATCATGGCAACAATTTCTTATTATATTTTTTTCCATTCTTACATATATATTAAATGTCAAAATTAATTTCTAAATGGCATTAAACATTCTCTTTTGATCTGTAAAAATGAGAACTTTATGCTACGAGTTGTTAAAATATTGTAATTGTAAAATTTGTAGCATTTATAAATAAGTTTATAACTATATCATCTTATGTTGAAATAAGAATAATTAGTAACAATTGGTAAAAACTCATTCAGCCTTGTAACACTCGTGCCATTTTTCCGCGATAAGTCCTTGCAGCGATAAAAAATTTAAAACATTGCCTTGAAATATTTTATATTTGTTTGAATGCGCTGTTGTTTTTAGTTCTCAAACGGGTAAAAACTTATCATTTCAAGTTTAAGAAGACTGATGTGATTGGTTCATTCTTAGACCTCTAACTCGAGTTCCTATTCAACAAAATTATGTAAATGTGGAAGTGAGTTTTATATTGTTTATGTTTTACAGCAAAAGCAACGTAAAAAATTGAAGAACCTTTCACATCATAGATATCGTACTTTCTTTTTGTAGTAAGGATTGGTATATCGGTCGTTTATGTTTAAAACTCCCTGTGTTACAATAAATTTACTCTATCCCTTATACTAAATAATTAAAATAATTAAATAATAATAAATTCATAATGCTTGCATGACCAACTTCTTACGTTCATTTTTAAAACGTAATAAATTAAAATAAACACCATTTAAAATGGAGTACATCAACGTTTATGTTAGTAAATTAGAACTGTTATTACACTTAAAATTAATAGATGTTTAAGTACAAAACTATATTCTTAAAGTAAGTATGCAAAACAAGACTTACATCCTGATAAAATTTCACTTTGCCTTAAGTGCTATTCAAAATTTAAAAAATACACTTCCAAATTTTATTTTTATTTAAATAACAGTAATATCTTAAATTAAGTTAGACATGCATGAGATAATTTATTTTGGTGCAATAATTTCTAAATTAATTTCAAGGCTTATTAAAATTAAACAAACATTAAACAGTCAAACGCATTTTGACTTTTTTTAAAGTTTTAAAATTGTTAATAGTCACGATTATTTGTTCGGTGAATCCCCGTTTCTATGAAATTATATTTTTTTTTTTATCTCAATAATTTAATAAAAGGATTTCTGCTTGAAAACCCTCTTTTTAAAAATAATTTATTTAAGTAATTGTAAATTTGGAATCCTCTCACAATATTTTGCCAAAAGAATCATTTCTAATTATATCGATAATTTAACATGTTCTCATGATTATTGTATTGTTTCCCATTTTTAAAGACATAACCCTTTTCCAATTTCTAATTACTGAGGGTAAAAAAACATTTCTTGCATTCATTCGTCTGAAATTTAATGAAATCCAATGACCATAATTAATTCTCCCGAAATTTAAAAATATTTTCATTAAGAAAAAGCTTATAAATTTTCTCTTGTAAATTGAATTTCCTATTTGTTTATTTTTTTTAATAATTTTTTTAAATGTAACATGTAAATTATAGTTTTACTAGTTTTGCAGGAAAAATAGTAAATCTAAAGAAGCTACTAGTTGAAATGTTTCTAATTAATTTAAATACGTTTAAAATGTTTAGCTACTATCATTCTTCACGCAAATTTTTAATTATTAGGTGGAGCAAAAATTCTGGGAAATTTTTTATCTAATAGTTGCCAGAATTTGTATCGTATATAGGAGTACTAGTGTTATATCTATAGCAGTTCAGGAATTTTGGCTCCAAAATGCTTATTGAACAGTATGATTTGCATGTGCTGATCCGGCAACATTCGAAAAAAGTTCTAACGATTCTGAAATCCGTCGATGAGATTAATGAGGGCGAAGGTGTTGGTACGGCGGCAAACTTCGTACTTCCAGCAAATCCGGAATCTGGCAGAACGATGGCAGAAAGTTTTGGACTATGATGGTCTCTACTTTGGAGAATAGTCCTTGTTGCTTTTGTTGTTAATTTGCGCATAACAACGCAACTTTCACTAATTTCCTAGAACTTTTTGCTCAACCTAGTAGATACAAGAAAATTATAAGTTGTATATAATTGATATTTGATATGTTGAAAGAACTTTTCTATCTATATTATATAGGACAAACGTGTCCATCCGTAACGCGGATGTCATTTTGATGGCAGCAACACCAGATGTTCAGATTTATGTTTTACTGCAACTTCTAAACATCGCACATCTTCAATTTTTACATTGTCAAATAGGGAAAGAATGTACCGAGTGTCCATAATTAAACGACCCTACTTTAAAGTAGTCAACAGACAAAACTATTGTTCATAAAGTTGTGAAATTTTGGGAAAGCCATAATAAAGGGGATGGAAATTTGTTCAAGCTAAAAAAAATAAATAAATCTATAAAATAGTTACATTAAAATCACAGACAATACATTAAACAATTAAAATTATTACATAAAAACACAAAAAACATCTTAAAAATTGGGACGTTTCGGATCATCACGATCCCTCCTCAGCCAATTGTAAACGTTAAGTCAATACTATCAACAGTTACAAGAAAAACACAACAGAAAGTCATCAGTTTCAAGTTACAAATAAAATAGAATACTCGACTGGCACAGATGCAGCTTCGTTAATCGCTAAATCCTTGGTTTTAGTATGCCAGACCTCTAAAAACACTCTCCCTGCGTAATTGTTGCAGCCGGATCGGATCACAAAAGCTTTATTAAAATCTGGAAAATGGTCGGTTGCAATAGTATGCTGAACGATCTATGAATTCAAATTTCTACATTTAAATGCCTGTTTATGCTCTTTAAGCCGTATTTCAAGTGTCCTGCTAGATTCACCAATATAAACCGCTTCACACTGAAGCGGTATAAATAAATCTAGTTTAAACTATAACTTAATAAATCAAGTTATAACTTAAATAAATCTAGTTTAAAATTTCGCCACCAGAGGGCGATTTTTAATAAATTACATATTCAGCATTAACATAGTTTAGAAATTTTAGTTTACAGGATGTTCATAATTAATCGACCCTATTTTAAAGTTGTATGCAGACGAAACTGTTGTTCAGAATGTTGTGAAATTTTTTGGATGACATAATAAAAGTATGGGAATATGTGTGAGCGAAAGAAAAAATTATGGGACCATTTTTTAACGAATTACACATTAAGCATACATTTACGATAGTTTAACAAATTTTGTGATAACCAAACATGTTCTGCATGATTTTCATCATTTTCAGATATCATCTGGAATCGTATGATAGCATCTTCTAGTGATGGGCGATTCTGGAAAATTTGAGAATCGATTAAAATCGACATCGTATAAAACAGAATCGATCGCAATAAGAATCGATTCCCAAATTCTAGAATCGATACTTGAATCGATATTTCGATGTTCACAGATTCACAAAGATAAGCTGAAAAATAGTAATTCCAAGACGTAGCGAATCAACAGGGTCGTACGTAACGACTATGTCTCAACCCTCACCTCCATTTATGGGGGCCCAAGACAATGTTAGTGGCCCAGAAGTAAACTACTATAGACCTTTGAGTCAAATAATAAGGTTTTTTAACTTTTAAAATTATTATTTTTAAGATGTAATTTTGATAATAATTTATATTATATTTAAATTTATCTTTGAAAAAGATCTCGGTCAGATAAAAAAAAAGAAAGAAATGATTTTTTTTTTCATCCGGAAAAGATGTACTTTCTACTCTAACTCTTATTTCCTTCAACCAAACAGATGGGGACTTACTTTCTATAAACGTCATTCTTCTTAAAAATGCGCAGATGAGCGAAATTTTGAAGGCGCTAAGTTTATTTAAAAAGTTAAATGGTTTTTCAGTCTTTTTAGAGTTTCCTATAAGCGTGGGGGAAATGCAAATATTGCAAATCTTCTTTTAAAATAGCTGTGATGAATGTAATTAACCAATCATCACATACTAATTATCCCACAATTAATAATAAAAATTCTCCTTTTAATAATATATTTAACTAAAATTTCTTTCCCTTTTTAAAATATATATCTCCTTATCTCATTTACAGTTTATAAATATCTTTCTTTTTAATGTTTACCAAATTTTCAGCTGTTAAGAAAAAAAAAGAGCCATTAACAATGAAATAACATACTTTTCTCTGGTTAACAAATAAATAAAAGTATATTCCTTGATTATATGTTTTTATTTTTTTTCTTTCTCCAGCAGTAATCTAAAATCTATAAACAGTTATTGACTCATGCGCTGACAAGCTGAGTGCACTCACTGAAATAATAATAAATAAAAAAGAAAAGTATCCAGTTAAACTGATGGCATTGAGCTCACAGTCATTAATACTAATTGTATTCTATACTCTTACTTCAAAGAATGCCTTTCGAAAAATAAATTAAGGGGGAATCAGCACCCATCCCCCCCCCGTCACATCTCTATACTTAAACAATAAGCCTCCAAATCTCATCAGGGAAGCGCTTTATCAAAATAAACTGGTTACCAAATTTGAAGCAAATCAGATAGAAAAACCCATCTATCTAAATTAAAAGGGGTTAAATATGATAATTCTGCATGAAAAATCCACTTATCTAAGTGTGTGGGGGGGAGGGTAATAGCCCCCGTACCCTCGTCCTTTATGCTTAACCAATGGACCCCCCAAAACTAATCAGGGAAGCGCCTTATGAGAATGAACCTAGAAAAAAAATTTTGAAGCAAATCGGTTATTTCTATCGAGAGTTATCGCGTTACGTATGTACGTACATACATGCATACAGAACCTGCGGGGACATTAGCTCTCAGGCTTTGATAGCCTGTGAGCTAAAAAGAAAAGTGCCCAGTTAAACTGATGGCATTGAGCTCACAGGCTATTCGCACAAACTGTATATTATGCTCTTATTTCAAAGAATAATGCCTCTCGAAAAATAAACTAAGGAGCGAGCGGGGGTTGCCCCTCCCCGTTTCCCCTCTTTATACTTAACCAATGACCCTCCAAATGTCATCAGGAAAGCGCCTTATCGAAATAACTTGGTATACAAAATTTGAAGCAAATCGGATAGAAAAACCCATTTCTCTAAATTAAGGGGTTATTAGCCCCCTGTTCCCCCCTTTATATTTAACAAATGAACTTCCAAATCTAATTAGGGAAGCGCCTTATCAGAATAAACTGGTATACCAAATTTGAAGTAAATCGGATAGCAAAACCCATCTATCTAAATTAGGGAGTGTTTTATCCCCTCGTCTCCCCCTCCCCCCCCCTTTAGACTATATAAATCAACCTTCAAATATAATCAGAGAAGCTCGTTATCAAAATTAACCGGTATACCAAAATTTGAAGAAAATCTGATAATTCTGCATGAAAAAACCATTTATCTAACCTAAGGGGGGGGGGGGGTGGATTAGCCCCCGTTTCCCCTTTATACTTAACCAATGAACCCTCAAAACTAATCAGGGAAGTGCCTTAGCAGAATGAATATAGAAAAAAAATCGAAGCAAATCGGTTATTTCTATCAAGAGTTATCGCGTTACGTACGTACATACATACATATAAAACCGACGGGCACAATAGATCTCAGGCTTTGATAGTCTGAGAGCTAAAAAGTGCCAAGAGCGTGTAACTAGTGGGGGGGGGACAGAAAATAAAAGAGGATATTAAAAGCTTTCCAACAATATGTTACACGAGATGTTTTGGAAGAAACAATAAATATGCCCCCCGGGGGACAGGTAAGTCTCAAACGGTGGGAGGGGTGACCTCAAATGTATCTTTGCTCAAGGTTTCAAAATGTGGATTTATAATAAAAGAGAACGAGAATTGGTCATTTTTTTTAAATAGCATGCATATTTTGAACGGCCCTGTAAATTAAGATTGGCGAGGGAGGGGGGGGGGGCGGAAAGGATTAGAAGGGACGAACTTGAAAAATACAACATAATAAAATAAAAACCCAAATAACTAGGCTTCTAAACAAAAGTATAACGATTTAACCTAGTATTGAATTCAGGGGGTGACCCGGGGGGAACATTGGAATGCCCCTCCCGAAAGATTTGAGATTTTACGCTTTTTAATGGACAAGTGTGCATCCCCCCCTTAGGGAACTCTAAAATCTCCCCCATCCCGACCGGAGCAGTCAAGAAATCAACCCGCCATTCAACACGGACCCTAGATAGGGAAAAAAAAAGGCTCTTACACAACATTTTACAGCAATTCTGCCACTAAAACAGTAAAATTGGAGGAATCCATTCAACCCGAATCGTATATCATGCACGATGCGATTTGAATTCAAGTAAATCAAAAAATAACAATTTTACCCGCATCTAAAAATCGGCATCAAATCTCAACTGAATCGATTCGCCCGAATCTAAAGAATTGGAGTAAATCAAAAAATAGCGATTCTGCCCGCATCTAAAGCTCGACATCGGCATCGAATCTAAACTGAATCGATTCGCCATTTCTGATCTTAATTTACGGGCAGAATCGATGCGTTAATGTTTTCTTGCTTTCTTTTGTCTTTAGAAAAAGAAAGCTTTGGATTCGTGAAAAATTTTGACTTCCGGTTTTCGAAGGATTTATAGCTTTAGAAGATCTTGTCTGGAATACGATTTGACTACTTTTATACATTGTCTGTCTGTAGTCTGTCTATTTGTTTGTCTCTGTCACAAAAAATTGTGGGCGGTCTATTTCAAGAACTAATGCATGGAATCTGTTGAAACTTTAGATTCAATTAGACTTTCATATAAATTGGTGCTGATTACTTTTTGATGTAAATCTACCGGCAGGCGGCGCTGCTATGCTGCAATTTCCCCGATTTTTGCAATAGCTCTATCTCAAGAACTAATGCACAGATTTTCATCAAACTTCACATTCAGTTAGACGTTGGCATAAATTGTTGCATATTAGATTTCGTTGTAAATCACCCAACAGGGGGCGTTGTTATGCAGATTTTATCAGCAGTGTTGAATTCCGACAATTTTCCCCGGGAGGGATTTCTGCTGATCCAGAGCGGGACACTTCAGAGGGGAAGGGGATTCGACTTTTGTACATTAAGCATAAAATCTCAAACCTTCTGGGGGGGGGGCATTTGAATGTTGAACGGGGGGGATGTCCTTCCGGGCTACCCCCGGAATTCAACACGTTTTTCTGAATTTAAACGATTTTAGGAATCATAACTCAAGAACTAATGAACGGACTTTCATCAAACTTAATATTCTGTCATAAGTTGTTCATTATTAGGTTTTCGTGTAAATGATATAACAGGTTGTGCTGCCATGCTGCTTTTTTTAGCAGTGTTGAGTTCAGATATTTTTCTCCGGGAAGGATTTCTATGGTTCTGGAGAGGAACATTCTAGAGTTTCGGGGGGGGGGGGGGATTGGACTTTTGTCCATTAAGCGTAAAATCTCAAATCTTCATGAGGGACATTTTAATGTTACGGGGGCGGGGAGTTGTCCACCCGTACCAGCCCCTGAATTTAACACTGTTTTTAAGAATTTACACGATATTAGCGATAATATCTCAAGAAGTAATGACCGGAATTTCATCAAACCTAATATTATGTGTCATTGACATAAGTTGTTCCTGAGTTTTTCGTGTTAATCATGTAACAGGCTGCGCTGCTATACCGATTTTTTTGCATGATATTCGTGATAGCCATATCTCAAACCTAATGCACGGAATTTAATCAAACTTCATATTCTGTTACACTTTCAGATAAATAGATCCTTATTAGGCTTGGGTGTATACTGCCCAACAGGTGCCGCTTTTTTGCTCTTTGAACTGGGATTTTCCGTTGAGGACATCTAGGCTAATATCAGATGAACGTCTTATTGCACGCTTTTTTTTCACTCTTACACCGTCCCTACACATGCTAGCGAAGGTGTATAGGGATGGCGTAAGATCGAAAAAGCGTGCAAAAAAGACGTTCGTCTGACATTAGCCTAAGAGGGTGTGGGCCGAAATTCAATGATTTGTTAGAAAAATGCAATGCTTATATTTTCTTTTAAAATGCACATACTTCAACGAACCTATCCTTTTTTTAATCCTCGTGATTGGCATAGGTTATCATTTAAATTTGACACTGTGATAGCGAATTTCGAAGTTTTAACATTTATGAGGCAGATGAATGTTTTGGGATTGGCACATCCAACTACTTTATCTTCAATTTTTGCAGGAAAATGAAAATGATATTACCTTATTTTGTCTTAGAGACATCGATTAAAAAATTAATAGTATCGAATAAATCGAGTTGGCCATAGTATCGATTAAATCGATTTAAAAATCGAAATCGCCCATCACTAGCATCTTCCACAGTTGACCACAGTATGTTCAGGGAAAAGCTAGAAAAATGTCGTGAAAAGCTGTCTTTAGAGCAAGGTTAAGTTAACAAATAAAATAACTCCCTCTGGTGGCAAAATTTTGAATTACTTTTATTTACAATTTTTTTAGCCTAAATAAGTTCCCATCCTTCATTATGTCTTTCACAAAATTTCACAACTTTATGAACAATAGTTTTGTCTGCAGACAACTTTAAAGTAGGGTCGTTTAATTATGGACACCCTGTACTTTGAAATGAAATTTGTTTTAAAAATGTATGGGAATTTCCTTTTGTGATTTTAAAATAAGTATTGATCATGATTTTTCTAAAAATATATTTCCATCCCGATTTACGAAACGATCGCGATTGCGAAATTAAATTCGTTTGCACTTAAAATAATATATATAGTTCAGCATTTGTTTCCGACTTACATACCATACTGATATTAGAACCTCATCGGTGAATTAAAAAATAATAACAAAATATAAATAAAACACAAGTCTAAGGCATGTAATCGAACTACGCGCTTAAACCTTTAAAATTATCAGAACCTAAAAAAAGGTGCTGTAAATAGGTAATTTGGTAATTTCCTTGGCTGTTAACTCTTGGCACGAGGCCAGTATGAATGTTTCGCATTTAATAAATTTCGAAACTTTATTTGAATATCTCGTTTCTATTTCCCATATAAAAATTACTTTCCGTGTGGTTAATGGGCAATTGAAATACAGTCAGTATCGGATATATGGTCACCCATGCGGTCCTGAAAAATATGACTTTATGAGCGGAGTGACCTTATATGCGGTGTAAACAGAAATTTTACTTTAGATAATAAAATATTATTAATATGTTAGTTGTATTAGTAAAATAATGTACAAAGAAGCCATTAAGATGCAATTTATAAAAGAGGAGGAGTAAACAAAAATTTCTATACACTTAAATTTTCGAATTGATGAGTATACTATAGACTTCTTTATTTAAAATAATCTTTTATGCATGATTGTTTGTTTAGTATCGTAGTTTTTAAAACTACTTTTCCTAATTGACGAACGTATTTAAAATGTTCCTCTGTACCTTCGAAATGGGTTAAAAAACATCTCAGGATATTTAATATTTTGAAAGCTTCTGTTCGCGTTGTCGGTTGAGCTTCAGGTTTGCTGATATTATTATGAATGACATTTCTGAAACGAAAACGTTATATATATATATATATATATGTTTCTGATATTATTAAGAATGACATTTTATTTTTCTTGGTAATCTTTTGTGATGGCGAATTAAGTCCTTTCACTAATGAACTCTTTTGCTATTATTAAATGAACCGTTACGTACGGAGATATTTGTTATCCGTGAGTACGTAGATGGTTGATTAAATTTCTTTCCTTTTTTTTTTAATTTTAAAATTATTTATCCTACATGCTTAATTTTAAAATACTTTTATTTTTGGCATTATGTTTCCACCTATTTCCGATATTATTATGAATGACATTTTATTTTTCTTAGCAATCTTTTGTGATGGCGAAGTAAGTCCTTTCAATAATGAACTTCTTTTGTTATTATTAAACGACCCATTGAGTATGGACATATTTGTTATCCGTGGGTACGTAGATGATTTATTAAATTTCTTTCTTTTTTTAACTTTTTAAATATTTATCATATCTGCATGGTTTAAAATATTTTTATTCCTGGAATTAAGTTTCCACCTATTTCCGGTATTATTATGAATAACATATTTTTCTTAATAAACTTTTTTCACTGATGAACTTATTTTGTTATTATTAAACGACACATTAAGTATGAACATATTTGCTATCCGTGGTTACATAGATGATTGATTAAATTTCTTTCATTTATTACCTTTTAAATATTTATCTGAACAGGTGCTGAACAGGTGAGCAGCATTTGGGTGTTTCCTAGCTGATGACAGCTTAACACCCAGTCTAGGAATTGAAAAGTCTTATGTTTTAATGAGCCTTTGGGAGAAAGTTAAACTGTAGCAAAAGCTACTAAAAGAGAAATTAAGGTAAAAGATAGAATTTAAAATGTTAAGGAAAAGGCATAAAAAGAGAAAAATTAAGTTACGACTTAAGATAGTAAAATGTTAAATAAATAATCTTTTTTGTAGAATAATCTTTTTCGTCGAAACTTTTTCGTAGAATTTTTTAGCAAGGTCATTAATACGCTTTCGCAAAGTAGTTGTTTTTAAGCCTCTACGGACCGTAGAGTTGCGTAAATAGCGGGATGCGTTACGCACAATACGCAGGTTTGTATTGTGCAGGCGACTAAGCTTGTCCATAGAAGTCCTACAGGTGAAGCCCCAGACCGGCCTGGCATAGGTAATAATGGGGAGGATGCATGAATTATACAGAATTCATTTGTTGTGTACTGAAAGTGTTTTGCTGTTGAGCAGAGGTTTTAGAGAGTTGAAGGCACCAGCGACTTTTCCTCTAATGGAAAGGATGTGCTTTTTCCAAGTTAAGCGGCGGTCCAGAATGCCACCAAAATACTTTGCTTGGTCAGACCATGAGATAACAGTATTATTAATTATTATTCTACTAGGAAATGTTAGTTTGCAAGAGAAGTATACTGTGGTAGTTTTGGTTTCATTTATTACGACGCGCCAAAGCGTACACCAGTTCATGAAGTCAACAATATGTGTCTGTAGTTTCCTATATAGAGTATACGGGTGGTGTGCTGAAGCATAAATACAGGTGTCATCCGCATAAAGAGCGAGATATGTGTGCAAGAAGCGTGGGATATCATTGAAGAAAACTATTTATCGGTGGTTCTAGACGATTTGGTCGAGGAGGGCGGGGCCACTTGCCCCACATCCCCGTCACATAAGATTGTGCAGGTTAAATGGTTAAGCAAAATTCATAGCTGGTAGCAGTGAGGGCATAAAAGTTTAAAAAATCTGGCTAGGGAATGGATGGGAAAAGGGCTCACATAAAAAGTAATGCATGTTTTAAAATATTTTTATTCCTGACATAAAGTTTCCGGTTATTTCGATATTATTATGGATGAAATTTTATTTTCCTTACTAAGCATTCGGTGATATCGAAGTAAATCCTTTCACTAATGGGCTTCTTTTACTATTATTAAATGACCTATTGAGTACGGAGATATTTGTTATCCGTGGGTACGTAGATGATTGATTTTAAATATCTTTCTTTAATACCTTTTATATATTTGTCATTCCTTCCTGTTTTAAAATATTTTAATTCCTGGAAATAAGTTTCCACCTATTTCCAATATTATTACGAATTACATTATATTTTTCTTAGTAAACTTTTGTGATTCGGAAGTAAGTCCTTTCTCTTATGAACTTCTTTTGTTATTATTAAATAACCCATTAAGTACGGATATATTAAAGCACATAGCCATTCGAGTCCTGTCTCCGGCAAATTCATTCCAGTTGAGTTTATTGCATTTAATTGTATTTATAGCCTGTCTTAATGTATGTGTACCTTTAATACGGAGATATTTTTTATCCGTGGGTACGTAGATAATTAAATTTTCATTTTTCTTACTTTTAAATGTTTATTCTTGCTGCTTTTCCTAAAAAATATTTATTCCTGGTATTATGTCTCCCCATTTTACCGATATTATTATGAATTTTCTTAGAAAGAGTTTTGTGATCTCGAAATGATCCATTCACTAGTCAACTCATTTTGTTATTATTAAATGAATCAATAAGTATTTAGATATCTGTCATCCGTGGATACGCAAATGAATATTTTTTTAAATATATTTATCCTACCTGGTTGTTGTAAAAGAATATTTTCTAAAGGTTTTATATCTGCTTTAAGGAAAAATGCTTAAAAAAATTTCAAAAGCTTAAATCAAAAAAGTATTTTTTTTTTTTTAGAATGTATTCTTTCCCTCAAAATTTAACCCTCTAAGTGTTTGGGGCGTAATATTCCGTTCACTAAGCTCCAGTTTTTACAGCAATACAAGCAATATTTAAGATAATATAATTCTATAGATTTAATGAATTTTAAATACACTGAAGAATGATTAATACTCTCAAAGATTACATTCATATTTGCAATTGAGTTTTTTTTATAATGTTGAAAGAATCATATTTTCTTAGCATTTAAAACAAAATGCAAAGAAAACAACATTACAATTTTACCCTTTTGCAAGACGCTCGGAGGGTACAAAGGCAAAAAATAAAATAAAATAAAACGAAATCATAAGACAAAATAAATTATTTCCAATTACCTGTATTTTCCTGTATCTAATTACTAATTTCAATAATAATAATACTTACAGTAATTACATTTCATAATTGTTAAATTTATACTCTAACTACTATTAATATAACATTAAAAATTAATTACAATATTTACGATAATTACATTTCTAAGTATACATATATTCTTCTTTAAATTATAGGGTTCCGAACTTTTGTCTCTTTCCTTTTACAATGTTTTAGATTTTCTTCAATTTAGATTTTAGATTTTCTACAATATTCTACAATTTTTGATGTCATGAAGAAACTCTAATCACTAAAGTACATTTTTCTTGATATTATTAAATGGCCTATTAACCCTCTCATTCATACAGGCCTCATATGAAGACAGATAAGTATTGTCCTATAAAGCTAACCCTTTTCAGCATTCATTTATGGAGATCTGATTTGTGGGCAGATAATAGCTAGGATGCAGCACAATAATGAAATTATTTTATAATAGGTTCTCGTTTATCACAAAAAAAAATTGTGAATAATGGAAAATAATGAAAAATAATTATATGCATGAAAGGGTTAAATACGAAGTCATAAGCTATTCATGGATAGATAGGTCGTTATATTTCCTTTCCCTTATTTATATTTTTCAGCTTAGTTAAACTTTGTCAATACATTTCTCCTAAAAGACATTTTCTGAAATATTTGTGTTTCTATATAAAAAAGTATCATGAAAACCTAAAACTCAAAAGAATTTACTCTATATAATAAAAGGCTAAGTCATGTGACTGTCATCAACAGTTCCGTGTTGACCGGTCCACTTTTTGTATGCCAAGCGGCCAATTTGGTAATTTAATATTAGCCGGGAGCAGGCCAAATATTGTAAATATCATGGCATCAGTATTACAATAGTCCATTTCATGCGACTGTCATAAACAATTTTTCGCGTGGTAATTTAAAACAAAGCTTTGATTTTCAAATTAAATGTCATGGTTTATGGTATTATTTATTACTTGTCTTTTTTTTAAGCAATAATTGAGAGTCATAAATATTAAATATTTCAGTTTTAAAGTTATGTATTTTAAATAAAATGGGTGAAAGTATTATATTTTAAATGAAATTAATGAGATACGAAAATATACGACGGGAACAATGTTTCGCAATTTATCAACTGCGCCCGGCTAACATAAAAATGCCGAGTTCAGGATTTTTGTATCAGAATCTTCGAATTTGGCGAACGATTGAGCAAATAAATTAAATTATGTATAAAAGTAGCTTCATACAATGCTTAGCATATGTTTAAGGGAGACCAAACTGGTCTCCAAGGGCGGCTAGTTATAATTGATTCATACAATTTACACAAAGATACAAAATAAGAAATTCATAATCAGTTCTAATATCCATAAATCTTTTCAGTTAAGAAAAATAGGATTGAATGCTGAGAAATACTGAAAATATAAAAATAAAATATTAAATAAAAACAAATTATAGAAAGCAATTTTAATGCATAAATAAATTTTGCTTAGAAAGATATAATCCATAAACCATGTATATACATTTTTGAAAACTCACTCTTGCCTTGTTGAATTTTCAAGATAATATTTATATTTGTAACATTTTAATTCAATGGTGCAGAAGAATAAAATGAAAACTTTTTTACAACATTTACCTAAACTGGCAATTTTATTCTAAATATGTCAATTAAAACATAAAATCAATAAACTTTAAGTCTTGGCGACATCGGCGTTTATAAACAGAATGAAGTTTTCTCACCTTACCAGCTACAAAAGCCATTTCTCGATTGATCTGTATTTAGACCATTTATATAGTTTAACAGTGCGGCAGTTGGTATATAGATACTCAGAAATTCCGGCACGTTTTTTAAACATACCGACACTGCATGTGTTGGTGAAACACATAAAAACTAAGAGTCTTTTTTGCGACTAATTGTGGTACACAGTGACACAAATCATAGTATTATTTTAAAGTGATTTTATCCTGTTTCTATTCATGAGTATTAACTCTTCCGGCATGGTGAGTTAAATTTTGTTCCACTTATATTAATTCGCCAGAATGACACCAAAATTTTCAAAAAAAAAATACTTTGTTATGTGCTGGAATAAAAGCGTATACTTATTTTCAGATAAATTTGCTCTTCGATTCTGTTGCCATTCAATAATTTCAAGGTTTTGGTAACAGAAGTACTTTGTGTCAGAAAGGATTATTAAATTCTGTATGGGAGATTCTCCCAATAAGCAAATTTATATATCCAATGTCAAAAATTTCTTAGTTGTAATATAAACACACATATATAAACAAATAAACAACTTGACATGTTTCGGTTACATTAGAGATGAAAAAATTATCATAAAAATTCATCATTGGTTCAAGGATCGATGGTTAATTTTGCATGATAACGGTTTTTATCTCCAATAAAATCTAAACATGCCAATTGTTTATTTTATTTATATGTGTATTTTCTGTGACACCTTACTATAGTAAAAAAATGTTATGTGTTTATATGTTTATGAAGAGGTGCAGTTCTTTTTTTTTTTATCTTTCTTTTAAGAAGAAGAAGACAAAACATTTTTTGCATTCTTTGTTCTTAATTAAAGATTTTAAAAATATGTCCCCATGTGTAAGAGTTTTCCCTGTAAGTCCAAAGGGGAATTTGTGTCTATTCTAAATCTTCCCCCAAATAAGAACAAAAGCTTACTTTTAGCCAACTAGCTAAGTTGCATTTGTATTAATATTTAAAATAAGAGAACAAGTTTATGATATTGTTATACTAAAGTTTTTTAGTTACATGTTTCTACAATAAATATGATGAAATCCAGCATGCATTTATATTTTTCAAAACCTGATTCCTATCTTGGAAATGACTGATAAGTAATTCAATATTTTTCAATTAAACTAAAATTTGCAACATGTGAAACAATATTTTATAAGTGATCATTAAATCTGTAACACACTACAGATTTTCAGACAAATATATATTCGCAGATGCAATATAAAAAGAAAATTTATCAATATTCAGTCACTGTTGTAACAATAAAGTTGATCGTAGTCATAAATCTTTTTTTCTTCCACATTTAATAGACATCTGCATCTTTTCAGCAAAACAGAAGAGACGTATTACAGTCATCAATTTTTCTTAATGTCTACTTTTGATCGTTAAGACCATTTTTATCTACGTACTATCGTACATCAAGCCCAAACAAAATCTTTCCGGGAGATTTAGAGTAAAAATCTACATGCTGAAATAAGAGAATTTCTAAAAATTATTTTCTTAGTAATATCTAATATGCATCAGAAATATAGATTAGGATGCATTGTAAATTATGATTTATTTTCTTTCATGTCATAGATCATGAGGCAAATTTGATTTATTCTTTATGTTTTCAAATTGTCATATTTGTTTAAGTTTAACCATAAACTTTGAAGGTAGAATACTACAATTATCTTAAATATACAAAATATATTTCTAAAGGTCCTGTAGGAAAACAATTGAAAAAATCATAATAATAAAAATCTCGTAACAAATTCACATAATGTTTTTCTGTAAAATGTTATATGATTACAACCATTTTGTCAAATAAATTACGATTAATTTTCAGTAAAAAAAAAAATGCTAGCATACAAAATGTTAGCAAATATTGAAGTGTAATGCTTCCTATTTTTTATTTCAGTTTGGTACAAAAAGAATGTAAATCCAGCTTGGTGAAACGAATTTCAAAGTAATGTTCCTCCTTTCTATCTTCTCCTCTATTTTCTTCTTTTTATTTTTCTTCTTATCCGTTTTAACATATTTTTCGAAGGCGAAGACGTTTCATGGTTAAGCTAAAACATTTTAACGATTCAGCATAAAAAATATTATAAAAAGCTCTTGTCTTTGGCAGACAAAGTAGATTCGTGAAAATAAAAGAAAGGAATTCAAACACTTCATGAAGGCTAACATAAAATTTTTGCTAGTATTTCAGGAAAAATTGACATGACTATATATCGGAGCATTAAATATCTAATCGATTACTGTTTGTCATCAGCGAAACAGTTTATAAAATAACATAGATCACAATTGTTCATTTAATATTAGATCATATGAATTTTATGTAAAATATATTTAAGTCTAAAAAATATTACTAAATATATAATAAAAATGTGTATTTTTAGCATATTTTAAAACATTTATATCAACATTTTATTTAAAAAAAATTACATGTGAAGCAAACATATTATGAAACAACAACTGTTTACCGCAGAGGCAAATTTCCACCAGTAATTCCTAATAGTTATTGTCACTATTTATGACAGAAAATATGTGTTTAAAGTAGAAAACAATTAATACGTAATAATAGTGGTGAACGTTTACCCCCACAGAAATCAACCTTTGTTCAGAACACTCCTTTATCCAATGATATTTGTGTATATGAATACGAGATACTCATAGCCTCTAAAGCATATACTAAAATGATATGAAGAAAGGGAATTTCAAAATTAAGACTGAAAATTATAAACAAAAGCAAATTTGATAAAATTATAAAGACAATGACATCTCTTACTATACATTTAGTGACATCAGACATATATGAATGGAAATTAGAAATACAAAACCTTTCTTTTGGTAAAGAATTTATGATATATGCAGTAATGCCATCTACCAAGTAATTCCGAATTTAAAAATTTATAAGATTTAGGGTTATTACATATCCACATGAGTTCATAACTTTGATCTTTATACTCATCAGTCATCACTTCCACAGTATTTTAAAGTTTAAAACATAATCTGAGATGGTTAATGTCTCTTCAATAGATTCTCAATTATAAATTTAAAGACGGCGCGCGGCTTTACGCCAAATGCTAATTTTGGTAATTTCTATTTCTTCAACTTAGCAGATCTAGTTATATCTGCTTGATGACTGAAAAAATTGCATTTATTCCAAGATACCATAAAAATTCATCGTCGATCCAGGCAGTGTTGCCAGTGGGCTACTTTTTTTTAAATTCAGGTTTCTTGATTGGCATAACTTTTTTGAAACAATAAAATTTCCTTTGTTTTAGCCTTAATTAATATGTCATTAAATAAGGCGCATTTTACCATTTCAAAAAAGGGGTGACAATTAAGAATCGGATTTAAAAAAAAGTAGCCTATCTGGCAACACTGGATCCAGGGATCGATGATGAATATTTATGATAATGGTTTTTATCTTTAATAAAACCGAAACTTGTCCAGTTGTTTATTTGAATATATATGTATTTTGTGTGACACCTTACTGAAGTAAAAGAAAGATTTTATGTTTTTATATGTTTATGAAGAGGTGATATTCTCTTTTTAAATTTAAATATTTAAAAAACGTTTTATGAAAATATTTTATGGAAACATTTTATTTTGTGAAAAATGAAGGAGATACATATGATATTTATAGATTTAGAAAAAGTATACGATTCCCAGAAAACAACTGGGGAAGGCAATGGAAGTTGTCGATATAAGTAAGCCAGTAATAAACCTGGTGAGACTTATATACAAAACTAATACATGTGAAATAAAGAAGGGATCTAAAATTTCGGAAGAATTTAAAACAAGCAAAGGACTTATGCAGGGATGCTGCATGTCACCCATACTATTCAAAATATATATGTATGTTGTGTTAAAGGATAGGACAAAAAAGTGTGAAAAGAAGGACGTACAATTAGCGAATGATAAATATTTATTCAACCTACTTTTTGCTGATGATCAAGTGATAATTGAACAAGATGAGTACGATATTGAGTATATGAAATGGAAACTCTTCGACACATATAGAAAATGGGGAAATTTTTAACATCAGGTTTCAAGGAAGATATCATAATAGGAGACAAAGTGATAAAGAATGCATCTAATTTTAAATACTCGGGATCAGAACTACAAGAACAGGGTGAAACAGAAATGGAAATATATAGAAGAGTAGTAACAACAAAGAAAGCAATATCAGCATTAAACTCTGTGTTTTGGAACAGTAATATAATAACTAAGACGAAAAATATAATCTATAATACAATCATTGAAAGTATTTCACTATATGATGCAGAAACTTAACCAATCAATGTAGCAAATGAAAAGAAACTATTGGCAACGGAAATGGATTATTGGAGGAGATCGGCAAGAACATCGAGATTGGAAAAAAAGACAAACATTGAAATAAGAAATCAATTAAATGTGAGGACAAATATTATGCAGATGATAGATGAGAGAAGGTTAAGATGGTTTAGACATGTGAAAGGAAAGGAAAGCAGTAGATTGCCAAGGTCACTAATGAACTGGCAAGAACAGAAAACGAAGACCAAGAACACTTTGGAGGGATAACCAATATATGACAAAATATGGGAAAATATGGACCGAGAGAGGCAAAGGCGTAGGACAGTGTTGAATGGCGAAGGATGTTATATTTAGCTTTTGGTTGAGGAAAACCGCAAATGTGGGAAAACTCCTAAAGAAGAAGAAGACAAAACATTTTTTGCATTCTTAGTTCTCAATTAAAATCTTTAAATTCCGTTCCCATCACAGACTTCTTATATAAGTAGACCCCAATTTGGTAACCTTTTCTTGAAGCCTACATTTCTTCCCTCCGTCACTTTATGGAGGGCAGAGATGCACGCCAAACCGGTTTTACTCCCGGCAAAAGCTTCTCCGAATCCTCTTCGAAACCTTGAGTTGACTGAGAATGAAATCTGAAAGTTGCCAATAAAGGGATCACTGTCAAAAAAGACATCCTTTTGGCGATGAAAGTGCGAAAACATGTTGGATTCAAAATATGGCTGAAATAACAATGGGGTTTGGTCTCTACTCCTATCTTTCCTCTGAGGTTCCCATGTGTAAGACTTTTCTATATAAGTCCAAAGGTGGATTTGAGTTTAATAGGAATCGTCCTCTAGATAAGAATAGAAGCTAAATTTTATCCTATTAGTTCCATTTGTATTAATATTTAAAATATGAGCACAATTTAATTCGAATTTTATCCTACAGATTTTTGTTGCGCGATTTTACAATAAATATGATGAAATCCAAAATGCATTTATGTTTTTCCAACTCTGATTCGGATGACTGTTAATTCAGTTAATTCAGTATTTTTCTACTAAACTAAAATTTGGAAACTTGTGCCACAATATTTCAAAAGTGATCATTAAATCTATAACACACTATGGAATTTCAGACAATATAAAAAGAAAAATGATCAATATTTAGTTACTGTTGTAACAATGAAGTTAAGCGTAGTCATAAATCTTTTTTATTTTTATTTTAATAGACATCTGCATCTTTTCAGTAAAACAGAAGAGACGAACTACAGTCATCAATTTTTCTTATTGTCTACTTTTTATCGGTAAGATAATTTTTATCTAAGTTGTACCGTGCATCAAGCCCAAACAATGAAACTTTCCAAGGTATTTAGAGTAGAAATCAATATACAGAAATAAGAGAATTTCTAAACGTTCTTTAAATAGTAATATTTAATATTCATCAGAAATATCGGTTAAGATGCATTGTAAATTACGATTTCTTTTTTCCTTCACATTATAGATCATAGAGAAAATTTGATTAATTCTGTATAAATTTAATTTAAAAGAAAGATAAATGTAAGCAAAACATTTCACTTGCGATGAACAAAAACATATATATAGATCCAAGTCAAAAAATTAGAATAATAGAAAATAGGGAATTGTGAAAAAAGGTTTTTTTATGAATGGCTTATTCAAAAAGAAATACAGGATAAAACTAAATATTGTAAGGATCTACATAGCTTATAGAATCTTTTAGCTTAAAAATTAAAGGAAATAATACAAAAATTAAAATAATTATTCACACTTAAAAAAAATTAATATATTAAAATAGCTGTTCACCTGGTTCAAAATATTAGACGAATGCACTATAAATAATACGCGTTTTTTTAACGAAAAATAGTTATTCTTTAATATTTTGTAGCATCAACTTTACATTTTATAACAGTACGAACTTGCTTTGCCAAGCTAGCTACAAGTCGTTCACATTGTTTTCTGCCCAGCCATGACCATGTCGACTTTATGCTGGAAAGAAGCTCAACTTTGTTTTTTGGCGCAATATCTTGCAGTCTTTTCTTCATTATTCTCCAAAAATTCTCTATTGGATTTAAATCCGTTGAATTAGCCGGCCAGGGAAGTACGTTAAATTGCTGTTGGCTAAGCCAGTTCTTGTGTTACACTGACCTGTGTAGAGGTGCTGAATCATGTTGCAAAACAAAATCGCCACCATACTGATCTTCCGACTAGGGTATCATAAAATAATCAAGGATTTCTTGATATACAGTAAAACCCGTTTAAGAAGTTCCCGCTTAAGAAGTTTTCCTATTTATGAAGTTTATATTTTCGATTCCCATTTTTCTCTTATTCTTACAACACTAAAATAACTCGTTTAAGAAGTTTAGTTCGAAACTCTTTCCCGCTTAAAAAGTTTTATTTTTCCTTCCATTTTTACTTTCAAAGCTCGTTTATTTTGTCTTTTTGATTATTATTTTATTTTCTGTGCTGAAATCTCTTTATTATTCTTCGCTATTCAAAAAGGTCAATGTTTAGGACTGTTAGCAGATGTGGTCACCTCTATTTCACCTTAAAATCTGTTTAACGTGTTTGATGGAAATGGAATGTGGGTAGTGGATGGGCCCCTCGTCACTGTAACAATAGTGACTGATAAAGAGAAAAGGGAATTGCTTTGCCCTACCGATGGGTGGTTCTTTCAGTTCAATAGTTACAACAAATTATTTCCCACCACCCTATTTCATAAGTGTAATGTACCAAAGCTCCGTTTGGTTTATTCATTTCACAGTTTTTAAGTCAGTGTAAAGTGCATAACATCAAAGCTTTCTCGTTAGAAAATACACGAACAAAAAATTTCTGTTTTTCCCCCAAAAAAAGTCGGGCAAGGCAATTAAAAGGAAAGCCTTTTCAATTGAAAACAAAATCAGAATTTTGAAAGAAGTTGATAGTAACGCGAAAACAACAAGAGTTGAAATTGCAAAGAAGTTGAACATACCAGTGGCTACTCTGAATGGAATTGTAGCAAAACGAGATCTCATTTTAAACTGTTCTCAAAAATCTCGTAAAATTAAAAAGGTGAAAAGGGGAAAATATGAAGTTATGGAAGAAAAGTTATTGATTTGGTTCAAACAAGCCAGATCCGCCAATATTCCTATAAGCGGACCTATTCTTAGAGAGAAGGCTGAGGAAATTGCCAAAAAAATGGAGGTTGAATTTACTCCTTCAAATGGATGGATTGATAGGATGAAGAAAAGAGCTGTATTAACTTATAATTCTATACAAGGAGAGAGTAAAAGTGTCGATCCACAAGAAATCGAAGAGTGGAAGAAAATCTTACCAGATTTAATAACCGGCTATCATCCTAAAGACATTTTCAATATGGATGAGTGTGGACTTTTCTACAATCTTTTACCGGATAAAACATATGCATATAAAGGCGAAAAATGTCACGGAGGTAAAAGAAATAAGGAACGACTTACAATTTTATTGGGTGCCAACATGGATGATTCTGAGAAGTTGCCAATTTTAGTTGTTGGAAAATCGAAGAAACCCAGATGTTTTCAGAATGTGAAATCGCTGCCTTGTGATTATGAAAGCAACAAGACTGCGTGGATGACAATTACAATTTATGAAGATTACTTGAAAAGATTGAATGACAAAATGAGGAAAGCTAAGAGGAACATCATCATTTTCGTAGATAACTGTGCCGCCCATTCCAAAGACACGAAAAACTTGAGCAACATAAAAGTCCATTTTCTACCAGCGAACTCAACTTCCGTTTTACAGCCTATGGATCAGGGAGTAATTAAAGTGTTTAAGCATCATTATAGAAAACGGCTAGTGAAATGGATGATTGAAAAACTTGACAATACTGGAGAGTTTAAAAAAGTGAACGTTTTGGAATCAATTCATTTTATTTTATCTGCATGGGAGTTAATAACCCCATCTGTTATTGCCAATTGTTTTCAAAAAGCGGGATTCTTGGATGGAGAATCAACAGAAGAATATGAATTTGATATTGAGGATGATTGGAAGACTCTTCAAAGAAAGATGGATTTCACTACATCGTTTGAGGAGTACGTGTCGGTAGATGATGAAGTAGTACCATGTGAAATGCTTACAGTGGATGATATATGTGAAATGACAGTAGATGAAGAAATGAGTGAAACTGGGGAGGAAGATATTGAAATTCCTAGATTTTCGGAAGCTGTAAAAGGACTAGAAACTTTTCGGAGTTTTATCGAAAATGTCGAAAATGTGCCTGAAGAAGTTTTCAAAAGCTTAAGACAATTAGACTGTTATCAATTAAAAGTTACCGAAAAAAAAACAGAAACAAAAAACTATAACCGTTTTTTTTTTGTTTTTTTTTTTTTGTTTTTTTTGCAAAAACATATCAAATGACTCTTAAAGAGAAATTTCTTGTCTTGGATTAAATACAGAGTTTCTAAGGGTTTCTAAGGTAATTATGTATTTTTACTTTATTAGCTAATTTTTTAAGTGTGCAAACTAATTTAAATTTCTTAAGAAAACTCAATTTTATAGAAAATACTCTTTGTATTATTGTACTAAGATAAAATAAACCCTCTTCTGAATATCAATATTTAAACTATTAATTTTTTCAAAAAATGCTAATTTTCCCGTTTAAGAAGTTTTTCCCTTCCATTCCATTGGGAAATTTCTTAAGCGGGTTTCACTGTATATAAATATTAATCGTTTCGTTAACAATACATAGCCTTCCAGGACTATCTGCAGTCATGCAAACCCATACCATTACACTGCAAATTTCGCTGATCATTTCATGCAGTCGTTCTTGCTTAATTCGCCATACACCATATGTTACGCAAAACACACCTCATCACTAAACAATATCTTTTTCATTCATCCAGTTCCCATAAAGGCCTTTTTTTGCACCACTTTACTCTTTCCCTTTTCTGTTTAATAGCCATGAGGGGCTTTATCATTGGTGCACGAGATTGAAATCCAAATTTATGGAGATAGTATTGTAGGTTTACTCACATCAACAACGTATTCTTTCCACTTTCGATGCAAATATCTTTCACTTCAAAAACTTTTTTTAGCAATACTCTTTAGATTTCTATCATCTCTCTGAGTAGCTTTTGGCTTTTGACCTCTATTCAGATGCTTGTTTTTAAAATGTCCGTCGTTAAAATACTGATTTATAGCGCTTCTAGCACTTGGTTAAGAAAATTTTAACCCCTTAATTCTCGCTCTCGTCAATATCACGTTCGTTATTTCTCGTGCCCGCCATATTTCCGGGCTGGAGATATATTGATGGAAAAAACTTCTGAAACCAGAAAAATTTAACTGGCATTTCCGTGTGAAAACTCTGAATATTAACATTTGGGTTTGGTTTTTGGCGCTGATCGTGATGTTGGACTTTGTATTGCATGTTTCGAAATTATTAATTATTACTCCAAAAATTATTAATAATCAAAATTTAATGTATATTATACTATTTCAAATATTATTTGGAAAAATTTGATGTTAATGATAAATAAAGATCTAAGATTTGAAAAATAAAGGTCTTATTCGCATTAATTTGTATGGTGTAAAACAAACATTAAGACACAGAATTCTCGTATGATGGCTTTTCTACAAATGAGAATTTGTTCTATAACATCTTTTTTTTTTTTTCGCCTAAAAAAACTAATTGCATGTTTTATATAGAAGCCTTATAATTATTCAATTTCTGTAATAGAAAAATAGGTACTGTTTTGATGGTTTTTCCAAATAATAAGCGACCGTTAAGAGGTTAAGTAACCAGCAATATATTGCTGATTACGACCTTCTTTATGCAAATCAATAACACGATGCTTTGTAAACTCCGTTATGTCGGACGAACGACCATGTTTCACATAAAATGAAAACGATGATGCAAAGCGTTTTTATAACTTAAGAAGAAGTCCCACAGACGCTAATTTTATGTTTAATTTATGCAATCTTCTGAACCAACCAGGAAAATTCATAAGTAATCTAATTTTTTGAACCACCTATCTAATATTTTGAATAATGAAAATAATTTTACAAAAATACAATATTCACTCGTAATTTAATCTTTTACAATTTTAATTTTCTTTAATAACATGCAAATTTACAAAACGTCAACCATTGTTCTTTCTCAAATGTGCTACACTGAAATAAAGCTAAATGCAATTCCAAATACAAATGAAATGAATTATTCTAATTTTTTGACTTGGAGCTGTAGTTAAACAACTCTTTACTACATTTTATAAGAGACAATAAAGAATTTCGTATTTGTAGGGGCCATGACATAGCTCAGTCATAAAAAAACATTTTGGGCAAGTTTACATTTTGCGCCAAATGATTTCGAAAATAAAATTACAACAAATGAAAAAAGGAGGGCCAAGTAAAAACGAGGGATTCGGTTAATCTTTCTTCGTAAAACGAAAAAGCAACGGTGGGGGAACTCTTCTATAACAATATATTTTACGTGGTATTTGGTGTGAAATTTGTATATGCATTTATTTCACCCTATAACACTTTACAAAAATCCATTTGAAGAAAAATATTTTTAAAAACTATTTTTAAAAATGACAAAATATTAGTAAAATTTTAAAACTAAAAGAAATTTGAAATTAAAATCTGGTTGCTAAGCTATGATTTTGGAACTTGTCTCCAATGTACCTCGTGCTCCCGAACCTTAATTTCAATACTGGTCGAGAGAGAATAATTTTCTTTGACGCAATCATTTTAAATCTTTATAGTTTACGAACAAAAGTTCAACTTTCTTTTAAAAAATAAATATTTTTTATTAATATTTTCTAAAATGAACAATTATAATAATTAACACTCGTTTTAAAAAATATTCAATCAAGTTAAATTTACCCTTTTTAAGAATGAAAATAACTATTTCCCGCTAATCATGACGTCATTTCCGAAATGGATAATTTTACGATGCGTATTATTGACATTTACTTTCCCTTTAAAAAAGAAAAAAAATAACTTATTTCAATTTTTAACTAAAAATTAAATCTTCATATTATTAATAACTTCCTTTATGTAATAAGAATCGATACTTACTCATTTTAATGCACCTTATACTATTAAGAAGTACTTGAGAGTTTCCGTTTTATTTCCAATATGATGTCATATTCATATTTTTTTTCTTTTTTTTTTTTTATTCCTTTTTCCTTTTTCACGAGAAAATCTTTAATTCAAAATTATTTATTGCAGAGAAATTATTATTCTGTGTTTTCATTTTTTGGCAACGAAAAAAGTAAAAGGTTAAATTTTATAGGAAAATTGTAAATTGATTCTATATGAAAAATAATGAAATTTTTAACTGCAGCGAAATATAGTATTTGAATAATATAAATAAAACACAGCATATGTTCATTTATGGGTTATAATCCATCTATATGCAAAGATACAAAGGCCATTTGGAGGTTGATTTCATTCAAACATTCACAGACACTTTCGGATTTATAATATTATAAGTATTGACACACAGTGTTGCCAATGGGCTACTTTTTTTATTCAGATTTCTTGATTGGCACCATTTTTTAGAAATGTTAAAATTCGCTTTCTTTATTGACAATCTAATTATGTCGAAAACAAGAGGAATTTTACCATTTCAAAAAAGTGGTGCCAATCAAGAAATCTGAATTTTAAAAAAGTAGCCCACTGGTAACGCTGTTGACACATTGTTCTTGAAAAATATTTTTGAATTTTATTCCATTAATAATAATTACTTATTTTGTTTCTTCTCTGTCTTACCGTATAAAAGTTAATGCAATAGAGAAGGAAATTGTGAGACATTTATCAGTGAATAGGATTTTTTTTTTTTATCTCAATGAGTTTGCATGTTTATGTACGTGTTACTTTAGATTCCATGTAACAAAAAGAAAAAATAAATAAAATTAGACAATGATTGTGGTTCTTGAATCATATATTCCGACTTTGCAAATCCTTCTTATATTTCTTCTCTTTTTGCATCTAAAACTTTCTTTAGACACATTTATAAGTATATTTTTTCAGGAGCGAAGAACAATTCTTTCAGTTCTAAATATTCATTGACAATATATATATACAGTAATGCGATAGAATCTTAACTTAATGCAATAGAGAAGGAAATTGTGATACATTTATCAGTGAATAGGATTTTTTTTTTTTAAATCTTAATGAGTTTGTATGTTTATGTACGTATTACTTTAGGTTCCATGTAGCAATAAGAAAAAAAAATTAAAATTAGACAATAATTATGGTTCTTGAATCGTATATTCGGACTTTGCAAATCCTTCTCATATTTCTTCTCTTTTTGCATCTAAAACTTTCTTTAAACACATTTATAAGTATATTTTTTCACGAGCGAAGAACAATTCTTTTAGTTCTAAATATTCATTGACAATATATATATACAGTAATTTCCTTAGTAAATACTGATGCTTAGCATTTCAGAACGGTCTTTTGAAGAGAAAACCCTAATGGACAATTTTTTTCTAAACATATTCCAATATCTTCATTTCTTTTCTAGCTATTTTCATTTATTTATATTTTTGATACTCTTACGATAAAACACAAGAAATAAATCGGAGCTCTGACGAACAATAAAAATGTATTCAGAAGTTAAATTTGTTGCTATTCCTATATATTTTTTAACATGAAGTATCTTTTTCAAGTAAAATGAATAATAGTTTTTCGATAATGTAATGTAGTTGGATTTAAATATATTTTTTTATGATTCTTTGAAAACAATTTTATATTTGTCTACCTTTCTCTTACAGAATATTTTTAAAAATAAATTGCGGGATATTTTCTTCTACTTTTGCATTCTAAATTCGTTTTCTAACTTTTTCTAACTTTTTTTAATATTCTTCTCTTTTATGCAAATTAGTTTTTTATACATTTATTTTAATTCTCTATATAAAAAAGCTTTTTTCAGAATATTTTAATGAAGTTAATTAAAGGATCTATATAAGGTTTTCCAAAAAAAAAAAAAAAATCAACATTTAATGCACCATTCCGCTATTTTAAAAATGTATTCATTAATTAGTTAAGTTTTTTTAATAGTGTTGAGCATTAATTTAGATTTTATAAAAGTAGAAAAAAAATAGATTTGAAACTTAATACTTGAATCATCATTCTAAAATTTGAAATTCCTCTTAACATTTTTTCACTTTTTTTAACTTAAAGCCTTCTTTAAATTCATTCATTAGTACATTTTTTCATAAGTAAATTACAATTTTCCCTTTCTAAACAACCACTCTGTCACAACAAAATATATATGTAGCCATTTCCTTACTTACTATAGATGCATAGATCATCCTTTAAAAAAAATCCCTTTTTCCTACACGTATTTCTTCGTCTTCCTTTCTTTTCGTTCTAACTTTACTTATTGATAATCTTCAGAATATTGCATTAAGACACACAAAATTCTTTGAAATTACTGGGAACAAAGAAAGATAAAAACTTATTTGGATGTTCAGTTCTTTGCTTTATTTTCTTTTACAGCATCTACGTTTCTTTTTTCTTCAAAATTATAAGAAAAAAATAATATTTTGTGTACAAAGTCATGCAGTTAAATTAAAATACAGTCTCTGCTGACTTCTTAAGAATGCTGAATTTTTTTATGATTTTTTTAAATTAAAATAATTTTAATTTAATATATAAGTTAATTTTTCCCAAAATTTTCATTCTAACTTTCTTTTCATCCCCCCCCTTTTTTTTTGTTTTTACCATTATTTTATGAACCATTTAATTTTAGTTATTTTATCCATCAATAGTGAAAAAGGACTCTTTATAGAATATTTTATTGAAGATAAATAAATGACTTTTAATGGGCGTTAAAAACAACAACAAACAATTAAACTTTTAAAATACAGAAATATTTTCATAATGTTTTGCGATTAATACAACAATTAGCGAAGAGGCTAGAAATTAGAGAACTAAAAAATATTTACAGGATGAAGATAAATTAGTCGGTCACTTTCATAAGGAGCAATTTCCGAAAGATAATTGTAAATTTTTCCCGCTGAAAGGCCAGTTATAAGTATTATAAGAGTGCGTACCCTCATAGCATGCATGGTCACAGTGACGTCGTTGTAACGTCACTGTGAGTCACTGTGGTCACGTCACATCTGTGACCGAAATGCCACCACTCATTGATGTCACATTGTGAATGAGATGTGAACTTCTTAGAAAACTTTAAAAAAATACAAAAAATCTTCAAAACATGTTGTTACTGTAAAATTTTATTTTTCTGGCAATAAAAAAGAATTGTTATGTCACTGCATGTAACGTAGGTCACGACACACTCACAAAAAAAAGTCCCCCCCCCCCATATTGTAAGTCACAGTGTGAGAAAAATACGAACTTCAAAAATCTTTGAAAATGAAGAGAAATGTTTTAAAAAGGCCCGAGCTACAGCGGCATAAGGAATTAAAATATATTAGTGGGTAGCAAGTAGTAAATTCAGACACGAAAAGATGGTGGTGGTGGTGGTGGGGGGGGGGGGGGGGCATGTAAAGGAAAATGCACGGTACAAGTATCAACAAACTAGATTTTCATGCTATATTTTATCAATTTGATATCTAAGACTGTGAAAGTATACTTTTTTTAAAATTTCAATTTTATCTAGTATTGCAATTTAATATAATAATCTTTCTCTTATTTTTATTATTATAAAAGTGTTTCTCGGAAATTATAATACAGAAAGAAGATAATATTATAATAAGAAATAACATATTTAGAATTAGGAATATTAAATATATACACTTTACATATTTAGTCTGCAGGAAGGAAAATTTTCAATTTATTTTTACCGACCACTGGTATTAGAAACACTTTTGTGGCTTCAAACTAAAAATTTCTATTATAGTTAAGTCTGCAGCTTTTAATGAGCACTTAGAAAGAGTCTTCAGAGTTTAGTCGTACATACATTTCTTGCTTTATAATTTGCATTCAAGTCATATTTTTTCCTGTTAGTGTACCTATTTTAAGTAACTATTTTTTTAAAAAATTCTACTTCTTTCAGACTTTTAAAATAAAATTAGCATTTTCCGAATAAAAAAAAGTAATACAAAATTTATGCAAAACCCATGATATAATTTATTATTCGTATTTCAAATTTGTGTTTTAGAGATATGACTCTAAAAAAAAAGTTATTTTACGAATAGTTTTATTCTATAGGAAATTAACATGAAAAGAATGACGATTGACAAAGAAATTTTTTTTATCCTCGATATTTATTTATATATTTTTATTTTTAGGAAGATATTTTGTATTTATTATGTGTGAAACAATCTTTACTTAGAAAAAGGGGGGGGGGGGTTAAAACTGATAAAAAGAAAAGGTAAGATACATTGGAAAATTCTTCAAATACAAAAATTTAAATACAGACAGTCTCATAAAATGATTGCACATATAAGTTCCATATCTGTTTATATAAAAGGAAATAAATTAACACCTGCCCCAAATCGTCTGCCACGATACCGCAGGGTAAACAGAGAACTTTTTGTTCTAACAGATGCGGTAAGTTACTAGTCTAAAATGTAAGCTTTTGCGTGTGCTTTTTTTAATGGAAGAAAAAGACGTCGCCATTTTCGGATACACACGGATATTAATAATTAATTTATGGAGCTCAAAAAGTAAGTCTTATTTAATTTAAATTGTTTATTCCTGTTTTGTATATTTGGTGAGAAGGCTTAAATAGTTTTATATTATACCTATAGAAAGAGACTGATCTGTGATTGTTTTTCAGATTAGAAATTAACATTATACTGAATGGAAAATGCCGTTTTACATACTATAGTACTGAAACTTTTGAAAGACTTTTTTTCATTGCTAATAATATTTTAAATTATTATTTAAAATCTTAAATCTTCATATCAATGTTTTCAGATTTAACATTTGCCAAAATTATAAAATAACAGGAATTCCTTGTAACATATGGAGAGATTTTTGAGAAATTGTTAAATCTAACATTTAATTCATCTATTGTACTTTGTTGTTGTTTAATAGTACAATTATAAATACTAATTATATAGTGTTTTTCAAATTGGTATATTTATTTTTTTTAATTGTATGTAAGCACGTTTTTGCTGTTCGTGATTTTAATCAAACATTTAATTGTAGACATTCAGAATCAGTTATTAAATTTTCTTCGATTGTAAACTCATTTTCTGCGTTTTTGATACACGTTCGATACTTCGCATTAAAAAATAAAATATGACAATTAAGCATTGAAATAAAGTGTTTTTCATGCCTGATAACAAGTTTATAGATTAAACTGCTTTACTATACTTTTAAAATTTCATATTTATAATATTTATAAAAAATATTTATAATTTATGATATTTATAAAAGTTGATATTGTACTGTTCATTAGCGATAATTGCTGGAAATGCATTTTTAATTATAATATGCGCTTTTATGATTCACTATATTTATGCATAGTAGATGGTGTATGTAAAAGCTATAATTTATATACAAGGCTACACAAAAGTATACGTAAGAGTTAAGGGGTATGGGCACAAATTGCTTAAAGGTGTTTTTTAGATGAGTTATGGAGTTTTATGTTGAACTGCATTTAATTTACTAAGAAATGTTTGTAGAATATGGATAAAATGATACATAGGGACACGCAAGGAAATGGATATATGGCCGTCTATAAATTATAATTTCTGGAAATGTGATGTCAGCAGTTTTAAGAGTGTTTTAATTTGAATTAAATTTTAACTAAATAGTGGCGTGTAATAAAGATTCTAGGTAAACTACAGGGTTGTACAAAAGTATTCAAGTATATTTTCATATATTAGTATAAATTGCTGAATGAGAATTTCAACCTGCTATGCGTTTTCTTGCTAAACTAAATTTTCACATTATATACTAGTATATATCAACCTACAGATTAAATATAGGGCTATTCAAAAGAATTGGAAAACATATTTGGCTATGGACGGTAACTGCTGAAATCAGTTTTTCAAATGTTTTATGCGTTTTCTAAAATATTTACTTAGTTATCTTATTTACGTTATTTCCTTAAATTACGATGTCTAGTTAAAGCATTCAGGAAGCGTTGGAAAGTGCTTTATAATCTATGCTTAACGCATGATTTTTCTTACTTGTTTTTTCTATTTCCCAGATCAGTCATTTCCTATAAATCATACCAAATCTATTTAGCTCATATTAACAAAATACAATATACACGGGAATAAAAAATTTAAATAAATATGGCTTATCTTATTCTTCTTTAAATAGGAAATGTATTAATATCCGTTAGACTCCATGTTCGTATTTAATAAAATAATAACAAATCACAACGCATAAAAACTTACACATTCTTAATATAAAGCTTGAACTCAAGATCAAGCTTAGAACTTAATAAAAAAGGATGCCATTTGATAAGCATTTTTTCAGTGTAAAAAGTAAAAGTATTTTAGAAGAATAGGACTCCAAAATAGCGATACATTGCTAAAAAGTACGGTAAAAAGATAATATTGTATATTTCAAACAAAACTTTATTTTAAAATTCATCACAGTGTTTATAACAAGAATCATCACAGTATTAATGCTTGGAAATTTTTCCAGAGAGAAACATTCGCCTTGCAAACAATATTTCAAATGGAAATCAAATTTCAAATTGATTGCTTAAAAGGCGCAAAAGCCAACATAGTGAAAAAAATTCCATAACGGTACTTGAATCCGGGCCATCAGTATAGCGCACTGACATTCTACCCACTAAACCACATGGAACGAGACCCAGCCTGGAAAATGTCTTACTATTACATGTTGGCAAGGCTACAAACACAGCACAAGATGGAATATTTATCATGAGCCACCGACATGGGGCAAACACTAAACTTAATTAAATCCAGCAGCGATTCAAACTATATGGATACTTGGAAATTTTTCCAGAGAGAAACATCCGCCTTGCATACAATATTTCAAATGAAAATCAAATTTCAAATTAAAATTGCATTTTAAGCAATTAATTTGAAATTTGATTTTCATTTGAAATATTGTATGCAAGGCGAATGGTTCTCTATGGAAAAATTTCCAAGTATTTATATAGTTTGAATCGATGCTGGATTTAATTAAGTTTCGTGTTTACCCGATGTTGGCGGCTCACGATAAATATTCCATCTTGTGCTGCGTTTGTAGCCTTGCCAAAATGTACTAGTAAGAAATTTTCCAGGCTGGGTCTCGTTCCATGTGGTTTAGACGGTAGAATGTCAGTGCGCTACACTGATGGCCCGGATTCAAGTCCCAGCTTGGAATCTTTTTCTCTATGTTGGCCTTTGCCCTTTTAAGTAATTAATTTGAAATTTGATTTTCATTTGAAATCATCACATTGTTTAAGTCAAGTTCATCACAAATGACACATATTTCACAAATTAGTCACAGTGTGACGTCAAAGCATTGTCGCTGTCGTCACAGGTTCGTCACAAAGTTAATGCCAAAATAGTCACAAATGACACACTTTTCACAAATTTGTCACACCGTGACTTCACAGAGTGGTCACAATGTGACGTCACAAACGACCTCTAAATCGGCCATAACAACCTCGCATTCTAGTCACTATGACGTCACATCGACGTCACGTGACGTCACATCGACGGTCACAAAATCACAGTGTGACTTCACAACGACGTCGCCGTGACGTCACCATGCCTTACGGGTATATACTTCATTGCTCTTTGCAGAAGGTTTCGGTTTACTCAAAGGTAGTATTATTTCATGTTCACCACGATCACCAGCCTTTTCAAACATGTATTTCAGTGTATTTGGTTTATTAAATATCAATTTCACCGTCTCGATTAGTCCTTTCTGAATCGGAATCACATATAACCAGCATTGCAATTGTTTGATGGAGTTGAACACGTTCAGAAACGTACAGCAAGAACTCATTTACAGAAAGCAAATTTGCGCAAAAGCGAAGTGCAACAACATCGGACATTTGTAAGAAAAGTAACTGTGTGAGATTCTTTGTCTTATAATCATTTACTATGCTCTTATATTTGCCTGTATAGCTTTGCATAATAAACTATTCATTTTTCCCATTTGTGCCTGCCCGTTACTAATTCAGTGTGCAAAATTACTTTTTTAAAGAATGCGTGTTCTTCATATTAATCTTGGTTTTATATCTACTGATATCAGCTATTAATGTTTTAAACCGACTTTCCCAAACGTTATTGTTACGCCGACCCGATTAAAGTTTGAAAAGTATTCGCGACCTGCTTAATAACACGTATATAGAGGGCCTTTTACGTAATCTATCTTATAGAAAAGGTCCAACTTTTGTATAAATTATACATATGGCTACAATAATATGTAATGTGAGAATGAAACAAAAATCATTATGTAAAGGCTAATACGTTTAGTAGTAAATGTACTACTAAAAAAAAAAAAAAAAGCAATTTAACAAATTACAACTGCCATTAGGAAAATGATTTTTTCAAAGACTAAAATTTAAGACATAAAAAATCGCACGGAGTTGATCATACAGGGTGATTTTTTTTAAAGTCGTGAAAGTAAAATCCTATAACAAAAGAACCATTGATCCAAATGACCTGAAATTTCACCAGTATGCTCCCAAAGCAATGGGAATTTTTAAGCCGTGGTTAAAAAAAACTTAAAATCGCACCGACAGATGGCGCTGTATATGCAGTAAAGTCGGGAGACGAGCTTGCACCTCAATCCCTGCAATTTTTGGCTCTGGGGGTACCCAAGAATGATGTGTATTGTAATGGTGTTACGAACTTAGTTGACCTGAAAGCACGCATTGTGCACCAGATCCACAGCATCCAGCCGGATATTCTTTGCTTTGTTGTGGAACATGCGGTTTCACGTTTCCAACTCGTAGCTCAAAACAGGGGACAGTACACTGAAAACCGATTGTGTTAGTCGGGCAGTTCCGAATGAAAGCTTCGTTCCATATTTTTATTTCGTTCTGTTTCTGCGAAGGTGTTCGCAGTATCTTTACCCAATTACTGCATTCTGTATGTTTTTGATATGCGTAATAAAGTTTTCTTTTTCTTGAAGTACCGTCTATTGTTTTCCTCCCACTCTCTGACGATATTCTTTGCTTCTGTTAACTTACAGCGCCATCTGTCGGTGCGATTTATAGTTTTTTTTTAACCACGCCAAAAAAATTCCCATTGCTTTGGGAGCATACTGGTGAAATTTCAGGTCATTTGGATCAGTGGTTCTTTTGTTATAGGGTTTTACTTTCACGACTTTAAAAAAAATCACCCTGTACATTACGTACGCCATGAATTAAACATTAATAGTTTTATTACACGTAAAAATTGCAAGCGACAAAAATCGCCTGCGACTCGTCAGATTTCCTGAACCTTACGTATTATCGACCTGAAACTTACGTATTATCCAAGCATTTCATTGGCTGTTCGGGAAAAGTCTTTTCCATCGTCAGATTTCCATGAAATCTGACGACCAATTAATTTTAAATGAAATTTCATTCTTAAACTTCTAAACATCCCACAATATTACTTTTTATACCGCCTTATAGAGAAAAAGTGAACTTTTAAATGCAATTTGTTTGAAATCTGTATCTCAATTTGTTTCTGAGTTATTAATTTTTTTTTTTTGTAGTTTTTATTACTTTTTTGTCATAGAGGCAACAGAAGTATCAATCTCTGTTGAAAATAATGGGAAATTACCGATTACTGTGTATACCAATGAGAAAACGAATAAAATTCGGATTAAACCAATAAAACGCTTAAGATATGTTTTTGATTTCCTACCCTGACGAGGAAAATAACCATTTTTCCAAATGGTTAAAAAGAAGTTTAAAGGGCGATATGGTTTATGAGATTATTTTGCACCAAAAAAGTTCAAGTTTGAAAATGGTCTGCATACTCAAAATTTAATTAAACACAGTCCTTTCACAAAGTTATTTATCTATATTATTTCTTTTAGGTAGCTTTCATTACAAAAAGCTACCTATTGCAGCCGTTCGGAGGAAAGCGATTTCAAAAAAATTTTGGTATATTTTCATCGATCATGATCCCCAGACCCCGAAACCACCCTCCGTTCAAAATTGATATATATATATATATATATATATATATATATATATATATATATATATATAACCATTAATTAAACATAACCTACCACCGTCAATTATTATGAATTAAAGCTGTAAGTATTAAAAAAAAAAAAAAATTATCAGAATTATTATGGAAGAAAAAGAAAAAAGTGGACACCGACAAAAATTGAAAAGCTTATATATTGAATTACGTTATCAAGGGCACAGAATTCAATGATATATATATATATCTGACCTTTGTCGCACTGTAGCTCTCGAATTTATGAACCGATTTGTATGTAATTCGGTATGTATATAGTACATACCAATGTCTCGACCGAGTTCTTTGGCCAGCTTCATCTGCCATTTTGTTTCAAAATGGCGGCCATTTAAAAAAAAATTTTTAATTTGAAATTTGAAATGTGGTGCCAAAAAATTGAAAATGGAAAAATATTTTTTTCTTATGCATTTGACCTTTATACAAAGATTCCGGAGCAGTTTTTGTCTTGTCTATATCTTAAAAAATGGCTGAGTTATAGCATTTTGAATTTCAAGCGTGGCTGACATTTTGAAACGTCCTGAATTTTGTCACGCGATAAAAGGCATATTTATGAACCGATTTGGATGTAACTTCGTTTGTACATAGTACATACCAATTTCTCGACCGAGTTCGTTGGACAGCTTCATCCGCCATCTTGTTTAAAAAAGGCAGCCATTTAAATTAAAAAAAAATTAATTTGGAATGTGGTACCAAAAAATTGAAAATTGAAAAAATATTTTTTTCTTTTGTATTTGATCTTGATACAAAGATTCGGGAGAAGTTTTTGTTTCGTCTATATCTTAAAAAATGGCTGAGTTATAGCATTTTGAATTTCTAGCGTGGCTGACATTTTGAAACGTCCTGATATGTGTACGTGATAACAGGCGTATTTATGAACCGATTTGGATGTACCTTGGTGTGTATATAGTACATACAAATATCTCGACCGAGTTCGTTGGCCAGCTTCATCCGCCATCTTGTTTCAAAATGGCGGCCATTTAAAAAAAAATTTTAATTTAAAATTTAAAATGAGATACCAAAAAATTGGAAAATGCAAAAGATTTTTTTCGTATGTGTTTGACCTTAATACAAAGATTCCGAAACAGTTTTTGTTTCGTCTATATCTAAAAAAATGTCTGATTTATAGCATTTTGAATTTCTATTGTGGCTGACATTTTAAAACCACCTCATTTTTGTCATGCGATAACAGGCGTATTTATGAACCGATTTGGATGTTACTTGGTCTGTACATAGTACATACCAATGTCTCGACCGAATTCGTTGGCCAGCTTCATTCGCCATCTTGTTTCAAAATGGTTGCCATTTAAAAAAATATTAAATTTAAAATTTAAAATGAGGTATTAAAAAATTGGAAAATGAAAAAGATTTTTTTATGTGTTTGGCCTTGATACAAAGATTCCGGAGCAGATTTTGTTTCTGAAAATTTGTTCTTTTGTTTATATCTTAAAAAATGGTTGGGTTATAGCACGTTGAATTTCTAGTATGGCGAACATTTTGAAACGATCTTGTATTTCTCACGCGATAACACAAGTATTCGCCTATTTCCACGTAAGAAGGCATGTGGATAGTATACATCAATATCTCGACCAAGTACGCTGGCCAGCTTCATCCGCCATGTTGTTTCAAAGTGGCGGCCATTAAATTAAAAAAAAAATTATATTTAAAGTGAGGTGAAAAAAAATTAGAAATTGAAAAAGGTTTCTTTCTTAAGTATTTGACCTTGATATAAGGATTTAGGAGCATTTTTTGTTTGTCTTTATCTTAAAAAATGGCTCAGATATAGCAGTTTCAATTTCCAATGTGGGTGACATTTTGAAAAGTCTGATTTTTTGCCTGCGACAGCACTCGTATATATCAACCGATTCCGATGTGAGTGAGCATGTGCACAGCAATTACTAAGGTCTCGACCAAGTTCACTGATTAGCCTCATCCACCATGTTGTCTTAAAATGGCAGGCACTTTAAAAAATCGCCGAATTTGGCAGCCAAATATAAGTTACTTTAAATAAAAGCAGTTTGGATGAAGATGACTAATTTCGCAAAATTCTCATTCATAATGATTTAGTATAGATAAAAATTAGTATTGAATCTCCTACATCCGGTTTCCACTAAATTGAGCTTCGTGTGTTTGAATAATATAAGTTGGCTTTTTTAAAATAAGGAATTTGAAAGCTACCTCTTCCTTCCGGCGCCCCACCAGTGGCTGAGAGGCTCTGCTCTTGAAGCTGGTAGACGGGAGGTGCTGTGTTCGATCCCAATCGCGCCCGTCGGCCTAATCGTTCGGAGTTTTCGTGGTTTTCTTCGAACCTTGGATTTCCAAGCGTTAATACGGGTTAGGTTCCCTTAGAAAGACCCCCACGAAGGGCACTCCCCCCTGGGCAGGCAATTCTGACAATATGCAAACCGACTGATCAATCTGTAACTATCTCTTTGTGTCTCCACGTGTTTATAAAATATTTTATCTCAGTTGAAAATGATTCTTAAATCACGCTTTATTTTTTTACAATGCTTGTTTACATTTCTTCTCTTTTTTTCCATCTGAAACCTTTGTTAGATACTTTCATTAATATATTATTATTCACGAAGTATAATACTTTTTTTTTCTTTCTAAACAGCCATTGTGAGAAGAAACTATATCCGCAGTCATCTTCTCAGTAACTATAGATGCTTAACATTTCAAAAAGATATTTTTAAAACCATTTTTTCGTTAATGTATTTCTGAATCTTCGTATCTTTTCATTTTATATCCACTCACTGATATTCTATACAGACTTTTACGTTACAGCCCATGAAAAATTTTGAAACTCAAGAGATCCGAGAAAGATAAAAATTTAAGCAGATGTTCAGTTCATTTCTATTCAAATATCTGTGTATTTTTTATTATCATTTCGTTTTTCTTATTTTTTAAATAATAAAGAACAATATATAATCTACAAAATAATGGTTTTAAATTCGATATTTTTTCCTCCTTTTTTGTATTCCTTTTTATTTATATAATTTATTTTTCATTTAATCTGGCGGTGGAGGAGGGGGGGGGGGGTATTTTTTATTCCAAATTTATTCTAATTTTTTTCCGTTTTGCCCAATTCTGAAAATAGATGAAAATTATTCAGAATTGTAATTAGTGAAAAAGTTCTTATTCTAGTGGATTTATATTTTCCTTCCTGCACATTTAGGTTTCATGTGATTATAGTTCATTCAAAATTAACAGACGGAAAATAAATGAAACCACGTATTTACTGGCTAATTTTATAATGCATTGGTGATAATCAAGGAAAGTTAAGGGTTCATATTCTAGTGGATTTATTATTTTCATTCCTACGCATTTAGATTTCATGTGATTATAGACCGTTCAAAATTAACAGACGGAAAATGAATAAAACCACATATTTGTTGGCAGCCTTTGTAATGCATTGGCGACAATGAAGGGAAGATAGGGCCAACCGTTACAAAAATTACTATCATTGCTTCGCTAAAAAAGAAAACCTGACTTTTATTCTGAGCAGAATTTGTTAATACTGTTTAAAATATAGAATTTTTTTTAAACATTAAGTCAGCATACCTACCGGCAACAAAAATTAATTTAATTAATTAAATTTTAGCAGAGCTGAGAGGTAAATGACTTTAAATGCATTTAAAGTAGTATTACAACTTAATACGGCAACTTTGATAGCGAATGTTAATGATGGTTTTATAAAAAAAACTCATCATAAAATCGAAATGTCCATTTAATTTATGTATTAATTAATTGTAATTATTAGTACGATTTGTTATATTCTAAACACTGAATATTTGTAGAAATTTCCTTTTATTATTTTGAGAGGTAGGGTAACAAATGATAACTTATGATTATAAAATTGCCAAATAAGCAAAAAAAGTGCAAAACTGAAACTCACTGCCGTAAAAACTCCATGTACTTTTGTTTATTAAAATTCTTACATAATTTTAAATGCGCTGAAATAAATAATGAACTAAAAAGTAAATAGTAATTGGCATAATATTTTTTAGTCAGCTTTTTACAGTTTACATTTTTTTTCTTTATTTTACGCGTATATTTTTCTAAAATTCTTATTACGTAACAGAAAAGTGTATTACGCAAGTATATTTTCATAAGCGACGTGCAGTTTTTCATTTCTGAACAGTCCCTGGCAGTAGAAAATATATTTACTAGTGTCATTATCATATCTGTAAATATTTTTACAATAATTTTTATACTTTACATTTTTTTCTATATTTTACTCGGACATTTTTCTAAAATCTTTATTACGTAATGGAAAAGTGAATTATGCAAGTATATTTTCATAAGCGACGTACAGGTCTTCCATTTTTGAACGGCCATTGTCAGTAGAAAATATATTTATAGTCTTCATGTCCATAGTAAATACAGTAACTTAAGATTTTATAACTAAACAAAATACACTAACACGTTTTTCTTTTTTAAATATAATTCTGCACATTTTTTTTCGTCTACTTTTATTACTTCTTCACTTTTTTCCATAAAGCCCATCAAATCTTTTGAAGTTCCAACCAACAAACAAACATAAAAAGTATTAAAATATTAAGTTAGTCGTTGCTGTTTTTTTGCATCAATTTCTTTCGTTTGAAAATGAAATTAATAATAATAGATTTTCTGCAAAGTACTGTATTCGAACTCCGTTTTTCATGTTTTTTTTTAAGAGTCAAAATTATTTTTTACTGATCTTCTAAGGAGGAATATCTTGTAATTGAATCTAGAGGGTATATTTTCCCCAAATTCGCATTCTAATTTTTTTTTCAAAGTTTTTAACGAGTTTATTTTTTTTTAATTATTTCATTTTATTTATTTGAATTATGTAAAAAATGTATTTCTTGAAAATATTTTTATGATGATAAATAAAGGTTCTAAGTTAGATATTCCAATAAAAACATTAAACTTTTAATAGTTACAGACACTTTTCCACCATTTTGAGAAATGTATATTAGTTAGTAAATGGGTTTTTGTATTAATGGATTCATGTGTTCATTCACATCCATTAATCTGGATTTTATTTGATTATAAAAATGGAAAACTGAAAATACGTACAGTCGTGGGGAAAAAAAAAAGTAAAACACCCCCTACTAACTCCTCCACAAATTATCGTAGAAGAAAGTTACTGGTACTGAACAATTGGAAATAAAGTCTACTTTTAGATGATGTATATAAAATTTGCTTAGGGGGCCATCTACATATTAAAACGAACCATAGCTTTGATTTTTTTTCAATAGCAGCACACAATTATTGGCCTATTAGTGAAATAAAACGCAAAATGAATTTTTGCGAGATGTGTCACTTTTCTTGTGGGTGGGCGATATGTCCTAGCAGCGATTAAAAGTTGAAAAAAATTACCTTGAAATATTTTCTATTTATTTGAATGTGCTTTTATTTACGATTTTCAAGTGAGTAAAAACTTAGTACCTCAGGTTTCAGAAGAACGAAGTGATAAGTTCAATCTTATAACTCCAGCCAAAAGTTATATCCCACAAAAATTATCCAAATGTGAAAATAAGTTTTGTTTTGTTTATTTTTTCTCGCAAAGGCAATTTAAAAACTGAAGATCCTTTCACATCATAGACTTCATACTTTTTATGTTATAACAATTTGTACGTCGGTCTTTTACATTTCGAACTTCTATGTTATAAAAAACTTACTCTATCCATTATACTAAATAATTAAATTAATTAGCTTAGGGGGGGGGGCGGATTTGCTTTTTTCTTGTTTGAAAAAATCGATTTTTTTTATTTTTACATTTTTATACGCCCTATAGTCTGTAGATGATCCCTGTAAACCAATGTTGTCGAATTTAAAGTTCTTTCGTACTTATTTAGTGCTTTACTGCAACGCGTTAATAAGCTTACACTGTTTTGGAGCACTATAAACGAACGTCACAGAAAATTACTTTTTTCAAAATGCGCGGAATCAGAGCGCAAAATCTATTAAACAGATCTTGCTAATTTTATTTTAAATTAAAGGTAATATTATAATTTATTCGATATTGAACTACTTTCAGCCATTTTTATGAAAAATAAATATTTTTAGAAGGCAGGTGCGCAAAAAAAGGGGTCAGAAAAAGACATTTTTTTTTTTTAAATGACTGCCACTTTGATGATTTTCAATTTTGTTACCTCAAAGTGCTTGAAGCTCCAGACAATAATATTTACTTTCATAATCATTAACGACGATTGAATGCAGGTCTACCGGATTTCGTCCAATTGGAAGCGCATGGTTCGCACTATGGACATCTACCCACGCAACTTTATCCCAATCATCTTTTTCATGTATATATTTTTTTGAAATCAGAATACATAACATGCGAAAAATCCGGAACTCAAATATTTATTCCTATTTCAGAAAAAATAATTCTAAAAAGTACCCTTTTTAAGGCTTTCTAAAGACAATTCTTAGCCTTAAATTTTAATGAATTTATAATGCTTGCATGACCAACTTCTTACGTTTATTAAGAAAGAAAAATAAAATAAACACCACTTTACATGGAGTACAAAAATGATTTAAATAGAAATAAATTAAAACTGCTATTACACTTAAAATTAGTAAATGTTTGCACACGGAACTATGTTATTAAAATAACTACGCAAAACAAAACTTCACATCCTGGTAAACTTTCACAACATGCGAAAAATCCTGAACTCAAATATTTATTCCTATTTCAGAAAAAATAATTCTAAAAAGCATACTTTTTAAGGCTTTCTAAAGACAATTCTAGCCGTAAATAGTAATGAATTTATAATGCTTGTATGACCAACTTTTTACGTTTATTTTTAAGAAGAAATAAAGTAAAATAAACACCAATTTAAATGGAATACATAAATGATTTAGATAGAAATAAATTAAAATTTCTATTACACTTAAAATTAATAGATGTTTACTTACGGAACTATGTTATTAAAATAACTATGCAAAACAAAGCTTCACATCCTCTGTTAAACTTTCACTTTACCTTCAGAACCTTTTAAAATTCAAAAATACTCTTCTAAATTTTAATTCATTAAAATAACAGAAATATCCTAAATTAAGTTAGACATGCATGAGATAATTGATTTTGATGCAGTAAACGTCTGAAGTAAATTACAGATTTATTAAAATTAAACAAGCATTAAACAGTTCAACGCTTTTGACTTTTTTTTTTATTTCACTATTGATATTAGTCACGATTATTTGTTCGGGTGATTACCATTTCTTTGAAGTTATGTATTTTTGTTGTCACAATAATTGAATAAAAGGATTTCTGCTAGAAAACCCTAATTTTTAAAATCGTGTTATTTAAGTAATTGTAAGTTTGGCATCCCCTAGCACTATTTTGCCGAAATAATCATTTTTAATTATATTGATAATTTAATTAACATGTTCGCATGATTATTGTACTGTTTCCCCTTTTTAAAGACATAAACATTTCTAATTTCTAATTAACTGCGAGTAAAAAACATTTCTTAACATTCATTCGTCTGTTATTTAATGAAATATAACGAACATATTTAATTATCCCGCGTTTAAAAATATTTTCATAAAGGAAAAGCTTATACATTTTCCTTGTAAATTGAATTTCCTATTTGTTTATCTTCTTTAATATTAAATCTAAAAATTTCGCATTTAACTTGCCGTTTTTACTTGTTTTGCAGGAGAAATAGTAAATCTAAAGAAGTTACTGATTGAAATATTTCTAATAATTTAAATATGTTTCAAATTTTAGCTACTAACATTCTTCTTCTACATCTTTATTTAGATACAACAAAAATACAAGTTCTCTATAATTATGTTTAATACGTTGAAAGAACTTTTCTATATGTATTATAAAGGACAAACGTGATTGTTCGTAACACTGACGTCATTATGATGGCGGCAACACCAGACGTTCAAATTTATCTTTTACTGCAATTTTTTTTTACTTCTAAACGTCGAACATTTTCAATTTTTACACATATGAACAGGGAAAAAGGAAATTTCATACGCAATTTGTTTGAAAATTGTATCGCAAATTCCTTATTTTTTATGGTTTTTAAAATAATTATCAAGCATGATTTTTTTTAAATCGTAAAAACGAATTCGATATATAAATTCGTTTGTTTTTAAAATAATTTAAATATAGTTCAGCATTTTTTTTTTCAGGTTTATATGCCATAACGAAATTAAAACTTCATCAGTAAATAAAAAACATATAACAAATAATAAATAAAACAAAATTTAAAGCATGTAATGGAACTACGCGCTTAAACCTTTAAAATTATCAGAACCAAAATAAGGGTCTGTAAATAGAGATCTATGGTAATTTATTTAGCTATTAACACTTGGCCAGATGCCAATACCATACAGTAAAAGGTAAGAATAGAGATGCAGTAAGCCGTCAAAATGGTTTGCAATATGAAACTGGTTATAACTCAAATTTAAATACCATCATTTGGCCCCAACAAGACAAGTACGTAGAACAACGGCTGAATTTCATTGGACAGGAAGATGTTTTATAAACAAGCCTCATGCAGACTCTGTGTAACCGCATTTATTTGGACTGAATTTTTAACGGTTTTAACTGGTTTCAGGGTTGCAATTTTAACATCACGCCAAATTGAAACAATCCATCTCCATTTAACTCTTACCTCCGTGGACCAATACGAATGTACCGCTTTTAACTAGTTTCAAAACTTTATTTGAAATTGATATTTTTCGTATAAAAATTATTTTTAGTGGTGTTAATGGGCATATCTAAATATATATATTACATGTAAAAAAACAATTTGACATTTCAATAAAAAAAATTAATTAAAAGTTTTTACCTATATTCTATAACCCGGGATTGATGGGTTGGATCGTCTAGTTAAATCTAAATGATTTTTTTTTCATTACGTTAAAAGAAACATACTGCCAAATGCCAGTAAATTATAGTATGCGTATCCGTATACTTAAAATCAAAAGAACATCATATATCATTATTAATAATTGTATTATTTCTTTAATCGTTTAATGACCATGAAAGAGCAAAAAGAAAAGTGCTTTCACCTATATTCTATAACCCAGGAAGGCCAAGTTGGCTTGCCCAGTTAAATCTAAATGAAATGTTTTTTTCATTAAATTAAAATAAACATATAACCTTTGCATTTTATTGCCTTTGCATTTTAGCATGTGTTTATGCATACTTAAAATCAAAATAACAGCATGTCGCATTATTAATGAAAGTTTTATTTATTTAATAGTTTAATGTTCTTGAAAGAACAAAAATAAAAAAATTTCACCTATATTCTCTATCCCATTAGAAAACCCGGGTTGTATCGCTTAGATATATCTAAATGAATTGTTTTTTTCATTACGTTTAAATAAACATACTGCCAAATGCATTAAAATTTTAATATGTATATCCATATACTTAAAATCGAAAGAACACCATGTTGCATTTTTAATGAAAGTTTTTTTTTTATTTATTTAGTAGTTCATTACGTTAAAATAAACACATTGACAAATGCCAGTAAAGTTTAGCATGAGTATCTGCATACTTGAAATCAAAAGAACAGCATATAGTCTTATTAATAAAAGTTTTATTTTTTCTAATGGTTTAATGTTGGTGAAAGAACAATGATTTGTTTGTTCCTTTGTTTCCTAAAAATACTGATTAATTCATGTTTCACAAGACACGATATGGAGCCAATCAATCCAGTTAAAATCCTGGCTGTTTAAAATACTCCAAGCTATAAGATGTATCACAGTAGTTCCTCTCATTAAAAAAAAAAAAAAAAAAAAAAAAAGAAAAAATATGTGAAACAATTTTTACTTTAAAGAAATTGTTATGAGAGAAAAACGCAGTAAATAAAATAAATAACGTAATTTAAGGTATATCAGAAAGCCACTCTCCAATCTACAAGGTACTCAGTGGTTTTCTTTTCTTGTAACTTTGAGATAAATTAGTATAAACAAAGAAAAATTAATGCATACAGCAGTGGCCAAAATTTTGGACATTTTTTTCAAATTTCCATGTTTTAAATCTTTGCGTGCTTGATGAATATAATAAATTTCACTTAAATGCAAATGTCTATGTTTCAGATTCAAAGAAATTTAATATAGAATTTAATTTAAAAAAAAAAACATAATTAAAGTATCTGAATTACAAAAATGTTATGCTTACAAAAATTAAGATTTATATTAGATTTCATTGTATTGTAAAGTTACACTTACACATTCAATATTTAGTAGGATAAGCCTTGTTTTTTTTATTACAGCTTTACGGCGTCTTTTCATTTAGAGAACTAGTGTTTGGAGTTTATCAATTATCAATTATAGCTTCAATAAGTTGCTTTTAATAGATGGACGCTTTTTTTGTACAATGATTTTCAAACATCGCCAAAAATTTTCTATAGTATTATGATCAGAACTGTTTTCTGACCATGGTAATAATTGTATACTTTTAATTTTTAAATCATTCTTTGCATATTTTTGCCATATGGCATGGAGCTGAATCCTGCTGAAAGATAAATGGTGATTTATTGTCGAATAAATCCCTGATGGAAGATATCCATTTTGGTTGCAGAACAGTTTCGATGTATTTTTTGGCATTCAGAATGCTACCAATCACTTGAATGCGGCCCACACCATCTGCAGACATACAGGCCAAAATCATGACATTTGTTGGGTTCTTTGTAGTTGCTTCAATGCAACCAGGATATGACTTTTACCCTACTTTGCGTCTCATATATTTTCTCCCATCACTACCAAAGAACGATATTTTACTCTTATCGCTCCAGATTATTGCTTCCACTGATTTTATGACCAATTAATGTGCTCTTTTGCCCACTGAAAACGTTTCTTGCGTTGCTGAAGGTTTAAAAATTGTTTTTTCCTCGGAATTCTATTTTTCTGTCCAACACCTGCTAACTTTCTCCTAATTGTTGTTGAACTAATTGAAATACCCATTGCATTCATTTCACATCTAACAGCACCTGCTGAAATTCTTCTACCTTTGAGGCATATCATTTTTATCTTTCTATCGTCAGAAGCACTTGTGCATTTTTTCGGCCTGATCTTGACTTATTTATCACTGATTTAGTCTCTTCATAACGTAAGCACAACTTTCGTACGCCAGATAAAGTGACTGATACACCAACCTGTCTTGAAATTTCAGCATAAGAAGGACCATTTTCTCTCAATATGACAATTCTGCTTCTTTTTGTAGGTGTCCAATCACTTCTTGTTGTTGATGACATTATTTTAAATTATTTCAATTAAGAAAAAAATAGAAATATTTTTCAAAAAACATTATTCTATTTAGTTACATTAGTATTCACCTTTCTGCAAAATTCATTCCAGTAAATACCGTTTTTACAAATCAAAGCATACTACAATTTAGTTACTGATATGTGATTGGTTCTAAGAACAGTCATTGCGATTGATTAAGAGGCTTTTATTACAATTCACTTCAGCATTCACGACTAATTGAGTTTGTATTTTAAACTAAAATAAGTGTAACTTTTTTTGTAATGTAGATATTTTAATCCTGATTTTTTTTTAATATTATTATTAAATTCTACATTAAATTTCCTTGAATTTGATATGTAAGCATTTATATTTAAGTGAAAATTAACATATTCTAGAAGCACACAAAACTATAAAACATGAAAATTTCAAAAAATGTTCACAATTTTGACCACCACTGTAATTGTTCTCATACTAAGAAACATCCTGCAGAAATTTAAACAGATAAAAGAAAGACAATTATTCATAATATACATTCGTGCTTACTGAAAAGGAATTTTTCCCCAATTAAATTACATATTACAAATATCTGCACCACTTATTTTATAATGCTATATATTTTATTTTAATTTTAACAATATATTCAAAACAATACTCGGGATATATCTGACAAAGTTGGGGAATGTTAATTTTTGTCTCAAAAAAAAAGGGGGGGGGGAGAATGTCAGTAACGAAATTTAATACCTAGCAATGTGAAAATCAAAATGTGAAAAACCTATACTATTCTACGATATAATTTTGTTCGTACTAAGTATTTTTATTCGTGGCATTAAGTTTCTCATTCCCACCATTTTCTGACACTTTTATAAATCACAATTTTTTTCTCTTAAGTAAGTTTTTGGGATCAAGAATAAAGTCTATTCACTAAAAGACATTTTTGTCATTATTAAATGACCCATTAATTATGAAGATAGGTCTTATCCGTGGATGATATAATTACCATTTCTTTTATTTCCTTTAATACCGCTTATACTCTGTTATTCTTTATTTTCTTCACTTGTTATAGAAGAACATTTTCTAAAAGTTTTATATTTGTTTTAAGGTATGTTATTAAAAAATGTAAGCCTCAAAAACTACATTTTCTTCTAAGTGTCCATTCAAAAACAAACTAACATTAACGCTGTGTGTTCTCAAATCCAAAAGAGCAACTTTATGACAAAAGTTTGAATTTATTTTTGCTCTGAAATGCATGAAACTAGCAGGTGTTGTTGTTCAGAAACAATGTAATGGAACTGTTTTTCCGTTAGTTTGCAAACGCAATAGATCTTTCAGAAAATATTGTCAAAAGGCGTTTTGAACCGAATTTCCGCGCGAAAGAAAAATAACCACTCAAAGAAGGGTGAAAAACGTCTTTGTCACGTGATCAAAATCGCCTATAACTCAATAGGTAATTTATTTATCAAAAAATGGAAAACACAGTTCGATTCCATAGTCAGGCCTTCCAATTTTATATCGTTCCCTTAAAAAATGAGTTTGTAAATGTGTCAAAACGTTTAGCGCTTGTTGAGCAGAGCAGTTGAGAACAACTTTAAAACAAGTTCGAAATTGTATGTCAAACGTAGCAAATGAGGTGCCTTCATACTATAGCTAGTTTTATAAATATTCAGATCTTGGTGCAATATGTGTTGCACTCTTATTCAAAAATGCATGAATGCAAAATTTATTACAATTATATATATTAAATTCAGTAATACGGAAATAATATGACTCCATCTTAAATATGACATAATCGCCGTGACAACCTAGAATCATTTCCTATTATGGGATATCATTGAATTAATTACGTATGATAAAATTTATTAGAATAATCACCGTGGCAACCTAGAATCATTACCTCTCATGGGAATAACTAATGAATTAGAAATAAATAATGTGAAGTCATTAGTCAAAATATGTCGTTAACAATTGTGTAGGTATTTCATTAATAATTCAGAAAATTATGGAAATTGCGTTTGATAATTACTTCATATATTTAAATTTTAACTGCTACTATTAACATAATGATATTAATAATTATACTTACAATGCTTACAGTATATACATTAGAAAATATTTATCTTCTTTAAAATGTACAGTTTCAAATTTTGTATCTTTTATTTATAGTTTTCTGGACTTTAATTTACGGTTAAAAAGGTACTCAAGCCAATATTCAGATTTAGAACAAATTAGGTGCTAAAGCAACAAAATGGAAAACGAAAAATGCAAAAGTCACTCCACGCCACAACTGCAATATTGTACGATTTAGTATTATTTGTGGGGATGTAGTTGATTAAACTTCCTTTTTTCCCATTTTTCAACTTTGTAAACATGTCTTATACTTGCTTGTTTTAAATTATTTTTATTCCTGGTATTAAATGTCCATCTATTTCCGATATTATCCATTAACTAATGAACTTCTTTTGTTATTATTAAATGGCCCATTAAGTAAGGGGATATTTGTTATTCGTGGGTACGTAAATGATTGATTAAATTTCCTTTTTTTTCTTTTAACTTTTTAAATATTTATCTTACCTGCTTGTTTGGAACTAATTTTATTCCTGGCATTAAGTTTCTACCTATTTCCGATATTAATATGAATTATATTGTATTTTTCTTATTAAGCTGTTGTGATCGCGTAGTAAGTCCATTCACTAATGAATTTCTTTTCTTATTATTAAATGACCCATTAAGTACAGAGGTATTTGCTATCCGTGGGTACGTAGTTCATTAAATTTCCCTTTTTTCTTTTAAATGTTCATTCTGTCTTCTTTTTCTCAAATACTTTTATTTTTGGCATTATATATCTAACTTTTTATACATTATCATGAATGACTTCTTTTTCTTTTCTTAGAGTTTTGTGATCTCAAAATAATTTATTCACTAATAAACTTCCCTTATTATTATTAATCGACCCTTTAATTATATAAATATTTGTTATTCGTGGGTACGTAAATAAGTAAATTTCTTTTTTTTTTTCAATTTTTATAATATTAATCTTACCTCCGTGTTGTAAAAAAATATTTTCAAAAAGTTTTATATTCGTTTTAAGGAACGATATTAAAAACATTCTTACGCTTAAATTAAAAGCCTATTTTTTCGAATGTATTCATTCAACCGAGCTTTAAATAAAGGTAATAAATAAAATAAAATAAACCGAAATTATAAGACAAAATAAATCATTGCCAAATACATGTATATACGCCATGTGATTTCTAATTTCGATAATAATAATACTTACAGTAATTACATTTAATAATTATTAATGTTCATACTCTATCTACTACTATTAACATAACATTAAAAATTAATTACAATACATACATTAACTACATTTGGAAATAGATATCTTCTTTTAGTTATATGGTTCCAAATTTTGTTTCTTTATTTTTAAAATGTTTTAGATTTACTGCAGTTTAGATTTAGATTTTCTACAACATTCTACATTTTTTTTGACGTCGTGAAGAAAATCCATTCACTAACGAACATGTTTTTTGTTATTATTAAATGACCCAATAATTACAAAGTGATAAGTTATGCATGGATAGATAAGTGTTTATATTCCTTTTCCCTTATTTGGATTTTTAAGATTAGTAAAACTTTGTCAATTTATTTGTTCTAAGAATACATTTTCTGAAACATTTATTTCTCTTTTTATGTTCAATATTAAAAGAAATCGTGAAAGAATAAAACTTAAATTATAATTGACTCGACCAATTTATATTAAGATGCAATTTAGGAAATTTATGAGCACTTCGAATATCCTTAAACTTTATAGTTAAGTGAAGTAGGATAGAGCGCAGAAAAATACAGAAAAAAGTAAGGAATTAAATAAAAACAAATTATACTATGCAACTTTAATGCATAAATATTTTTTTCTTAGAAAGATAAAATTCACAAAGCATGTACGCATTTTTGAAAAATCACTCTTCACTTGTCCAAATTTCAACGTAATATTTATCGTTGTAACATTTTAATTCAAAGGTGCAGATAAAAAAAAATTATAAGCATTAAAAAAATATAGCTATTTTGTGGTAAATATGTCAGTTAATACCTAAAATCAGTATGCTTTTATGTCCTTGACACATCGGCGCTTATATATACGAGTACAGTGAAGTTTTCTACCTTACCACCATGTAGCAGCTACAAAATCCATCCCTGGATTTATCTATTTTTAAAAACTTAAAAGTGCTGTCATTAATATATAGATGCTAAAACATTCAGGCACAATATTGTTACATACAAGATTACTGAATGTGTCGGTGAAACATCTAAAAACTAAGCACTGATTTATGTACTATTTGTGGTACACAGTGAGACAAATCTTAGTATTATTTTAAAATAACTGTTTCATGTTTCTATTCATGTGTATTAAATCTTCCGACATGATAAGTTAACTTCTGTCTACTTCTAACTAAATGCCAGATGGGTATATCATCTATATATCATCTATCTATCATCTATATACCAGAATTTTCGAAAAAAATATTTCCTTTTATTATGTGCTGGAATTAAAGCGTTAACTTATTTTTAAAAAAATTTGCTCCTAAATCTGGTATCACTCAATGATTTCAACGTTTTAGTAACAGAAGTACTTTGTATCGGAAAGGATTGTTATTTTCTTATGGAAGAGTCTCCCAATAAACGTATTCATATATGCAATATCTATAATTTCTTAGTTCTTAATTAAATATTTTAAAAATCTGTCCCAATGTGTAAGACTTCCCTATAAGTCCATAGAGGGATTTCCGTTTAATCTGGATTCTTCTCCAGATAATAGCAAAACCTGAATTTCAGCCTAATAGCTAAGTTCCATTTGTACGAACATTTAAATAATGGCAAACATTTAATTAGAATGTTATTCTAAAGTTCTTTAGGTGAGAGTTTTTACAACCAATATGATGAAATACGGCATGGATTTATATTTTTCAATAACTGATAAGTATTTTAGAAATTGCTGTTTATTAATCCAAATTTTTCAATGAAACTAAAACTTGCGAACATGTGACACATTATTTCAAAACTTATCATTAAATCTATAACGCTCTACAGAATTTCAGAAAAATATATTGATAGTTACAACATAGAAAGAAAAATGGTCAATATTTAGTTATTGCTGTAATAATAAAGTTCAACGTAGTCATAAATCTTTATTTCTTCTTCTTTTAAGAGACATCTGCATCTTTTCAGCAAAACAGAAGAGACGAATTACAGTCATCCATTTTTCTTAATGTCTACTTTTGATCGTCTAGTCCATTTTTATCTACATACGAGTACTATCGTACATCAAGCACGAACAAAAAAACTTACAGGGTATTTAGAGTAGAAATCAATATACTGAAAAAAGAGAATTTCTAAATGTTTTTTACGTAGTAATATCTAATATGCATCAGAAATATCGGTTATTATACATTGTAAATTATGATTTCTTTTTCCTTCATATTAAAGATCATGGAGCAAATTTTATTTATTCTTTATATTTGCAAATTCTCATATTTGTTTAAATTTATCCATAAAATTTGCAAGTAAAACACTTCAATTAGCTTAAATAGACAAAATATATTTCTAAAGGTCCTATAAGAAAATAATCCGGGAAAAAACAACAGAAAAAAATTAGTAACAATTTCGCATAATGTCTTACTGTAAAATTTTACATGATTACAGGCCTTTTGTCAACTAAATTACGATTATATATCAGTAACAAAAAATTTAAATGCTAGCATATAAAGTATATTAAACTGTTACGTTTCCAATTTTTAGGTGCCTTCGTAATTATATTAATACGTAACAGTCGCCGTTCAGTCCGTCCGACCGCATATAACAGAGCAATAACCGCTCAACCGAATGGTCTGAAATTTTAAATATATAATTGTTGCAATATTTTATCGAGTCATTTCAAATTTTATGAAACTCGGATGTATAGTTTAATTACAGGGACAGACAAAAGTTTTCCGTAAAAACAAAATATTCCGTGATACAAAATATTTCAAGTGTATTTTAAAGATGTTACAGCTTTTCGAACAGAATGAAATTGATATACAGTTATGAAGTACACTAAAATATACATTCAGTGCAATATGCGGTGGAACAATATTTATAAAGCTAGTTATAGTACGAACGCACCCAATTTGCCACGTTTCACGTGCAATTTCCAACTTGTTTGTTTCAGTGTGCTTCCCTAGAGAGTGTATATTCAGCTTGGTAAACTATATCGTGGACATTAGACATTCACAGATATCGAAAAACAGAGAAAGGTATTTAAAAGTATTGTTCTTTCTTTCTGTCTTCCCCCCTCTTTTCTTCTTCTTCGAAGGTGAAGAAATTTTCTGGTTAACCTAACACTTTTTTAAAATTTTGAATACAAATTATCATAAAATGATCTTCTCTTTGACAGTCGAAGTAGATTAGTGTAAATAAAAAAAGAAAATTCAAACACTTTATGAAGGATAACAGAATTTTTTTTCTAATATTTCAGGAAAATCAGAAGTGTATATGTATCGGAGCTTAAAATAGCTAATCGATAACTATTTGTCATCAGCTATGGTATAAACACTGTATAAGATGACCCAGGTCTCAATTGTTCAATTAATTTTAGATTAAATGAATTTAATGTCAAATGTATTACAATCTTTAAAAAAATTCCAAAATATATAATAAAAATGCGTATTTTTTAACATCTGTTAAAAACAACTATACCAACAGTTTATTCCTAAAAATACAGGTGGAGCTAACATACTACAAAAGGAAATCTGATTAGCGCTGAGTCAAAGTTCCACTACTAATTTAAAGAAGACAATTACTATATACACTGTGGTAATGATTTTTTGTTCAGAATACTACTTTATCCAATGACAAATATGTATATGAATACAAGTATACTCATAACTTATAAAGAATATACTAAACTAATTTTTAGAAAGGGAATTTCAATTATGAGATTGAAAATCATAAACAACAGCAAATTTAATAAAATTAAAAAGACATTACCATCTCTTACAACAAATTTAGTCTCATAGTGACTTATGTCACTGAAAAAAGAAATACAAAATCTTCCTTTTGGGTACATTATTTATGATTTACACATTAATGTCAGCTACCAAGTAAAATTTTTAAAAAATTGAATGTTTTAGGGTTGTTAGATACCCACCTGCGAGTCCATGGCTTTGATCTTTATACTCGTAATTTCCATAGCATTTTAAATCTTAAAACATGAACTGAGATGATTAATGCCTCTTCAATAGATTCTCAATTATAATTTTAAAGACTGCGTTAATCCAAATGTTAATTTTGGTAATTTTTATTCCTTAAGTTTGAAACATAGATCTTGAAGTATCTATCTGATGAATGAAAATTTCGCGTTTATTCCCAGATATTTTTACTCCACTACGAATAGCTGGTATAAACAAAAAATTATCAATCGTAAAGGCATGCTCGTTCACATCATCCTTAGCTCGGAAGTAGAAGACAATGTGCAGCTTTCTCTGCAGATACTGGTTTCCAACCCTCCTTTACTCAAAACCTACTTTGAACATAACTCTATTACTTTTTAAAAATTGCTCTTTCTTCCGCCCCTTTTTATGCAAGTGAAATCATTAAATTAATTAATTTCTTAAAACAATATGTATTTCTATCCACATGTTTTTTCCTCTCCTTTTCGTAACGAACTTAATTCAATACATTCAAATACACAGCTTTATGATTTCAATTTCCAGTTATCAAAATTCCATTCTCACATAATTAATTTCTCTCCCTTAAAGATCGTTGTCTAAAAGTAATGAAGTAGATATACAAAAATCTGTGTGCAGCTGTCCATAATTTACGTTACATTTTCTTTTCATCGACTTTTATCAGCGTTGTAAATAAGTCTTTCTTAATTGCTGCTAAAATTTGACGATTGAAAAGGGATAACAAAAATAAAATTATTTCATGGGAATGCGGTCTCAAATGTATTTTATCTACAGTCATAGGGAAAAAAAAGTAAACACCCCCTACTAACTCTTCAACAAATTATCGTACATGAAAATTACAGGTACCGAACGATTGGAAAAAAAATCTACTTTTAAATCGTGTACATAAAATTTGTTTAGGGGGTCATCTACATATTAAAACGAACCCAAACTTCATTTTATTTCATTGGCAATACCCAATTGTAACAAGATATTTCGAATCTTCGGTTCAAACTATGCCTAGACACTAAATTTCAAGGCATTTGAATGATAAGTTTTTGAATTATAAATATTCAAAATTTACTGCTTCTAATGTTAAATTACATTTTCATATTTTTACTAATATCTCCTGAAATTATACTCCTAATGTGCTAATGTTTTGTGTAGCAACAATACTAAAATACCCAAACATAAATACGTTGAATTTGAAATTTTTATAATTTTATGATATGAATTATGAATTATGAAATTAATATTCAAAAAAATTATGAGTTTCAACCTACAATTTTTTTGATGTATTTAGATTTATTAAGTGGCTTTATGGAAATCCAAAATTTCACATTTTTCTTCCAAGTAGTTTTCAAATTATGCTTAAAAAACGGCAAAATGATGGTTTAAGGGGCCGTCTATGATAGAAGTGACTAGATATTTTGAAATTTCTTTTATGCTATCTTATAAATCTAGCAGACTTCAATGACTGCTTGCTTGGCGCTTAAGATGCCTTGATCAAGAAGGATGCCCTTTCGGTCAACAATCGAGTACCGAACTTCAATTTGGATACAGCCCTTTAAATACGCTCGTTTAAAAATAATTGATTTCTCGGAAACTTATCGTACGAATTGCATAAAAAATTTTGTTTAGGCTAATTGAAGGGTGTAGATTTTATTTATGCTGTCAGAATTGTGTACTGCTATTGAAAAAAAAAACAAAGTTATGATTCGTTTTAATATGTAGATGTCCCCCTAAGCAAAATTTTTTTTTACATAATTTAAAAGTAGACTTTATTATCAATCGTGTGGTATCAGTAACTTTCTTCTACGGTGTTTTTTTTTTTTTTTTTTTTTTTTTTTTTTTTTGCAGAGTTAGTAAGGGGTGTTGTTAGCACATATGCCCTTTCTTCTGCATTTCCCATACATCCGTTGTATTGCGCAATTACATTTAAGCTAGAATAAATAATCATTGTTTAACGTCTGATATACGATTTAAAAATAAAAAAATATATTACAATTCATCAGACATACAAGTAAGACATACAAATACAGACATATATTTAATTTTAACTGTTAATATTTTTTAACTGTAAACATGATATATAGTTTTCTGTCATTTGAATGTTATTTATTTCACTGATGAGGGGCTAAAAATTAGTTCGAAACATTTGCTTTTTAATTGTATTAAATGTATTTATGTAATTTTTACTTCTGTGGCTGATGAATTGTAATATATTTTTCGTTTTTACATTTAAGCTAATTCTTTGGAGTTAATATAAACTAATTCCAGATTTTAAGTCGCCGATTTCATGAAATAGAGAAATGTTATTTTACATCCCTGTAAAGGCTCGTTTACACGGGGCGAGTATAATAGCTACAAGCCGGCGAGAAAAGTTAGCTTGCGAGATAACGGTGGTTTACACACGAAATTGTTTACTCGCTCCGTAACCAACTCGCTATTGTATCACTTATTGCGTTCTAAAGCTTTCTTATATATTTTTTTCTGTAAACAGTGTTTATTTTTATACACTGTTAAAAATCTGCAACTTTTGCTGCATATACACTCCACCGCTTTTATAGAAAATCTCTATTCTGACCAATGAGAATGCTCCGTAATATCGTCAAGTAATCGTTTTCTATAAAAGCGGGGGAGTGACTGTGCAGCAAAAGCTACAGATTTTTAACAGTGTATTAAGTGCTGTATTTTCCTGTCTACTGTTTTTTTGTGTGTTGGTGTGTGTGTCTGTGTATGTGTGTTGGTGGAAAAATGAAGTGAATCACAAATGATATTGCTGAGTTTTTAAATGTATACCAAGAGTACCCTGTGTTATGGAACATAAAACACACAGATTATTGCAATACGAAATTAAAAGATGAAATTTGAATTTTATATTATAATGACCGTTTATAAAATTTCATTTATTTTTAATGTTTTAAGACCCGTTGCCATTACAGGGACGTTTAATTAAACAATCTCCAGTAATGTACACCCCATGTTAATATTGCTAAAAATGCAATTTCAGTGGTGTTTATAGTGCATAAAATCTTTTGACTTAACTGAAAACCTAATTAATCACATTTAATTTTTTAATTGCACTTATTGGAATGTAATAACGCAATTTTTTTATAAATAGCGTTGCTTTTAATCAATTTTGTGAGGTTAATAAAATTTTCAATATTTTAATCACATTAATTTTTTTATAACTCTGCCCTGCTTAGTTTGTCTGTCAATCAATGAAACCAATCAGGAAGCAGAGAATATTGTTTAAGGGCATAGGGAAAAGAGAGGCTTATAGGGCGCGATTCCTTCTCATATAAATAAAAACATTTAAGTTACTGAAGATGTTAAAAATCTATTATTTTCTGTCTTAAACATTTATTTATTCATCTCTTACAAAAAAATTATTGTAATATTAATTAAATCTATGGTAGTAATTAAACTAGTGAATCTGCAGATCAGTGTCCATTCATCTCTTACAAAAAAATTATTGTAATATTAATGAAATCTATGGTAGTAATTAAACTAGTGAATCTGCAGATCAGTGTCCTCAAACTCCATAGTTCTGCAGTTTTATTTTGGCATTATTTTATTTAGTGTTTAAAACATTCAACCCTCAGTATCATTCTTATTATATTTGTAATACTAATTACTAAAAGTAGCTTCAGGGAGTTTAACTATGAAAAATAGTGGAAAATATGCGAATCTATGCACTAATACTCCAAAACTTTTTTTTTTCTGATTTTTTTTTTCAATTATTATCCTCTAAACTCTGAACAGTCTCAATAATTTGATAACTGAAATTCCCCGACATTAGTATTTTAAACTATCTATCTAAAATAATTAAAATATTCACATTATGATAATTACGGTAGTAATTTCAAACAGTGAAGTTTTCTCAAAAATATTTTAATTATTGGTATCTTAATTGTTAAGTTTGTTCGAAAATAACTATTTTGTTTCATTCACGCCGACACGAACTACTTCAGTCGACATTGTTTATATACATAGAACCACGAACCACCGAATACTCGCAACGAACTCACTAGCAACAACGTTTACACACAACTAGTTTACTAGCCAGGTAGCTCACGCCAGCGAGTAGCGAGAAAAGTAGCCGAGCTTTCAACTTTTTTCGCATTCGCTGAGTAGCCAGATAGTTAGCTAGTCAACGGGTTTACACGAGGCAAGTTTACTAGCAGCTAGAGAATTCGCCGTCTTGTAGCTAGAAAACTTGCTTCGTGTAAACGACCCTTTCTTTCTTTCTTTCTACCCGATGACCAGGACCCTACCTGCCGGGTTGCCCGTGCTTAACGGGTTTAGTACCTGACATCGGGACGGGTGACCGGCTAATCGCCGCAAAGCGGCAATAAACATGACAGCATTGCCTCGATCGTCATCCTATCTGCAGTGCCTACTGCTCGTTTGTGTATACTTTGTTTTGCCGGTTGCTTAACGTTATATCCTGTTGTTTGGCACCTGCACATTGCTACTCAAGTTGGTCTCGTAATTTAGAACCTTGATCAGATGACGAGACCTTCACCTGGCAAGGCACCTCCAGAGGTATAATTCACAGGTAACTTGGAGGACTTTGCACCCACGACGGATTTTACATGCGCCATTAGCGTGCATGACGGAATGTACGCTAATGGCGCCTGGTGCATGTGAAATCCGTCATTGCCGTATTATATTACACTAAATCTCCCGCCAATGCTTTGTCTGTCTTCATTCGGTCGCCAAAAACCTTTCTAAATTGGCGATAATGTGCTACGCCAAGCCATTTGAATCAGTGAACGATAGTGATCACTTGACTTTTCTCTCGCTTGTTGTAAGGTCCCGAAAAAGGGCCGCTTGTATTTTATTCAACGTTTACGGAGCATCTCTCCATGGATTATATCTACATCTGTATACAAATGTATCCTTCATTATGATAATGTTGTTACTTCGATCGAAATAAAAATCATTTTTCCCTGTGCATAATATTGGATTTCCTTTTCCATCACCGAACTCGGAATCACCGTGATAAGGCGAACCAAACTCCTTCACAGACAGGAGGTGCAAAGTTAAAATCCTGATAGCATCCGCCGATTTACGTTTTTGGGCGTTTGCTCAGTTTTATTCCAATATATCCTTATTTCAGGCGTACTGTATACGAAAGCCCGTACCCCCCCCCCCCACACACACACACACACATACACACACACATACACATGCACACACAGTCATCCTATTCTTCTCCGACAAGGCATTGCTCCAAGTCGTGTCTAATCAGCCATGTTTTCTAATAGTCGATTTGGTTGGGATATGTGTGTGTGAGGGGCGGAGGGGGATTAGGTATTTTAATGTTTCGGGACTAATATTACAATTTTGAACTATTAATAATCCGAGAATCCCAAAAATTACAATGCAGAAGCGAGTCACCAAATTTTGTAATCTTATTATTTTAAATGTAGTAATGAAATTATTTTGTATCATTCCCTTTCCTACATTTTTTTAGAAAGAATTTTGTTGTTTTATGTATCAGCTACATACTCCATATTTATAAAGTTCAATAATGTAGAAATTTTGGTTGTTTCATTTCAAATAATTGTCTATTTATTCCTTTATTTTCAGCAGCACAGCACTTTTTTTAATCCTTCATGCACATTTTAGTTTTATTCTCAGTTGAAAATGAGTCTGAGTCAAGGCTCTTTTACATTTTTCTTCCTTCACCCAATTGAAACTTTTTCAGATAAATCTTAATTATAGATTGAGTTAGATAAATATAATTCTTTCATTTCTAAACAGTCATTGTCACGATAAAATATATCAACAGTTGTTTCCTCATTAAATATAGATGCATGATGTTTCAAAACGATATTTTCAAAAATATTAATGGACATTTCACCCCTAAATGTATTTCTGAATCTTCATTTCTTTTCATGCATTCCTTTCAATCATTCCTGAAAATGTTGCGATAAGACCCATAAATATTTTTTGAAGTTCCAGCGAAATAACAAATATAAAGCGTGTTCCGATGTTCAGTTCTTTGGAATGTATATCCACGTATTATTATTTTATCATCAGCTACTTCTATTTTTTTTATTTTTAAAAAAATTAAGGAATACAATAGCTTATCAAAACACTAACGTTTTTGGATTTAGATAAAATACTTTTTGCGGGTTCTATGGTGTTATTTTAAGAAGAACATGTATTTTAATTGAAGCTATGTAAGGTAACTTTTCCCCTAAATTCCTATTTTATATCCATTTTAAACTTCATAAAGTCAAATTTCTTATAAAACTAGTATATAAAAAAATCCATATTATATGGCAAAAGAAAATTTCATATTTGATGTCATATCGACCATAGCTGCAACCTTGTCAATTGATTTGGCTTATACTGCATTTTTTTCTGACCATCGCACAATTTCATTTTTACACCGTCGGATAGAAAAAGATGTGCTTTCAAATGCAGTTTGTTTCAAAACTGTATGATAATTTAATTGTTTGTTGTATAGCTTTTTAACTAGTTTTCTTAAATAGATTTTCATAAATCAATCTTTATCGCGTGCAGTCTGATTACGGAAGATTAATCCATTTGCATTTAAAACAATATAAATAGTACGCAATTAGTTTCCGTTTAATAATTCATAAACAAGTTAAAACATCAATAGATAAATAAAATAATAATATAAATAAAGCCCAAATTTAACAGATCTCTTATCAAACTGTGTATACTTAAACACTAAAATAATCAGAATCAAAACGACTGAAACAACACTAGTGACAAATAGGAGTAAACAACTATTACACGTGTAAATGTTCGTAAGTTATTGTTACATAACAATAAATCGCAGAAATGCAGAAAATAAAAAAATAAACAATGTATGTTTATGCTATAAAGCACGTACAAAACCAATCACAATAGCAATTAGCGACGTAAAAAAAAACAGATGCTTAGAACATTGCTGCCTATACTTAAAATAAGGATATACGCACATACGTCTCGGTTTTTCAAATAGAGGAGTTCGTGACATACGCAGGTAAATCGTAGTGCGTAAGAAGTTAAGAAAAATTATCAATCGTATTCTTGGCATGGTCAGATCATCCTCAGCTCAGAATGAGAAGACAGGAGTTGCAAAGCTTAAATTCTGATTGCGTCCGCCGACTTAGCTGTTTGGGCGTGTTTGCTCAGACTTTTCTTCTAATAGGGTAACTCTATGATAGATGGCCATAGAGGAGAGATGGCCAGTCTAAATATTTTCAAAACTTGATTATAGATTGCAACATAAACTTTGTTTGTATGAAATAGTTCAACGAGATTATTTATTGCGATGTGCAGTTGTGCTTTTCGATTATAAAAGGTAAGTGTAATTTTAATGTTTATTTAATTTAGTGGATGAAATTTCTTTTGACTTAGGTATCAGAATGTTTTGCAGTACATACGTTATATATATATATTACTATATGGACTTTTAAGGCACGTATATAATCTAATCTTTACTTCTAAGCCTAAAACAAAGACGTACAATGGCTATTGACGCTTTAAATTGGGCGACCATCAGTCCTTCAATTTCAGGAGAGATGGCCACATGAAATCTGCGAGAGATGGCCACCTTTGATCAATGTTTCAAAATTATACGGAGCGATGATTTTAACTAAATATAATTAAATTTAAAATAAATATATCACGTTTATGTTTATAAATATATTAATTGATATAATTATTTAAATTTTAACAAATGTAAATATTTTAATAATAATAATAATAATGTAATAAAACCTAACGATTTATTTGTTTCAGAAAATACTGAAAAAAGTCCGAAACTTTCATAACAGAAACTGATAATGTTTATAAATAAACTAAGTTAACGAAATAAGTCTAAAATTAACGCGAGAAAAAAAAAACACGACATTTCCAGTAGCGAAGAAAACGAAATACATTTAAATTGTCAGATTCTACAGATTCCGAGTAAATAGAATTGGATTAGGATCATTGTGTTGGTTGTGCAAAACAATATAATATTACATCCAAAAAGGATGTCTGGATACAATGAATACGGTACCTGAAGTGGTTTAATGAAACGTATACAAATTATCAAGATCTTTACCAAATATAAGGTTAGATTTTACGAAAAGTGAAGTATTGAAATTATACTTCAAATTTTGTTTATTCGAGTTTTATTCACTCATTTTCCATCATTTAACTGCATCTTTACAAATTTCTATATATTTTTCATGATTAACTATATGAAACGTGTTTCTTTTTGGATATTTAACTTCGCTTTTTCTTTCTTGTATTGGATGGCTACATCTCTCCTCGGCTTTAAGGGGAGATGGTCATCTGCCATTTTAATTTCAATGTTGTTTAACAGTTTTTGATTTCAATATTTAATTATTTTTTGCATAAAATATTATGAGTATATGTATAAGAATTTTAAATACGCATAAATATTTCTTGTATTTGCATTCTAAGAATTTTTTTTCAATCTTTAAAAACTATGGCCATCTATCCTACAGTTACCCTGTAACATAATTTCAGGTCATACTAACCTACGAAATTCTCCCCCCCCCCCCCTCCTTTCATCCTTCACCGACAAGGCATTGCTAGAAGTGTTTAATCAGGGCTTTTTTTTTAAATATTAGGTTGAGAAAAAAGTTCTGGGAAATTTTTAATCTAATAGTTACCAGAATTTTTATAGTATATAGGAGTACTAGTGGTATATTTATAGGAGTTCAGGAACTTTGGCTCCAAAATGCCTACTGAACAGTATGATTCGCGTGTGTGACCCGGCATTATTAGAGAAAAGGCCTAACGATTCTGCGTCAAAAGCCGTCGATGAGATTAATGAGGATGAAGTTGCTGGTAACGGCGAGAAACTTAAGCAGTAAATCCAGAATCTGGCAGAACGGTGGAAGAAAGTCGTGGACTATGATGATCTCTACTTTAAAGAATAGTCCTTGTTGCTTTTGTTGTTAATTGGCGCATAACAACGCAATTTTACAAATTTCCCAGAACTTTTTGCTCAACCTAGTAGTTGGTTTATTACGGGGGTGATGTGTGAAGTAGACATTCTATAATTCTGGGATTAATATTACAATTTTCAACTCTTAAAACTCCGAGAATCCCAAATATTACAATGCAGAAGTAAGTCACTAAATTTAGCAATCTTATTATTTTAAATGTAGCATTAAAGTCATTTTGTAACATTCCATTTTCTACATTTTTAACCTAATCTGCTTTTTTTTTCTGTAGAAAGATTTTTTTGTTTTTTTTGTTTTTTATATCAGTTGTGTGTTGCATATGGATAAACTTCAAAAATGCAAAAACTTTCGATGTTTCATTTTAAATAACTTTTTACTTATTTCGTTATTTTCAGCAGTACAGGACTTTTTATAATCCTCCAAGTAATTTTAGTTTTATTCTCAGTTGAAAATGAGTCTGTGATGTACTGTACAAGGCTCTTTTACAATTTCTTTCCCTTACCCAACAAACATTTTTAAATACGTCCTAAGTATATATTTCTTAAGTTGAATGTAATTCTCTTATTTCTAAACAGTCACTGTCAAGATAAAATATATCTACAGTTTTTTCGCATTAAATACAGATGAATGATGTTTCAAAATGCTATTTTCAAAAACATTAATGGATATCTTTCCCCAAAATGTATTTCTGATTCTTCATTTCTTTCCATTCTTTCTTGAAAATGTTACGATAAGACCCATTTTATATTTCAAGTTCCAGCGAGCGAACATATATAAAAACTTATTCCAATTTTCAGTTCTTCGCCATGTATATACACTTATTTTTATTGTATCATCAGATATTTTTTAACAAAAAATAGAGGAGTTCAATAGCTTATATAAACATTGAATTTAGGTAAAACTCTTCATGCTTTTCTTATGGTATTAGTTTACGGAGTCTCAGGACTCTTAAAACTTGAAAAAATGAAGAAAAAAAAACGAACATTTTCAGCATTTAATATCTTAAAATGTATATTAGTTTAAAACGCAATTTTTATTGGGATGAAAGGTATGAGTATGTTCTTCCCTTTCACGTATTTTAAAAATTGCAAGATGCAGAAATATTAGGTTGAGCAAAAAGTTCTGGGAAATTTTTAATCTAATAGTTATCAGAATTTGTATCGTATATGGAAGTACTAGTGGTATATTTATAGGAGTTCAGGAACTTTGGCTCCAAAATGCCTATTGAACAGTATGATTTGCGTGTGTTACCCGGCATTATTAGAGAAAAGGCCTAACGATTCTGAAAGCAGTCGATGAGATTAATGAGGATGAACGTGCTGGTAACGGCGACAAACTTAGCCAGCAAATCCGGAATCTAGCAGAACGGTGGCAGAAAGTCGTGGACTATGATGGTCTCTACTTTAAAGAATAGCCCTTGTTGCTTTTGTTGTTAATTTGCGCATAACAACGCAACTTTCACAAATTTCCCAGAACTTTTTGCTCAACGTAGTAGGTATTAATTTGTACCTTTTTGCTCAACCTAGTATTATTTATAGGGGGCTCCAAACTGTCAGATATTTGACTGGGAGAAAATTGATATAACAGCTTACGTGCAGGATTACAAAAGAAATATTGCAACCAGAATGAAAATTTTGATGCCTACTTATACTTCAGATTACAATAATCACCCTGAATCTAAATAAATTTGTATTTATAGAATTTTTATACTTTCAATAGAAAGTTGTATTTAGCTAATACAAAATTTTGAAAATTTCAACCGTATAATCACCTAAAAAAATATTTTTTTGAACAATAAAAAGGAAATTTTAGGTTCCGTTTATACAGACTTACGTGAAACATGTGTTTTGAAAATTTCATGAAAAAATATTGAGACATTTTTGAGATATCCTGCGCGTTATGCCCAAAAACGTCATTTGGAGGAAAATGACTTCAAAGTTTCGGAAACGCCGCTTCAACTATTGAGCGTGTATAATTCAAAATACCCTAACTTCTATGTTAATGGGAATTTCAAGGAAAAAATTATCCAGAAAGTTCAGAAAAGATAGGTGTTTAACCTCCTCGCTGCGCAACCCGAGATATACTCGGGCATGAATTTTTCAGTCTAATTAATACTATTTGGTCATTCCCACCAGTCATTTTTTAGCGAAAACTTTGCCTGATTTAATCAGGACCTTTTCCCCGATTACGACAGTCAAAAATTTCTGCTTTAAAGAACCGGTGATAAAAGATAAAATTTCTGTAAAAGACACTCATCGCGAAGAATTACTTAAGCAGCGAGAGGGTTAACACCTAAAATGCAGTTTGTTTGAAAACTATGATAATTTATTTGATTTTCATGGTTTTTAAAATAGTTTTCATGAATATTTTTTATAAATCTTGATCGAGTGCAATGCGACTACGAAAGATTAACCTATTTCAGTTTGTAGCTAATGTTTCATAAACAAGTTAAAAATTCATCAATACAGAAATAAAACAGTAATATAAATCGAGCACGAAATAAAAAGGTCTATTATCAAACTATGTCCATAAACACTGAAATAATGAGAATCCCAACGGCTGTTATAAATAGCGAAATCTTTGGCTATTTCTTCAGCTATTAGAAGATAACATGAAGTTTATACGAAAGTAGTTTTTGATAACTTTCAAAACTTTATTATTATTTTTTTTCTTTTTCTTTTTTTTTTTTTTTTTTTTTTTTGTAAATACGATAATTTTGTAAAATACTTTTTTTATTTATTTTAATCCTTTAAAGAAAAAAAAAGCGTTTTTCAAAATATTTTAGTAAAGATAGATAAAAAATATAGGTTATATATTCGAATGAAAACATTAGCCCTTTAATAAAAAGACGTAGTATTTTCATCCGTTTTGGGAAGTTTTTTCTATAAGATTTGTACATTTATACACGCACGTTTATTTAGATTCAATGGTTCCATAAAATAAAGAACTAGAATATACATCATTATTGACACGTTGTTCTTGAAAAATATTTGGGAATTTTATTCCTTTATTAACAATTCCTTATTTTGTTTATTCTCTTTCTTTTCGTACAAAACTTATTGAAATAGAGAATGAAAAGGCGAGTGCATTTATCAATGAGTATGATTTTGTCTAATGTGATTGTAGGTTTATCTACGTATTTGTTTAGATTTTATGGAACAAA